>VXAU01003796.1:1273028-1381266 GCA_013399695.1 Formicarius rufipectus
TTGGAATTGACTTTTAAAACTCAGGGACTTGTGTTGATCCTGACAGAAAACTCATGACTTCCACTGTTCCTTGGAGTTGTGTTCTTAAGAACTTTAATTTCAGACAGGTCCACCTCAACAAAGGAGATAAAATGCTAAGGGCTAAACTAAATATAATCCAAGAGTTGTCCTAAACGAAGGGCATCAGCCTGTGCCTATAAAAGAAAAGGCTATAGAAATGCAGGAAATCAGTTGTTTTGGTAGAGTTAGAGCTCATGAAGTCTTTTTCTTGCAGCAGTTGACAGTTGTCAGCTTCAGTAGTATATGAAACCATTACTTTCTTGATGAAATGTGAGACACTAATCCTTCCAGCAGACAAAAATTTGTTTATTGAAACTTAATGGTGTTAGATAAGGATCTGCAAACAATGATATATTGGCCACTTAAGCACAGCAAGAGCCCTGGAAAAGAACAAACCTCTTAAGAGAAAAGGGTCCTGGTTCAAATCTCACTGAAAATATCTGCACTTCTTTCTTTGTAGAATGTGAACACTGTGCTTATGCCCAAACAAGATAGTCATTAGCTTGGATTTAAGTCAGGCAAAAAAAAAAAAAAAAAAGGCAAACAAAAAAACCCCCCCAAAAAACCAACCAAACAAACAAAAAACAAACAAAAAAACCCAACAAAACACCAGAAAAAAACAAAACCCCCAAAAAAAAAAAACCAAAAACAAACAAACAAAAAAAAAAAAAAAAGAAAAGAAAACCCACCAAAACTATGATTTCTATAAAAGCTGTCATCTTAGGAAAATCTACTAATGATGACACTTGAATGAAGTTTTCTTTAAAAGAAGTAAGAAATTGAGTTCACTAAATGTGGTTAGAAGCTCTTTTCTAAATGAAAACTTGTATGTATGGACATACTTGGAGGATTCCAAGTAGAAGTTCCGTTACCTCTGGTTCCTGTGCTGCCTGTTATCCATAATGAGCTAAGAAAATCTACTCTTTGTAGCATTTGAGCAATGCTGTAATTACAAATGTGAACCAGGACAGTATCCTCAGTCCAGGAATAAAACACAAAAGCAAACGACACAGAGATGAAAAGTAACTTTTGAATAAGACAACACATTAGTTACTCTGTGTGTGTTCTTAGTAGTCTTCCAGTTGCCTTTAGCCTTCTCTGAACCCAGATCAAGATTTTCACGGGAATCAACACTGCTTTTGGTTTTACTGAATTTAAAGTCTCCTAAAGTTAGCGGTTGCAGTCACATTATATGAATACCATTTCTTCTGCTAGTCTCTTTTAGAACGCTGGGAAACAAAATTAAGATGGAGGGGGAAAAATAAGGAGGATATAAATTACAATTGAACTACATGACACCTAATCCATGAAAGAAGAGAATCCATCTTACATCATTTTACTTACATTTGTATTGTGTCAGATAACACAGTAGCTGGTAGGATACGGGTGATCTAGGGAATTACCTGCAATTAGATCCTGCTACTACTACAAAGGAAGAATTTTGTCCAACCTATGAGAGAGATAAGTGTTTTGATAAAAAACCTTCTGTTTTCATTTCGGTGCTACCATCTGGTGGGCAAAATGCAGACAGCAAAAATCCCATCGCTGTAGCACTGGAACATTCTGATACAGTGAGTTTTTGTTTTATTTTGTGAAGGAAACATAAGATATTATTAAAACAACTTGAACATCTGGTTTGGGGATAAAGTCATTTTGCAGCATTGCTGCCAACCCTCAGGGCCAAGTGCAAAGAGAACAACCTTCCCTTCCAGATTCTCCATAATGCATAACACCAAACTAAAATTTCATGTCCAACACAAATGAAGAACAAAATACACTGGAGCTATAGCTGTACACATCTAGAGAAAGTCAACTGATAGCTTGAAAGCCAGAGAACTGTACGAGTTTAAAACTGCAAAATTTTAAAAAATGACAGCAGGGAAGAGGAATCATGTTTATTTTAGTATGGGTAAGTTAAAGACAAAGTTACATCAGGCATTTTGAGGAAAAGAAGTGGAAAGGAAAATCACTAGGAAATGTTTGTAATTAGTTATTGAAAGGATCTGTTAAGATGCCATAACGAAGCACAGGGCTGTTTTCTTTGGTACACTTAGAACTTGTAATATGAAAGTGGAAACAAGGGTCAGATCTTCTCCAACTACTGCCTGAACTTTTGGGATCTGAAAGAAAAGGGACTAATTGTTCCAATTTTGTGTTACTTAATTTCAAATGAATCTGGCCCAAAACCTCAAACATTTATGCAGACTTCTTGCCTATTAAAATGCACGTAACTGTCATAACCACACGACTCCAATTTTTACAAAACCTTGGGAGAGGTTTTACTGAAAACACTTCTTTGGGGTTGAAGTTCTGGTGTCATTCAACCTTAGTATGGCTGAGATTTTATCCCTGGCATTCTTCATTTTTCCTATACTGTCATTTTCTTGACATAAATAAGAAATAGCCCCTGATGCTTCAAATGTTTCCAGTCCCTACTCAAATGCTCTTTTTGGCCATCTGCCTGTACTCAGTAATGAACTGTCTTTTAAAATGCGCTTGAAATTACATTACACCATGTGGGATCACTGTCACCTTTAATCTGCCATAAATCTATTAAAACAAAACCCAGCTAGCAAAATTTAATCAATAATGAGTTATTTTGAGCAGGTGTGAACACATTATTATTGTTTTCCAAGAGTGATACATTAAATCCTTTGATTTAACATTTAACAAGATTTATATAATAATCTTCTGTGTTTAAATGCTGATACTGCTATTTTTTTAGTATGGGGTAATGTATATCTACTGCTTCAGAAGGTCAGCTGGTAGGTGACTTACTGTCTCTAAGAACTTCCACTAATGTGTACAACAGTAATTCATTATAATTTCAACCTTGCTAACAGGATTGACAAAGATCTGGTCAAACATTTCAAAACTCCAGCTTCATCAGGATATTTGTACTGAAGTTGAATGAGAATAAATAACCTTTTTCTGAGATTTGTCTCATATATTGCTCTTCTGAGTTCCTGCCAACCTGTCTACCAGAAAAAAATATCCATTCTTCCAGTAAAGATTAAAGTGATTTCTATTTTCCCTTGACTCAAAAGTGATAGAGATCAGATGCAAGAAAGACAAGTTACTGTATTATATGTAAAGAAGAGGAAACCATTTTTTCACTCTAGATAAAAAAATATCTCTGAGGTTTCTGAGGTTTGAGCCCCTCTACGCATTTCATGTCGAAAAGGCTAACAAATAATAGAAATTTGGAGATCTTAATGCCAGAAGAACAGAAAGAATAACTGCTGTTCATTTAATCTGATTTCCTACAGCAAGTATTTCAAGGGTATATGGAAGTTTGTGGTTTGCTTTTTTATTTTTAAGGCAAGTGTACTTCCATTATTTGTGGAAATATCTCACTTTGCAGTATCCCAGAAATTCAATGATTGTTCCCATTAAGACCTTCTATACATAGGAATTGACACATGCTGGCTCAGAGATGCTGCCTCTCCTACAGAGTGTCCTGTATTTCTGGAGGAGCAACTGTGATTGGAATATCTTTTGCCAAATGTTGAGCTCAAAAGGACCTCAGTGTCTACCTGGAAATTTGATATTGTATGCTGTCCCTTGGGCTTAAACTGTTAACTAGACATTTACTGTCAGGCTACTGGGTTAAACAGAGCTTCTCTGAGCCTGTTCTTATCTTTCTTAGCACACTTATGTGAGGCCCAGTTACCTAAAAGGCAACATTTTACATTCCTTTATGGCAAAATCACTTCAAAAGCCTTGAGCCCAAAAGAAGGGCTGCTGAGTGCAATATGGCATGGAGCAGCTTGGCTGCCTGTCTCCCTGGACTGATACATCAGAGGAATCTCAGGGTTGGGAGCCGCTGTCTCAGGCCAGAGGCCATATCCTGACTCAATGGCATTGGCTCTTGTTTCCAGTTGAATTCAAGGTTTACCATATACCTAACTCCTGCAATGATGGAATCTTCCCTGCTTGAGAGGAAAACTATTTTGGTTCCCTCTTTTACTGACCTATATTGAATACATACCTTTCCCTCTTCGTTTTAAACCCTCCCTGTATAATTCCAGCTATAAATTATTCCCTAGGAATTGCTTTATTTAATGTATTTCTTCTTTTTCTCATTGCTATGGTATCTTTTAGAAGAAAATCTAGTTCTGATTTGAAGACTTGATCTGATAGATTTTTTTTCTTTTCCTCCTCAGCATTTAGTGACCCTCCTACATATGTGTGAATGCATTTATTTATTCTTTGGCTTTGAGATAGGATAGTACATGTCCAGGGAAAAGACATAAGTAACATGGCCAAAAGAAAAGGATAAAAAGAAAACTGAAAGTACTACTCAGGTTTTAGTGCCTGTGTAAATTCTTTTTGACTTTTTTTTTTCTCTATTTTTGGCTTGTGCTTTTTGGTAGTTTATAATAATCATTTTGAGCTAAGTATTCCTTAAAGAGCATGCCTGGCATGCTCCAAGTCAGGATCCGGTGCTGGTAGTACTTTAGGAACAATGTTCCTTTGAGATGATCCAGATCTGTCAGGTTTTCTGTTGCATCATACTGTTTCTTCTGATGACCCACACAGCCAGGTACATGAAAGTTGTCTTGGGCTCTGGTCTTCCACAGGTGGCATGATTGCTACCATTAGAATGACCCACTCCTTTAATGAAGCTTTTCTAACTTTCATAATTTTTTTTCATCACAGACTACAGTAACACCAGTGTTGCTGCTGGTGTCCATGTCATTAGATGTACTCACAGCTATTCTGAAAAGAAGTAAATAGAATTGCTTGCTTCCTCCACAGGGGGTCCAAGTTGATTTTTAAACTGAGAGTAGCAAAGATGGAGTCATGCAAAGACTGTATATTTTTTGATATGTCTAGCAATACTAGATTTGAGAGAGGCAATTTCCTGTATTTAATGTTTTAGCATGCTGAGTGGTGAAGTAATGACTATTTTCAATAACAGAACTTTTTTTTTTTTTTTNAGCTCATTCCCTTTTCATACAGCAGCTGCTTCCTACAGGGCGATTTTAATGCTGCAGACATTACAAAGAGGTATTGAAAGCGACAATGGCTGGATGTGCTTCAAGTACAGCGGAAGAGAACCCTACTGGCCCTCAAAGTGCCTGGGATGGGTGGCATGGGATTAGAGGATGGAGAGTGGTACTCCTATTGGATCTGAAGCTGGATCCCGAGAGTCCATCTGCTCAGGGCTTTTGTTATTTATCCATGCATTAGCAATAATTTCACATATATTCTGCCAATTCCCCAGGCTTGTCTGGTTGTAGGGTTCCTTCCGCCAGATTTTTCCGCCTGTCTTCTGGAGCCCTTCTCTGGGGGATCACTCCCACTTCCTTTATGTCAGAATGGATAACAAGGCACTTACCTCAGTAAGCCAGGAGAATCTATACAACCTTTCCCCACAGGCTTTGGTTTGGATAACAAGGGGGTTTGTCTCTGGCAAAGACTAGTTGTTTGTGATACAGCCCTTTTAAAAACTATGGTAAAATGGGGTTTACAGTGATACTGGCTATTGAGAATTTGATTTCTCTGGTGCTGTTAGTAGAGTTTTTTTCTCCTTCAGCTTTTGGTCTCATAGCAATATTATCCATGCATTTTATGAACATATGAATGCTCTTATGATCCTTTCATGGCCAACAATGATGTCTGGCACTAGAACATTTGATTATGGACAGCAGTAGAGAAAGTGAAAATGTAACCTCCCTATAGAAATTTTAGAGATTTCAGGGGAGAAGATATATTGAATATACAGATTAGAGGACAACCTTCCTGTGTAACTGGCTGGATTCCCAGGCTTTTGTTACTGGTGCAGTATATAATAAATGGCACTATATCATAATTTACCTTATTTCTGCAGTTTTTTAAAATAGTACCACAGCATAATGAGTGAAATTCTTGGATTCTAGGATTAGCTTTGTCAAGACCCAGTAGACTGTAGTGAAATTCCTCTTTTTTTTTTTTTTTCTTTTTATCTTTTTTTCTCTTCTAAAGCATTAAACTATGGACACAAGCATTTCACCAGATTTATGGAACACGTTCTAACAACTTTCTTGAGTTTTCCATTACACTTCAGCTCCATAGATGAGGCAGGGGGAAAAAGCTGATCTCTTTTAGAAGGCTTAATTAAAAATAAATGAAGTGGGTAAAAGCTGCTTCTGACCTCACTGGATCTGGGATCAGGATGATGAGTGCATATTATTTCCAGTGTAACTTCTCATATATACCTATGTTTGTAGATATAGTGTCTTAGTTTGTAACATACAATTACTCAAAAAGTCACAGACAGTAGATAAAGGTACAAGCAAACAACTAAAGATAAAAAAAAAACAACAACCAAGCAAACAAACAAAAAAACCCCAAAAAAACCTGTAGGCAACATTTCCATAAAGGCAAGATAAAGTTCAAAGAGACAGCTAGATTCAGACATTCACTTATGAGAGACTTATGACTGTTCTGGAGAAATATTTAAATTTGACAGTTCCCTTGTTTATGGGTAAAATAACGTTCCCATGCAGATAAATAAAATGCATTTCAATATTCTAACACTAGGCTCTGTTTATAAGAGTTTATTCCAGAATTCAGACTAATGATAAGGATTTGCTACTGCAAATAACTAAAGATTAATCCAGATGCCAGTGTTGGTTCTTAGAGGAGTAGAAAGCAGATTTATTGAAAGCAGTGGAGTTGCTGTTGATGGTTTCTTATCTTTAGTATTACATTCTGAAGTGTGTGGTAAAGATGAAAGCAGTGCACACAATGGTTGAATGATATTTCAATTGTCGGTATGCAGCAGCTAGTCAGAAACCCATTTTGTACTGGATGCTGGATAGTCTTAAAGCATCCACCCTATATCCAGTGTTTCTGTAGAATTTTTTGGTTTTATTAAAAGTCTGATTCTCCTTATGCCTTTTTCATTGTTATAGGGGAAAACAGTGGCTTTGTCATTAAGAGCTGTGGGGTTTATTTTCTATTATATATGTGAAAAAAAGAAAAAGGCATTGTGTTGCTTTGTAAACATAAATGCCTTGTTACGGAATGAGATGGAATGTGATCCCTTTGACTTTATTACAGATTAGCAAATAGGGCAAAACCTGCACACTTCTGGTGCACAGGACAGCTGCTGCTCAAGGAGCAGCATGGAAGCCTGGGAGCCATGGAAGCTGGAGGCCCTGTTCAGTTCAATAACCAGTTTGTACCCTTGGTTTACATAGGAGAAATAGAAATAACCACTAGATGAGACCATGAACAACAGGGAGTAGGGAGTGCAGAAAGAGGAGCACCAGAACTCCACTCATTCTTCCGGAAGTTTGAACCTTTTAATTTCCAGCCTAAATGTAGTACTAGACAGTTTGCAACCACAGATGCTGTTATTGTCTTTAGATTTTCTTGCTTTTTTTTTTTTCTCTGTATCTAGTTTTATACTTTTCCTTATCTCTGTTGAACTTTCAGTCATTGGGACATATAGCAGCCTTTGATTTCCTAGGTTGAACAACTCGTTTGTTTAGGTCCTCGTCTTCTAGGCAGGTTCTGATTAGTTGTGTGGCCATTCTCTGTACCTGCTTAATTTTCAATACATCTTTGTTACACGTGGGTGGCCAGAATTGTATTGTATTCACAGTGGAGGCTTGCCAAAATTGTTTGCAATGACATTATTACTTCCTTTTCTTTAGCAATACACGCTACAGTCATAGCTGTCATCTTCTTTGTGGCTGCATTTCATTAATGTCTAATCTTCAACCCTTTTCCTCTTCTGTCCTGTTAGAGCCATCCTAATTGGATCTGTAGCTATGCACTGTAACTAATAAGACAGATTTTGTTGCAAGAATGCTTGCACATTGTTGTAAAAATTTCAAAGGAGAAGTTCATTTTGTTCACATGTTTTTACACAAAGTTCACTGTTCACTCTGGCCTCAGTAGCCAAAAGACTATTTTAATAGGTGTGGCATTTATAGGTGAAGAGTCAAACAAGTGATAATAGTTTCGTGGTTGCTTATTCTCTGCTTTTTGTCCTCTGCTGTGATTGTGAAAAAAGATCCAGGGAATGAGTAGAGTCAGCCTATGACAGATGGTCCCATTTCCTTCCGATTCTCAGAACCCGAAGGATTCACCACCTGAGTAATAGGACCACACTATTTAGGTTATTGACATTTTCCTCAACAGTGTCACTTGGCACCTGTGCACATGGTCACAGCTGGAGCCTACCTGCCTGCCCCCAAACCAGCCTGAAGGAGTTGTTTGGGCTAGGCATCAGTGCTGTTCTTAAGGAATGCACACAAAAACTCACAGATGTGGAGAGATAGAAAAGCAGCACAGTTAGAGGTCTCCTCATTCTCTTTCTAGGACACACCTTGATGTTCCCTGCTATCCCAAATCACCATTTGCTTTCCAATGGGCCCCAATGCCCATCTGTCAAGTTTATAGCTCCAGAACACTTGTGCAGCTGCAGAGATTATATAATCATATAATGGTTTTGATTGGAAAGAACCTTTAAAGGTCATCTAGTCCAACCTGCCTGATGTGAACCATGTGTTGATTCGTCTAACATCTGGGAAACAAATTCAGATCAGTCTATGTTGTTCTCTATGTTGCGGTCATGGTAGTCACCATAAACTGTAGTTTGGCTAATCTGAGTAATTTTTGCAAACTTTTATCCATAGGTCCACAGAAACAGTACCACCAGTCCTTGAATCCTGACTACTGTAATGACCCAAGACTGTCCCCCTATATTTGCAAGGAAGAAGAGTCCATGTTACTTGCAAGGATTCTGGAAGCACTGGTTCTTCACAAGGAAAGCAAAGTCAGTTAAGAGACAAAGCAGATCTTCTGTAAGTCTATAAAGATACCCTCTTCTCTCCCTTAACCTCAGAACAGCTGCCGACATTTCCAGAGTGCATTCCCAGCCTGCTGGTTTTTATTCTTTTCCAATGAAAGTATAGGAAAGCAAGAGGAGACTTCAGGCCAGAATATCTAACAGCCCACTAAGCCAGGCCTGAAGATAGCAGAGGATTGGCAACAACAGCATCTATTTCCCTTGCTTTGCCTAACTCTTCACCAGTTAGAGGATTTTAAGAAGCCTGGATAATCCTCTGCCTCTGTTTCCAGTGTTAGGAGCTTAAAGTCCTGACAAAATAAGCCCTAGTTAATGTTTTCAGAATGGATTAGATGGAATCCATTAGGATTCACTGGAACTCCATTAGGAATTCATTAGGAATAAACTTTATCTCTTCAGAGACTACTGATATATTAATGCTGCTACTACTATCACTATAAACAGCAATAATCATACATATTACAGCTTATAAACTATCTGAAGGACACCAAAGACTGATATAAAATATCATGCATATTTTGGATAACACTTCATTCAATTTTTAATCTACTTTGTGTTCACTTTCCTTGAGCATTTGTTTTTCGCCATTGGTTATCTTGTCACTGTAGTCCAAGTTGTTCTTCGAGGAATAATTCTTTGCCTTCCTCTCCTGAGCAATTTGTTTTGTTTTCCAAATTTGGTTTTGTTTTCTTTTTTTTCCTGTGGGTGGAAAATTCAGCCATCATCAACAACTGACTCTTTAGCACTTGAGACATGGCTCTCTTTTGTGGTAATACCACTGTGGTGTGTAGAAGTAGCTTTACTGCTATGCTCAAAGTCCTGAGATCCTAGAGTATTTGATCAAGTCCCTCAGTGGTTTTTCTACCACTGAAAGGTCCCTGTATTATGCTGCATGTAGCTCCCAAAGGGGTCATTCTCCTGAAGAGCAGTGAGGCTATAAGGTCTTTTCAGTTACACTGCCATTATCTCAGTATCCTACCCAAGGCAGGGACTTGAGCCGAGTGCTACAATATTCCCAAATTGCCATCCTCTAATAATACAGACTTTCCCAAAGGATGTGAAGCCAGGTGTGAGGCGTGTTTATGTCACTGGGCTGCTGCACAGTAGTCTTGCTGGAGCTGGCAGGCTGGCCTGGACTGTAAGTGTATTCTGAGAGGCAGGCAATTCAGAAACTCAGGAGCCACTTCTCTGCATGCTGGCCACAATTCCTGCTTCCCCTGCCAATGTGCTTATGGTTTGGCATTTGTAGACACACCGCAGCTGTCCAGTAGATAAACTGACACACTCTGGGTGGCCCTCATCTCTTGAGATTTTACAACTGCTGTTTGCTCCACCAGACATGAATTGAAGTCTTCCAAACTCTCCCACAGAGACTTTCCTGGTACTCTGGTGTCAAGTTCTGAACAAGAATCTGCAGCAGACATTTTATTCCTAGTAACACTTGTTTTCCTATACTGCTGCTCTCCTTCAGCTAACTGGTGTCTGCGACAAACTCCCACCTCTATTCAGTGGTCCATCTTGCTCAGCAGAAGTCAGACGTTATTTACAGAGCCCTCCAATCCATTAGCCCTCTACCCTTGCAGGCAAAAAGACTGTGTATGCACAGTCAAACTCTGGATTACAGATCAGATGTATTGTTGTGCATGTATATTTATATGATCTTTGTGACTCTTCCTGATGTTTCCTGCATGCTTGTTGTCCAGGTTAAAGAAAGAGGTATCACCCACTTATGTACACTGAAATAACACTGAAAAATGTCATATCTATAGCAGTGATCTTCAGATATACAACTGCGGGGCTGTCTGCATATGAGGTAAATTATGTAGTAGCTTATAGTGAGGGTATGTGTCTTGGATCTCTTATTCAACTCTTGCTTTACTCACATGTTACTTCTGGAATATGTAGCTACTTTATGTAATAGAAACTGAGGAAAAAAATTAACACCGATAGGGGATGACATTTCAAGTACAAGAAACTGAAACAACTTCAGTTTTTAGTGCCTGCTATCAAAATCTTGTCAGTATTGTTATTTTCTAGCTCCACATCATGACATTCAGGTAACAGTGACACAGATTTACAGATAACTCTCATTTTATGCCAAATTGATACCATGGTAGAGCAACTGTTGGCTTGTGGACAGAAGGAGAGGTATTCATTTCCGTTTGCTTCTGCAGTAGACTCATTGAAATGTGTTAGCTCAGCTGTGTGCATATGTGCTGATGTAATCAAGCCAGGTGCATGCACAGGATTTTCTAACAGGAGGTGGAGATGAGTCTGGATCATGAAAAGAGGAGATGGAGAGCCGTGCAGGATGTTTAAAGGTCACAAGGATACTTAACGTTTTCTATCAAACATGTGAGAAGGAAAAATAGCACAGGGCCAGAGCAGTCAATGCACTAAATGGCAAGAAAGGTACAAGGTAGGCATTTCAAGCTGCAGATTTCCAGATTATGTATGATGCAACGGAGAGAGGAGGGGATTCTGCCCCTTTCTGAGTTTGATAGAAGAGATTAAGAAAACTGGGCTACTTATAGGAAAGGCAAGGAACTGAACAAGGATTATTGAGAGAACAATTTAGTAAGCCACTTGAACCCAACCAGACTCTAGCAGGCAAATACTTATTTCAAGCAAAACAGACCCAGAAGTAGCTCTTGTAAAATGTATAAGGTTTTGTTTTGTTTTTGTTTTGTGTGGGTTTTTTTGTTTTGTTTCTTTTTTTTTTCAGTCATCCAAGTACTGCATTCTAGTTCAGTTTGCTGTTTTTCAAGAGAATGTATTTTTTTCTCTGCCTTCTCAGGAGCAGAGAGAGAGATGGGATGAGGGTGTACAAGAGGACACGCACATAAACAAGGCTGAGCTTATAGAGAAGGCTGTTCAGCTTGATTATTGTCACTAGAGACTTGTATACCATTAAAATTCTTAGATATCTTCTCAGATTGTATAAGTGAAAAAGACATTTCATAAACTGCCAACATTTTTCTCCTTTTCACTTTGAGAACCACCCTTGTGGGACAGTTGTAAGGAATTTAATAGGGTTGACTCTAATAAGTTTCTGCAGATAGTACTCTAAAAATACAGACATAAGAGGAAGCAGTGTTGGTTTTTTTCTGGTTTTGTTTTTAAACAGTTATAGAATTCTACAAAAGCAATACAATTCCTTTTAAAAATTTCACAGGATGTGAGAAACCTTTCAATTTTCATTGCATTCCATTACACTGTCAGTATAGAGGAGGCGCTGTCAGGTATTTTCAGTGGAGTGGGTGTATCTTTTCAGTTTCCACCAAACCCAGCTGGATTACATGCTTAATCCCCAAAACTTCCTGTGATCTGGTAGCTGTAAACTGCTTCAGTTTTTCATTCTTAACAGCAGTCCACCACTTTGACAGAGATCATTATTCCATCCCTACAAGGAATGCCATATTGCTGCTGCCTCAGGATGCCTGTGTGTCCAACTACAAGTTTGCTGATAGAGTAGTTGAACAAGGAAGTACTGTACCTCCACTCTAGTCACCAAGAGGGGCCATCATAAATGAGTATCACCTTTGGCCACTCCAAGCAATAGCTCCCTGTGTTCACCCTTTCATCTAGATCATGCATGCAGCCTCTTAACACTGATGTCTCATAAATTATTTCGGCTTGGAGCCATGGCAATAGTCTGGGATAGAAGAAAGCCTAGTTTCAGTAAAAGTTCCATAGCCCGTGAAAACTTGCATGAAATCCAAATCCAGTTACTTTAGTTTTTAGGCTATATGGAAGTCTGAGATAAGCTTCTCATAAAGAAGCAGAGTTTGACATGCCATTAAATGGCTTATTTTTCAACTTAGAAGCTGCCACACTAGTGCCTGCCACTGACCTCCATGGAAGATGCAGAGCAATGTCTGGTCTCACACAGATCTCTGGCTTCAGGTCACACGGGAAACCCTGGCTCATACCTGTTGCTCCTCAGCAGCCTCTCTTGCTCGTCCATGGGGTTGCTCAGAACCAACTGACTTATGCAATGAAATCTGACCAAGGTCTTTATTGGTAAATCAAGTATTACAGGCCTTTGCATAATAATTCCAGGACCAGCCTTTCTCTTCATCTTCCAAGAAATTTGATAGCTAAATATTATGACACCTCTGCAGAGTGACTTTTCTGAGTCAGTGGCCATTCCCTATGAAGGTTTCACCTGTCACTACAAGTTTACAGTAGCTTTAGAAACAATTTCTTCTATCCCCTTTTACCTACATCAGTTTGATACTACCAATGTTGCTTCCAAGGTCAAATCTATAGCAATATTCATTTTCTTGAGGATCACTTGTAACCTCCTAAACAAATGACCTCTTAAATGACAATTTTTTTTTCAAAGACTTTTTGAGAAGAGCAGTACCATAGACACAGACACACACAGTCTGCAGCTTGGAGAAAAGGGCTCTTCTCAGCACTCTTCTGCATGCATATTTTTTGTAGCCAAAAACTAGAGTGGGAAAGAAAAAGATAACATCTGAGTTGGGATGACCAAAGTACATAGAGAGAACAATTTAGTCTCTTAAAACAATGCAAGAAGTTAGATTCCAGTAGTATTTCAAGTGAAGGCAGGAGGTTGGGCCAAGTCCAAACATCTATGCAGTCCCAGTGACCCAAGCTATCACATGCGATATACCTCACTTCTTTATTTGCTTGTTTATTCTGAATGACTACAAGGGCACTTGATGTGATAAAATGAGGACAATGTCTTTCATTCAGCTGGAGGGAGTTAGGATATTATCTTTCTGGAGCTTCTCCCTGCAGTAATGATGATACACGTTTTGGGGTTAATTTTCTGTTGAATAAGCACATCAGGTTTTAAGGCACCGGTCCAGACTGTAAACAAGTCAGTCTCTTTGGAGCCTGCTTTGGCAGCTCTGCTGAGGTTGCTATTTGTATTAAAATATTTGCTAACCTATTCTTCATAAAGCCAGGTATGTTTCCGTGAAAAGGAGAGGCAATGTTGACATCTGTCCTCTTGCCAGCAGCAGCAATTATATTACCTTGTTATCTCAGCTAGCCCTCCCCCATGCTGATGCCCTAAATAAGGGACTGCTGAAATTCTGACCCAGGGCTCACTACATTTTTGCTCCAAACACAACTCTGTGCAAAAGGCAGGAACAGCTCAGTCTCACTACTCCAGTGGCACTGAGATCAGAAGAAACCTTACTGCTGAGAGAAATCAGTGATAGAAAACTCTGGAATGTAAATTTTAGATGAGGTAGATATTTTCACATGTGGCTGACAAGCAATTTAAAGCACTAAGGAGAGTTCAAGAGGGAGTTAAGTGGTCCACATAGATACATGGATACTAGCATAATTTGGATGCATTTAGGGTACAGGATAGACAAATAATTCATCTCATCCCTAAGCTGCTTGGAGCTGTGACTGCATTTTAGTTCTCAGTTTGTATGAAGTTTTCTATAGCAAATCTGGCCCCAGCTATAATAGGTCATTGTAATAGCTCTGCTCATATTACGAGGTTGGGGAGCGGAAAGAAAACAATCTAAACAATGTAAGACCACCACAATTGCTTCAATTGTTTTTATAGGTTACCCATAAAACTGTGGGCACTTTTTAGACATAGAAAAGGCATAGACTTGGACTTAGATCTTACAGCCTAAAGCTCTAGCCCAGTGCCTATTCCTTGCACTTTCAGAACTCTCATTGATGGCAGTAGTCGATCGAGGATAAAATGCAGGAAGCTCAGGATTATTATTTATGTCCTAAGCTGAAATGAGATGTTTGCAAAAAGAAAAAAGACAAGCTTCTTGGGACAGAACGTTGCCATCCCTTAGTATTAATGTGCAATCTGAAGACATAAGAGGTTTTACCTAATTAGGGTTTTGATCCTTCTATTTGCCATTGGGTAGAATAGTTAGTAATAACTTTGGCTTCCCATTCTCCATTTCTTTACATTTGATATAGAGTTCAAATTCTGATGAAGAATTGTGAGAACTATTCAGTGCTATATACATAAAAAAGGAGTTAATTCATGCACTCTAATGTCTGATTTTTAAATTATGGGATCTATTGATAGGGAAGCGATTTTTTTTTGCTTTGAAATAGTAAGAGGTTTCAAGCCTGTGTTTCTGGCCTCATCCTGCTGCCACCAAAGTCACAGCTTAAAGCTTTTATTCTCTTCAATAGGAGACGAAGAAGATGCACGATGAGCATATTTGGGAGCATTCCCCATCAAGCAATTAGGACTAAGCATGCTGCTGGCTAGATCCTGAAGTGATTTGTCAACTGATGAAAAGAGATGTGCATTCACTTAGTACAGATGGATCAATTTAATCTGACCCTTTGTTTTGGGAGTTCCTAGTGACAGTATTGGTATAGCCATGATGGGCTAAGCATACAGGCAAAATCAATTTTGTGGGAAGTGGTGGTATGCACGCTATTCCAACTTATATTGTTGGAAGTTTAAACAGACTTTGGAGCTTTTAAAATCCTTTTCCCACTTTGTACCTGAATGTTGGTCCATATTTCTGAAGGCATGCTTATTTTTTTTGTGCTGGTACCAGTTGAACTGATGGGAGACACTATCTTTCTCTCAAACTTAGATATGGGGATTTCTTCAAAATGTGACCATCTGTTACAGCCTTTTCTCAGGTGTGTGTCTAGTACAGAACTGTCTCACTTTTTTCACTCATTACCGCTGCTAATATCAGTCTTTTTTCTGCTATCCCTCACACTTCTGCACATTCCCATCCATTATGGCTCCCTTTTTGTAATCATCATGCTGAACTCCTATTTAGCTCCTTTTTCCTTGTTTGGTGGTATAAGTGGGCTTGCTCCACAAAAGACAACTTTATTATTGTGTTTTGACATTTTTTCATTCTCATGTAATTATAGGCTGAGTTACTTTGATATGGACCTGATCCAACATCTAAGTATTTTATTGGTTTGCATACTGTCAGTGTTAAAAATTACTTTTTCCTTTTAAAGTGACAAGCTTCCTATATTTTTCCCATCTTTTTTCCATTAACTCCTCTTGACAGTAGGTCAGGTCAGGTGCTCTGCCACCTCTACTGCTTTTACCATCTCCTGATGTTGAAACTGACTTTCACAGAGACTGTAACTCCTATCTCTGGGCTTTCAGAGCAAGGTTTGTAGGAGAGGTAGATATTTTATTTCTCTGTCTTCTTTGCTGTCCCTGCTTCTTGTCTTTTGGTTTGTCTTTGGCTTTTGTCTTTCTGGGTTTTTGGCTCAGATATTCATTAGCAGAGGCACAACTATTGTGAGCTGGCAGGGAGAAAATGCAAAATGGAGATGTACTTTCTTCCATAATTTAGTTTCAGGGAAGACCTTCCATTTTGAGACTGATTTTGGACCCCACCCTGAGTTTTTCAATCTTAAATTAATCCACCTGAAATTGTACAGGGAAATTTCTATGTCAAACTCCAATTTTCCAGGAAAATGTGACTGATACTAGGCAAAATATTTGGGAGATAAAAAGATATTTTAAAAAGTGGGCTGATCTCACTTTTTGGACAATTCCCTGATGTTTATTTTAAAGAAATGTCATGACTCAAAACTATCTTGAGCTAGAAACTCTGAATTTGTGTTGCTTTGTTGTCCCTGGCAAGGATAGGTATTTTGAACTCAGTCTGGAAGGTTGTGCTGGTGGTGGGCTTATAATTTAAATATCGGTAACAACATCTACATACATTAGAAACACATCAGTTTACTAAATACCACATTCTGGCTTGTGCATTGTTTATAAACCACAGACCCAACAGCCTTTGTGCTCTTTAACCAGTATGCAGCACTACACACTCTCTCGGAAGCACATAGCCAAAGGCTACCAGATGCCTGAACATTTGCTATTATAACCATCAAGCAGGATGTAAGAAGCACTCAGTTTGAAGCATCTTCTGATCTCCACAGGAGTTTCTACAGAGTCTGTCAGCTTCTTGGGCATCCTTAGGATTGTGCTGGCTAAGAAGACCCTTCAGTGTCTCTCTGGGCATATCCCTAATGTGAGGTCTCAATAAGTGGTCCTCCCAGCCTGCTGCTTGATTGTGAGCAGCTCCCTGCATTAACTGTGGATTTTAGGGAAGCACTTACACATTTCTCTTCAGCCCCAGAATGATGAAATATGCAAATTCTTTAATGTAGAGTTAAGTGCAAGGAAAACGGGGATGTGGAATTGCATGTGGATAAAAGGGTAATCCTGAAATAATGTCATTACTTGAATTGCTCAGTTACTGGAAAATAAACATATAAAAGGTACAGAAATAGGGCAAACATCTTGATAGAGAAAATGACTTTGTTATGCCTGAATTTTAGTACATTTAAAGACAACTTGGTCTGCCATGTAAGGTATGCACAACCTCTAAATATTCTGGTCCGTAATTTCTGGAGTCCCAAGTCTGTTTTTTGGGTTGTTCTGCTCTTAATGAAAACTGATGTAGGTCAAGAAAGTACTTTATTAACTGGTATTACTATGGTATGTACTAGGACATCTTAAGAGTGAGCTGTGATTCCAATGAAACGTGGAGGTGGCAGACTTGGCCTCCAGCTGCAGAGGAGTGCCAGCAGGGCGAGTCTGGTCATGGGAGTAGGAAATTCAGCAGAGGCTGCAAAACACTCCCAAGATGGGCAAATTAGCCTTTACTAAGCTCCCTGCTGGCACAGTGAGGCAGTTACCGGTGTGCAAGCAAGGCAGCTTAGGTTAGATAAGTTTACATTGCAAAACCATTCTGTCTGCCACGTAGAGAAATGTTGAAACATCTTGAAATTCTTCTAATAGCAGTACCTTTATTCATTATGAGTCTGGGAAATTGTACCACCTAGTAAAACCATAGTCCAGGCTTATTCAGAGTTTAAATAAGTCACAGTAATTAATTCAAACTAGTGTAAACAAATCCATTAAAAAAAAAAAGAAAAAGAAAAAGTAGACCACACTCCTCCAAGATACCACTTTGAATGCTTCTCTTTTGAACATCCCGGTTGTCAGGGGAAAGTAGTGAAACTGAAATGCTTTTTTTCTGAAATCTTCTGTAGAGCAGTGCACTGATGAGGAAAAGTCATTTTATTGTGAAACGCACTTATTTTGCTATTTTTTGTCCCAAGACCTCTGCTCCACTCTGGGGGAATGAGAAATAAATTTATTACTTGAGTGAAATGGGCTATGGCTGCCTCCTCAGTAGAGACCTTGTGTACTCTGATGATCAGATTTGGGATAAGTTGTCCAGGCAAAAGATAAATGGAGCTAATAAATTTAAGTACATCTTTTGAGAAGCACTAACTACCTTTTGTCTTGGGAGGGGGGATTTTTGACAGACTAGGATTTTCTAGAACACAGTATTTCCTTCAAGAAGAACACTTCCTTCAGAATCAGTGTTTGTTGTCAGTTTCAAGCAACATCAGAAATGCTTTGGGGATAAAGGATCATTTTCTAGAGACCATTCTGGTAAAGTGAGGAGTCTGTAGCCAAATATGACAATAGTCAACATAGTTCCTTGTGTACTTCACAGTTAAGTAATCTTATTGAAAGTTCAAAGGATTGGATTAAATTCGTCTTGGATTTCCTGTGATAATCTCAGTTGGATCATCTGCTCTTACATGTTAGAGTTCAACAGTGTCTAACTCTGTTAAGGAAAAATGACATTTATTAGACATAACTTTTTTTTACAAACCTTCCTCATCTGAATGGGACAACATGTGATATTTAAAGGACTGTCTTGCAACTAGTTAGAATTGTGCATAGATAACAAAAAATAGTGTCAGATGGGAAATAATGAACTCCATTAGCCCTTTACCTTTAAAAATATCATGGTGCTTTTGGACTTGGTTTCTCACTCTCCAGATGTTAGAATCCATTTAACCTATACTGCAATTTCAGTTTTTGTTAGCAAAGGTAAAATTGATCCTGCTTTGTAGTGTTGCACAACATGTAGTTTTGTGACCTTTGAGTATCAGAGTCCTTGGATATAAACTTGTATTTCAGGACATGATTTCCGTGTATTGAAGAATAGAACATCAATCAAATACACAAATACTTCTTTTGGGCAGAAAAGTTATTCTTTGCTTTTGCTCATTGCATATTTCGTGGAAATGCCATTAGCTATTTATAAGGACATCTATACTTTGGGAAAGATGCTTATATGATTGTTTTGTTAAAATCTAAGTGGCCAAGTGCTAAATATTCAGCTAATACAAATCAACCTACCACCGCTGATATTAAATTTGCTCAGCTAATTATCTGTTCTGGTCTCTGTGAAGTAATTGTGAATTTTACTGTTAACTTTAGAGGGATAGGTTTTACTCTTAAATATTTAAACAACTATATTTAGGAATTGTGACCTTGGTGAGTCCTCTGAATACGTGATAAAGAAAGTAAGCTTGTGATGTGTTGTTCCATGTGGTGAAAATGCATACATTGTTATTTTGTTTGCTTTAGTCTGTTTTTATAGCGTACTTGAGAAGGAATACATAAACTTGAGTAGTTTAGTCTTTCAGCTAAGAAAGTGTAGTGATTTCTTTGGGGCTAGATCCTAGTTTCATTATTTCTAATGCAGAAGTTCTCTTGTAGAGATTTACTTGTATGATAGAGATAAGGTTGCTAATTCTGTCTATTAACACATGTGGATTTTACTTGAGCAACATTAAATGACTGATAGTGATCTATGTCATGACACAAATATAAGGATGGAATGAAGTTTGTGCTGGCTTCCCTGGAAGAATGTCTTTGCTGATTTCTATAGGCTTCATCCAAAACCCGGTAAGGGAACTATTCAGTGTCATTAGAGAGGTAGGAACATTTTCAAGAAAAAGAAAAATTTGAAAATCTGCATTTTCAACAGTGACTAGTATTGGTTATTCCTCAGTTTCAATGTTCACAAACAGAGAATAAAAGGAAAATGTGGAAGAAAATCCAAATGACAAGGGATGCCAGTTTTCTGCTTTTCAGACTCCTTGTTTGAAGTGCCTCCACCCAGGCAAATGTATCTTTAGTCCTTTTAGAATTCTCATTCTTCTCTTTTCCTCGTCTTTTTCTCTTTTCCTCTTCTTTATTAAGGTCAAATCCTGCTTCTCCCGATGCCAATAATAAAACTTCCATTGATTTCAACATCAACAGGAAATATGCAGTTTGTTATTTACCACAACCACCACAATGAATCTCTGGGAAGAATTCATTTATATTCATTCCAACGATGCCATGAAAAATGGCCTCTTGCTATTTTATCACATCCAAACTGTTGCTCTAACTCTAACATCCTAGCCGTTGCTAACAAGGCAGTGATGATTTGTAAACCAACAATTTATGGTAACCACATTCCATCTCCATTATGATGTGTGGTTTGGAAATGGAAAAGTAATCAAGACCTCCTGTTAAGAGACTTTATTTCAGTTGAGGGTTTCTGTAAATAAAAGCATTTTGAAATGATCATTGCTATATGATTCTAACTCCAAATTGTTCATTTGATCTAGGCCCCATCTATGCTCCAAATTCCTGCCAGGCACTGCCTGTCAAGACTGTAAGGTCTCCAACAGTGGCATGAGCATACTGACAAAACTGTTTTTATCAGTATAAGTATTTTCACTCAACTGGACAGTTTCACTAGACTGGAACAGCAGTTCCATTTCTTGGAGACAGCTATGTCCATTCCTTGGAGTACTTCATAATACTTTATCAGCACACTGTAAGGCTACTCTGACATAAATAAAGACCTCCTACTACAGTTACAGTAACAGATGAATTGTAGTCAGACCCATGGTATGTAGTAATGCTCTTGGGAACTAGGAGTCTGTGCAGTTTATGCAACACTTTGTCTTGGTTGTACGGATTGCGGCTCTCACCATGACACTGAGGAGGACTTTCCAGTACTTTGATGGGAGACCACCTAGAATTACTGGTAAATAAACTCAAACAAGGGAATTTTGTTTCAGCACTAGGTTCTGGTACCAACTAGGCTGAAAAGCTTCTTTTGATCTCTTTGACACTATGTCCTTTCAGCCCTGTGTAAGAGGCCTATCAGCCTGGCTTTGAGGTGAAAGAACCACTTTGCTTGGTAATCTGCTGAAAGAGATATCACTTGAGGCAGCCTAGAGAGTGCCCTAATTAATCAGGCCTAACTATGTGATATGCAGGTCCAGACCACACTAATTAGGAGACAAAGCTCTCTTCCTACCTTTTCCTCTCCAGCAAAAGTCACTACCTGATTAGGTTACATATCCTAGGATTGGGCACAATTCACTGGTGGTAGGATGTAAGCTTAAAGGGTTCATATGTATGCTCTGATTTTCTATTGAACTGACTACTAAAAAGAACTCTTTAAACTGACTTTTATTTTGTGATCTAATACTATGAAAAAGATTTGAGTGTGTATAAGTACTCGTGAGGTGTTCATTAGCTTGGCAATATTCCAATAATGGTATGAAAATTAACAGATATTTTGTTATTAAGTAAATTTCTAAGTAGTTATATCCATAACATTCAGGTGAATCACATGTTTTAAAGGAAATTTTTTCTCATTTGGTACAACAGATTGTGAATTAAGAGACTAACCCTGGCAGGAGAGCTCATCTACCATGGGAAATTAGAGCACAGGGCTGTGATAAAATGGATCCATGGACTTTGTTTAAATGTGTTTCTTTCCATTCCTAACTCTCTGCTACTAGCACAGTGCCTTCTTGATGGTGACAGCACAGCCATTTACGAGTGTACATTGTGAACTAGACCTCTGAAATTTGGTTTCATAAAAGCAACATGTGTTAGGTACAGAACAATAATGGGAAAATGATTTTCTGATCTGTCATATCAGAACTGCCAGGTGTGGTGAGTAGCAATGAATTGTGGAAAGTGGGAGAAGGCTTTAGATGGTACTGTCTGAAATCAGCAGTAATAGTAGTGCCAAGGGAAAATCTGTCGCCAAAATCAGCTTTAGAAGAGAGCTCAAATACTTCAGTAAAGAGATGACCAACATACTGTCCTACAAGCTGCCAGATTTGCATTCTGGTGGGCCTGGAAAGGACAAGTTCTACCATGCCATACTCTGCAGCCAGCGAGTCATTTGAGTGTGATGATAGGGCCATTTCAGCCCAGACTGGTTCACCCTCCCTGAGCAGCACTTGATAATATCTGACACCCCCCGCCTCCCCACTCTGGAAACAAGTCAAAATCTCAAAGCTGAGTTACATGATTTTATCCCTATCACTCATTTTTTCTGCATGATCCTTTAGGGAATTTAATAGATATCTGTATCTCTTCTTTCCACAAATATTTACTCTCCCGATGTGTGTGCCTTCAGCCTAATATATCACGCTGTCCTGTAATTAGAAAATTAATGAAAAGGCAGAAAACTGCCAGCATTTGTCTAGCAGTCTGTCAGGTAACAGGGCAGGAGCTCAGCCAAGCACCATGTTTACATTAAAGCTGATGCTGCGCTACCACCTTGTGGGCAAAATGTAAATAGCGCTGAGCTTTTCGACACGCAAGGACAGGCTCCGTGAGGAACAAACACGGTACTGGCTGAGAAGGTGCCTGGGGAGTCTAATTTATAAGGACAGTACAATCTGAATCCTCCATACTGAGCCAGTTGCAGATCTGGGCAGCCAGCAGCAGCCAAACAGATTGTGAAAATCTGCTGGAGCTCTAAAGTGTGATAGCAGGTGAAGGGTACCCTTCAAAGGGATGTAACAGCCTGGTTCTCCTCTAGGATATAAAAAGATGCAAGTAGGATGAAATTATGTTCCTCTCATACTAGAGTACCAATGTCTTTATATAAGAAACTCTTTTAATCTGCCTGCTCTTAACCACAAACATCAGAACTACTTACAAGTTCCCTGACTGTCTTCTACCTGCTAACTCAACAGACAAGTCCTTTGGCAGTGGAGCCCCAACACATCCATGGCCTCTCCACATGCCAGGATTATAGCAGCTCTCTTGCATTTTGATGCTATGCTTCAGGGAAAAATGGAAATCAGAAAACCACCTGAAGGCCCAGTTATTGAATATGTTATTAATAAGAATATTGTTGGCAGCCTCTTCGTCTCATCAGAATTCAGAGCCCCATGGCAATTGCTATTTTCCAAGAGAAGAAGGTGTACTCAAAACACTGTCTTCCTTTTCCCTAAAACTGAAGGAATTCCCCTGTACATCTGAAAATCTGTGGAATCCACACCTACTGTCTGATGTGCCTCCTCACACATGAACTACAGAGGGACTTGGAAAACAAGTGCTGCTCTGACACCTCTGTTACAAGCCAAAGACTTCCCTGGAAGTGTTCAAGAAATGACTTCACATGGCACTTAGTGCTATGCTTTAGTGATGTTTGGTCAAAGGCTGGACTCAGCAAACTAGAATTCTATGACTCTATGCTTGTCTGAAGGTAAAAGCTTTTGGGGAACTGAGCCTCCTGTTAGTCAACAGGCTAGAGATCCAAATTTATACTGATACCAAACTCTCTTTGTGGTCAGATGTGATGCAAAATCTTACTGAATGCTTCCACATCCAGAGAACATGTCTGAAAAGCCCAGTTAATCTGGTATTACAGAACAAGCCTTTCTCAATTGCTTTTCTATTAGTCTTCTTCACATGGTAAATTACATGTCTGCTGGAGTAAAGCACATGAACTTGGGTCTCTAACATGACTACAGATTGCCTTAATGGTAGGCAGTATAATTCTTTCTGCTTTCCTTCTCACCTCCCCCACCCTCTACATTTTTATAAGACTGTTTGAGCATTTTTACCAGGATTGCCTCTTCCAAGCTCAAGAATGATCCATCCGGACAGATAGGAAGCCAAGGAAAGATAGCAGGAGGCCTGCATGGATGAAACAGGAGTTCCAGAAAAACCTCAAGCAGAAAAAAAGAAACATGCAAGAGATGGATTTAGTTTCAGATGGCTCATAAGGAATATAGATACATTATATCATTCAAGGATGAGATTAGGAAAACCAAAGTCCACCTGGAGTTGAATCTGGTGAGGCATATAAAGGGAAGTAGGAAGGGCTTCTACAAGTGTATCTACAGGGGGAAAAATGAGGGAAATGTAGGTATGATGCTGATTGGGATAATGGAAAAGACTGAGGAACTCACTGATTTCTTGTCTGGCGAAATGGAACACCTAGAATCTCAGTGAAAAGCAAAATTCTGCCCCTGAGGATTGTTAGCCCCATGCACCAGTGCAGAGGAGAGTCATGCACCAGCTGGCAGAAAAGGCTAATGGCCAGGGAGTAGTGGTGGACAATAAACCGATTACAAGCCAGGAATCTGTCCTTGAAGCAAAGATCCAACAGCGTCCTGGGCTGCATTAGGAAGACTGTTGCAAACAGATGGAGATAGGTGATACTTCCTTTCTTCTCATCATTGGCAAAACTACATCTGAAGTGCTGCAACCATAAGGACTAGGACAGACATATCAGGGCACGCCTAATGAACGAACATGAAGATTACTTATGGATTGGTGCATATAACATTCAGGAAGACATTGAGAGAGCTGAAACTTTTCAGCCTGGAAAACAGAAGATTCAGTGGGTTCTTAATAGTGTGTACAAATACCTGATGGGGAGAGTAAAGAAGGTAGAGACCCTTCTCAGCAGTATCCCATGAAAATACTGGAGGAAATGTGCACAAAATTAAATAAATGAAATTGCATTTAAATATTAAAAGTTGAGGTTGCTTGGTTTGTTTGTTTGGGGTTTTTTACTGTGACCGGTCAGACACTAAAACAGGCTGCCCTGAGGGGTTGTGTTGTCTCTGTCCTTGGACATATTCAAAGCCTGACTGGACACAATACTGAGCAACATATTCCAGTTGACCCTGCTCTGAGAAGTGTTGGACTAGGCAATCTGCAGAGGTCCCTTCCAAACTCTGTGATTCTGGACAGTAACATATTCATTATTCCAGACACAGTTCTGATAGGACAAATGCTCCTATGTACAACTTCTTTTTCCCTTTTTGGCAGAGAGGATAAACATTTCTATCTTTTTATTCTGAATAACATTCGGCCCACATCTATTCTGGGACATGAGTCTTCATGCTCTCTACAACACTGTTCCCTGCCCTACTTCTTCTGTTGCCCAAAGAAACTTACTGAGGTATCACAGCTGCACTCAAGGCCCAACTTCTGTCTTACAAAGATATGGAAAGGACCAAAGACTGTATTATCTTTTTGTGTGGCATAAGCAGAGGATAAGCCACATGCATGAAAACAGTAAGTGCACTGCAGGTGCACTTCCACTCCAACTCTCTGTAAGAGTGGTCCTTTAATTCAGAATTAGATCACTCATCCCTTACTCTGACCCAAGTACAGCAAAATTGCTACACAGGACTGCCATAAATCTAGGACTCTCCCGTTTTTTCTCACCTGCTATCCATTTGCTTTTCTCTTCCACTGACCAGTAGTGTGAAATAGCAGAGCTGCTATGGACTAACAGGTTGTGTACTATGAAACTTTAAGTTAAAAATGTGCTAATTTCATCTACCAAGATCTTGCTAGTGAAAGATTTTCATGTCATGCTGAAAATAACTTCTTTACTGAGGATGAAAGCCTGGAAATGTGACAAATTCTGAACCTGTTTCCCTGGAGAGAAATTGCTAGCAGAAGACTCTGTGATGGAGTTATAGGAGGAATTCAGAGTAAAATAGCTCTTGATGGTTTTTCGTTGGTGCACTCAGCTACAGGAGTGCGTTCTTCCTCACTTCTATGAGTTAAAATTATGTCTCATTGCTTCATGTTTTCTAAATGATATAATTTACCTTTCTCTGTCATGCGCACAAATATAAACAGGATTCCAAAATCTCAAACATGATATGTTTGTTTGTTGGCTAGACTTCGCAAATGAAGATTTTAGGATAAGCCTGCGCAATGGATTTTTTAGGTGAGGCACAGTGTGCGCGGAACTGGCCCCACCCCCTTTACTCCTGAGATTCATTTTGCCACAGCCGAGCAGCTCGGACAGTAACAGCGAGTTCCTCGGGATTCGAACCGGTGTCCTCAGAGGAGGAGCCGGCTCCACAGGCGGCGACTTGCACCATTTGGCCAACGCCCACCGCCCATTTCAGATTAACATTAAAGAAACAAACAGCAAACAGAAAAGCAATAATGTCAGGTTGTTGAGCAATCCTGGGAGCCCACGTGGGTCAGAGCACCAGGGGAAGACCTCGCCTTTTCCTCTCCACCACCAAATGACACAAACGTGGCACTGCAGCCATGCCTGCACAAACATGATATATTAGAAGGCAAAAAAACTGAACTTCCTTTCCTGAATTCTCAGGCAAATTAGTACCTCATGAAGCATAGCCTTAGGCAGCGGTTCTGAAATTCTGTTGTAATACCATTTTGTATCACCTTAGGATACAGAACTAAGCCCTCAGTAGGAAGCACACAGGGTCCCACAGTCCTCTGTAATAGTGTTTTCCACTGTTATTTGGCACTTGAAGGGTTTGGTCAACTGCTTGAATGCAAGGAAGAATTTTCAGAAATTAATTGGAAAAGTCTTTGTACAGACCATTTTTTCCATTTAAATAGTAAAGAGCGATGTGTTCTCTAGTTTTTGGTATAATTACATCATTGCTTCTTTGCTTCATGTTTTCAGTTTAGTTCCTGGACAAAGGCAATAGGAAGTCAACTTTCTCCATGCAGATTTTTTAAAAAATCTATCTTTAACTTCATTTAGCCAATACAACAATACAGAAACAAATGGTGTCCTACAAAGTTCAGAGAAATTGTGCTTAACAGGCTATAAAATCAGAAAGCCAGTACCACAATAATTGTGGGGTGGAATTACTCCCAAACTGTGTATGCACATGATAGCAATATTGGATAATACATTGTAATAGAAAGCCCGTTCTGGTAACTTTTGACTTGTTTCCTGCCCCAGATAAAATTGGTAATTGAAATAAAGTTACAATAAGCAACACTGACTAGCAAGGTTAATTCACAAAAACTCCTTCCTCCTCAACCTCCCTGCAGCTAACACATAAAGGGGCTGAACTTCAGATTCATTCACAAAGCCTGCCTTTGTAGGACACTAGTGATGCAGTAATCAAGTTAAATCATCTTATTTACTCAGATTTAAACCAAGAAATATGAACTAATGAAAGAGTCAGAACCAAATTGAAATGTCTGAAGTAAAAGGCTTAAACACTGTGCAAAATTCATATAACCATCCAACACACATTCCATTTCTAACCCATCAGTTTTGGGATTCATGAAGGAAATATTTAAAAACAGGCGCCTTTTGTTTTTGTTTTTTTTTTACTTTATTGAGACTTTTTCTGTCTTGTACATAACATAGTGATGATCATCTGTGTCACCTCATGAGATGTTTTTGAAAGATGGCATTTGATATTTAACAAATTAATAGATATTTTCATTCTTCCAGTTCATGTTAATTGTCTATTTTTATGAGAGTATTTAACGTGTGCCAATGTACCACTTCAAGGAATATTTAATAACATTGACAGCTGGGGTTTTGTTTCTCTGTCAGTAAATATAGGAGGAAAGTACAAAATGCTGCACAGTGATATATCTGTAAATGAATCCTTTATTTTTTACTTCCACATTTCAGCTATTAGCCTGCTCAATTTAGCTGTTGTTTCCACAGGATCAAGTCAAACTGGCTTCACTAAAGAGAGCAGTGTATCCTGTTTCATGGCACACCATGCTCAAACTCCACACCTTCACTGACAGCTCGAATAGGCTACATCACTGTATTTGGTATCCAAAATTGTTACAAAGCAGCCAGTTCAGACACTCAACTTACAAATGGGAGAATTCTTCTAGATACTGTACCTGGCAAGTGTAACATAATATGTTTTATATTCAGTAGTTTATGTTTAAATCTATTCTGGTTAATGTTGTGAAATATGTACCTTGCAGATCAGCACCACTGGTTGTGGATGGGAGTAGAGGTTTGGTTTGGATACCTCAGATGGATACCTGTCACCTCTTTTACCCAAATGTAACCATTTTTCCAGGTCTTAATTGCCTTCAGCAAGGGCCAGATTTTGAATTAACAATGTCCATGCACTGCTTAAGTTTTACTCAAAACCCTGGGAAAATAATACTGAACTTTCTTAAGTTCAGTGACCCAATTTTCCTCATTTGCAAACATAAATTAAAGGGATCAATAAATAACATTTTAAACGAAGGGGAAAAATAAAACTCTTGACAAAATAGTTAAAAAGGGTAAAAGACAGCATCTAGCATACAGTTATAGCACGAAGAATTTTACAGCCTTCTGCTGGAGAGGCAGTGCTTGGCCAGCTGCTCATGTTTCCCTTCTAAAGCAGCCTTCACTCAAAATTTAGGACTCATGTCTCGCAAGGCAACAAGGTCTAGTCATCTTCCTCTGTCATAGAGTCATAAAATTGTCAAGGTTGGAAGAAACCTTCAAGATCATCCAGTCCAACTGTCCACCCAGCATTACCACTGTAACCTCTAAACCACATCACCTGGTATCAGATCCAAATGCCATTTGAACACCTCCAGAGATGGTGACTCCAACTACCTCCTTGGGAAACCTATTCCAATGCCTGACCACCTTAACAATGAAAAAAAATTAAATTACATTTTTAATACTTTAAAATATCTAATCTGAATCTCCCCTGCTTAAGGCCATTTTCTCTTATCCTCTCACTGCAGGTGAAGTCGAAGAGACCAGTCCTCACCTCACTACAGTCTCCTTTCAGGTAGTTGTAGAGAGCAGTGAGGTGCCTCTGAGCTTCCTCTTCTCTAGACTAAACAAACCTAGCTCCCTTGGCCATTCTTCATAAGAAATGTTTCCTAGACTCTTCACAAGCCTTTCTGTTCTTCTCTGGTATCTTCTTTTCCACAGATCATGTAAAAATCTCTTTTCCAAAGAGCTTCTCTACTTTCTAACCATTGTACCCCATGCTGAAAGTAAATGCCTTAGATAAGGCTAACGCTTCTCAGGCATGGTTAAAAAGTGTTAACTGGCCTCAACTCCTCCATACTCTCACAGGCACAAAATTTCCTGCTTTATGCTGAAAAGCTCCCTTTCAGACAGAAATGTTTCTCAAGTATCATTAAACAGCATATGCAAAGCAAACATGTTTCAGGCCTATCCACCAGTCCTTTCTGTTCCTCATCTCCTTCCTCTAGCAGTTTTCAGTCAGATTCCTTTTCTAGTCTGCCTTTCGTTCCCCATAGGGATTTTTGTGGTGGGAGTGGGTGCCAGAGATTTGCTTTCACTTTGGGCCTCAGCCACCAGCTTTACCCAAACCTAATGTATATTTAATACGATACAGCCAGTAACCCTTTCTGCCAACCTCTGATCATATGCCAGCTGAAGAATGCTGCAAAGTAATGTCTTCTAACTAAATCTTAAAGTCCATGTATAAACTCCTGATTAGTGGTGTTTGAGATTACTAGGGATGTATATATATATACCCCTCTGTTTATATGCCAACTGGAATTTCTCCATGCTGTAGCATATCTATGGAAGCAGGCACCAGAGAGCCTTCTGTTTTTGCACTATGTGCATAAGGCAAAGCTACTGGAGGGTTTTTCCTGGTAGCTTCATTTCCTGACTCAAGAAGTCATGTAACACTTCTCTGCATGGTTAATTAATGGTCATGATTTACTGGGTAAATTACGGCATTTCAGTGATGAGTGTAAGATCTACATGTTTGTGGTTGTATATGGAAGAATTTAATGGTTTAAGTTTCTTCAGGAATACACTATCATTTCCTTGGAAGCTTGCTTTGATTTGTTTTGTTCTTCCTTCACAGATCATCAGAGGCAAGGAAGACTGAGTGGAATGAAGTTTCCTTTCTTGGAAGGTCTTTTTCTCTTTCTCTCTCTTTCTCTTTTTTTTTTTTTTTTTTTTTCCCCTCTCCCCCTGCAGGCATTTCTTGGAGTGGTTAAAAAAGATTTACATTCACCAGGTAGTATAAAGACCAAAATGTTAAGGGAACCAGAGGGAAGTGATTGAGAAGGTCCTTCTGAGGATGACAGCTCTGCATTATAATACAATACTGTTTCTCATGGGAGTGGGTGGGGGGCCAGCCTAAATTTCCTCTTCCTGTCCTGCCAAATTCCCCAAATTGCATAACTGTGTATTCTCCTTACACAGTGGTACCCTTGGCATCTTTAGCAAATCTGCAGGGAAGCAGTGAAGCAGCTGAAGGCTTGAAGGTGGACCAAAATTGGTAGAGGACAGACTTGGTTACCCAAAAAACAAAACAAACCCAAAACCACAAACTGAATTTACTAACTCTCCCATATAGAACAGAACAACACAATACAGATTTAATAACATACACTATTTTGTTCTAAATGTACTCCATCTAGGAAAAATAAGTTTATCGGGATAAGCAAAGGACCCATGGGGAGTTCATCAGTTCAGTTTCAAGTCACAAGATGTGTTTTACTTGGCTTTGGAATCTTCTTGTGCAAGATTAATATGAAACTGCTGAAATGCAAACTGACAAAAAGACATATTTTTACTGGTTGGTGCTTTTTCCTCTGTGCCATTATTTTCATCAAGAGGCCCCATTGCTGCCTTTCTGATCACTGCTGCCTTAGACTGACAGGAGTGTGATGTACTTCTTGGATTCTGTGAGAAAATGAAAGAGTGACTATTGGAAGATCAAAATGACTAAAGGAGCTCATAAGGATGCAACCCTGAAGGCTTTTGTTTTGTCACTACACTGAATCAAATGAAAAGAATTTGGACCTTCTTAAGGCGAGTGTCAAACATGGCTATCCTGGGGTAGGTTCTGCCTGAGTAAGGAGGGAAAGATTTGCCTCCGTAGGAAAAATATTTACACATCTTAAAAGTTCAAGTAGCCAAATCCATTACTTTTGCAGCTCCACTAAGTTCCACTGGAGTCTACCCTAGCCACGTATGCCAGCTGACTGTCACAGAGACAATGAAAAAGCAAGTACGCCCACAGTGGTTTGGATAATCCTGCTCTTGTTGTCTGTGTACAGAACCTTAGACAGGATCAGTACTGTCACTGGGATTGCTCGAGAGACTGGGTACTACTCAGTGTGTGTAAGGGTGGGAGAATCTGACTCTAAATGGTTTCTTTTTCTCCCCCTGCTACAGGAACTGGAAAAGACAAGGGTGTGTGGGCGGGCCTGGAGTCCCTCCAAGGAAAGTGTGAGGCCTTGGGCAAAACAAATCCATCAGGTCTCTCATTTCTTCCAAATATAGGTCTTTTCTGAGTAATAGCCAAACTCAAGTCTAAATTCCACATTCAACCATTTCAGAGGGAATACATGAAAAAGACCCTATGGCCTACAGAGTCCGTCTATAGAAAATATTTTGATAGCTCTTCCGCTCTGGCATTATCTTCCACTTAAAAAGAAAGAAAAGGAAAACACACAGAACTGGAGCACATGATTCAATTTTAACTGTAAAAGAAGTGATTGATGAAAATAAAACTTCTGAAAACAATCTGTTGTGAGCTATCAAACATTTTTGCCTATGCACCAATTGGCAGGAAGTAGACAGATAAATTAGTACAATATGCAAGAAAACAAATTGCTCAGAGGAGAAATGGCATGTGTGTGTGTGTGTGTGTGTGTGTGTGTGTGTGTGTGTGTTTATGAGCAGGATAAGTAGAATTAAATCCGTAAAAGCATGCTGAGAAATCGTCCTCCATCACAGCAAAAATATAGTGGCAGCAAAGGAACTCACTTCAGCTCTATCCCTGGCTGAATTTCTAGCAAAACAGGGTTTATGATATGCAAGTGTTCTCTTGGAATAGAATAGAATAGAAGAATTCTGGGCTTGGGCAAGGGGGTGGGGAAAGCAAGTTTGGAAGCTTGGGATGCTCCTGCTGCTGAAAGGGGGTGTCATAGCCATTTTTGCCAAGATGTTTCCAAAATTTTCAAGCATCACCACATTTTAATAAAATGGAGCAATTGCAACAGCTCCCCAGACCCCGACTATTACTACCCATGGGAAAATTTTCTGAAGTGCCTGTAGACTTGAAGATTTAAGTGGCAGCACTCCATTAACTTTCAGTAAGATAGTTTCTTTAGAGCCTGGCATATGGACAAATTACCATGAGATAAGGTCTATATGAAGAAACAGCATGTGGATTCTCTGTTGTGACCATCTGTGCACATGCTCCTATTCCACAGTGACCAGTTGATGCAGAGATGATAACTCCTTTTCCGTCAAGTGCCAAAGCACCTCACATTTACCTCAGAGTTCAGACCATATACACCACCACCTGGCGGGTAGCAGTGGACAAGGTAGTTGTCTGCCACATGCTAAATACATGTTTTAATAAATAAGTAAAACTACTAAGTTATGCAGGATGAATCACATTCGTGGATCACTATCACCCAACTGGAGCCATGAAATCCACATTTTCCCTGTTTCCCTGTTTATGCCATACTTGCATTACCCCATCTGTTTGAACTGCTGCTCAGAGGAGAAGGAACCCTTCTAAACTTGAGCATCATCTTCTTTTCCTAAACAACTCTCTGTGAATAGTAGAGGAACAAGGGGAATATGAAAAACATGAAAGTCTGGAGTAGGCACTTATAAGATTGAGTCCAGGAAACCTGACTTGCAGATTGTAGATAAATTTCAGAAACATCTCAGAGAGGAGCTGAAGAGGCAAACAAGATGAATTGGAACACATCAGATGTTTTTTCTATAGCAAGGGTAAACAACTGTTGGTGGTTGATCTTAGGTTATCTATAGATATTCCATATATTTGGCCTTTTGATTACAATAATCATCATGGCATTAATAAGAAGCAAAGATTTTTAAATGTATCCAGGAGAATCTGAATCCCATGAAAAAACAATGGAAGACTCTTTCTCAAAGGCCTCTTAGCAAATCATTCCTTACGCAAGAATCTCCTTCACAAAATTCAAATTTCATATTCAAATTAAACATCTTTGTAGACGACAGATCCAGACTATCTTGGGTCTTTTATTTTCTGCTTTTTTTTAATTTTTTTTTTTTTTTTACCGAGGTACAAATTCTGCAATCTGAAATACTATGGGAGCATTTTTTGTCATATTTGAAGGCTACTGAATGAGATAGATGAGTATTTAAAAAATAAACAGCAAGCAGAAGTCTTGCGTTTGCACATTGTAAGGGAATCATTCATAGTTAGTGGGCACAATAGCTGGTAGTAATTGCTAATAGCAATGAGCTAGCTGCAAAGACTGCTGTCTGTAGGGAGCTAGCCTGCCTAAGAGGTTGTGATCATGCCATTAAAGCAGCAAGTAAAACACCATGTCCTGCCTCAGCTCGTGTTGCAGGCGTGGCTGCAGTGCCATGTTTGTGTCATTCGGTGGCAGAGAGGACAAGGCGAGGTCTTCCCCTGGTGCTCTGACCCACGTGGGCTCCCAGGATTGCTCAACAACCTGACATTATTGCTTTTCTGTTTGCTGGTTTTTTCTTTAATGTTAATCTGAAATGGGCAGTGGGCGGTGGTCGAATGGTGCAAGTCGCCGCCTGTGGAGCTGGCTCCTCCTCTGAGGACACCGGTTCGAATCCCGAGGAACTCGCTGTTGCCATTCGAGCGCGCTTGGCCGTGGCAAAATGAACCTCAGGAGTAAAGGGGGTGGGGCCAGTTCCGCACACACTGTGCCTCACCTAAAAAATCCATTGCGCAGGTTTATCCCAAAATCTTCGTTTGCGAAGTCTAGTCAACAACAACAACAAAACACCATGTGGATGACAAGTTGCTATGTTATTTTGTGACAGACATCTTGAAAAGGTGGCAGGGAAATAAAAAAACCTGATGCTATAAGATACCAATAACAAATACATTGCAAACAGAGGTAGCTCATATCACCTACCAAAAATTGGAGTAATCTGGTCTTTTTTGTCACTGAAGCAGACTAAATAGGAACCCATTAGTTTTTATAAGTCAGCAGCCTAAATTATGGTGAAAAGATTAAATAATTTGGTTTGCACATTAAAGATTTTTGCATCCAACTACAATTTCATCACTAAGTCTTCAAGTACTGGAAAGACCTTCAAGTATCTTGGTGGCAGGTGAGATGAACTGCTGTAGTTTTAAGAGAGGTTTTCAAGGGCCAAGCAGAGGTTTTTCAGTTCCACTTTCGTCTGACTGAGTGCCTTCTTGACTTTCTGTGGTGTGTTCATAATCTCTATGCTGTTAGTGAAGGGGTCATAGTGCAGAGAAAAAGGCTTCTTGATATTCAGTGCATAGTTTCTGAGGGGGAAAAAGACAGAGGTTCTTATTCAAAAGGTGTTTCCTTAAGTGCAAACCTGAAGGACCTAATTTCTCACTAGGTAGACATGGACTTACAGGGTAGCAGAGGCTGCTCTTACACCTCCTCACTGTTACTTCTTAATGTTGTCTGGTGCAGTACATTCTGCCCATTGCTGAACTACTTGCAGCCCTAAAGACCTGCAGTGCCTGCTTTTCAGCGTGGCTGGCTTAGACCTGTCTGTGCTCTTAGAGCTCTACGTTAACACAATTCAGAGTTATTACAACCACAAGCTAAGGAATGCAGGAGCACAGCATATCTGCCACATTCACTTCCAAGAAATAACCTGGAGCAGCTCTTTCTGCATAAAATTCTAAAATCCTGTTGATACTAGGCATCCTCTATTTTCCTGTCTCTGTTAAAAGAAAAAGAAAACATGATTGCCTGCCATTTTCGACAATATTTCCATTAAGTACACACTGGTGGGAACCCCCTGTACTGATGTTGCTGTATGTTTTCCATGCTGACAGATTCTTGTGCCTTTGGTTATTTTGACCAGCTTTGGCTATGCAACTGTCTTGAAACAATGCATGAAAAAGCTACAAGTCTGAGAACGGTGTATTCCTTGTATTTTTTTTTTAGGTTTGCCTGGGTCAAATGCTCTGCAAATCCTCTCTCTTCTGCCAGTGAGCTCTCACCTACATTTTTACACATACTAAAAATTTAATGTGAACATTTAGATTTAAGATGAGGAGCCTAATTAACCATTGCTATAGCCCCATCAGGCAGTGCTTCTGGGGAAGAGGTGGACAGACTAGGGAAGAAGTCCAGCTCAGGCTCTCTTCTTCTAATAAATTCCTCATTTCAGCTCCTACATGCTCCCCAGTAGCTCCACAGCTAGCCTCCAGCCAGAGTCAGTCATGTTGTTCTAACTGTTGGAGAAGGCTAGAATTTAAACCCTACTTACTTAAATAAATAAAAAAATAAAATCCTTGCTATGTAACATAACACAGTGAAAAAAAACTGTTTAGAAACACCTCAAACTAATTTAAAATAATCTTATTTAGGTTGCACTCAGCTACTATGTAGAAGTTAGATTGCCTGTGCATGCTGATTCTGCATTCTTGTGCAGATATAATCAGATATAGTCTTGTTATTAAGCCTCCTGCTGATCCATGTTAATTCCTGAGACTGCCATAAAATTTCCGTGTGACCTTGGGTAAATCAGTTCTTCGTGACCTCCTATTTGTATGGACTAGCACATGAGGTGGGATTGCATTCTACTCGCACTGTTCAGCTACAGAATTTACTTCAGAAGTTGCTAAAATGAGGCATTGTTAAGATGAAGCATGGGACAGGACATATAATTTGAAGTTTCTATGAAGCATTTCTGAGATAAACAAGCTCATGTTTAACTTTGTTCTAAAAAAGCCACTATACAGATGCAACGAGTTAGCCTGGCATGGTTACTGCAATCAATAGTGGTAGATGTATTTGAGATTAAGATTTAAGCCAGTGCCCTCCTCAGTGAAAATACCCATAATCACTTTACTTACTGAAGCTTGACCTTGGCATCTTCAAAGTTTTCTGCTATGAAATAGACAGGCTGGAAGGCTTGATCCTGATAGGGGTGAACTGCAGCCACTTCTGGATCAAAAGGTTTGTACTCTGGCTTGTTTGACAAAGCATGCTTTGTAGCAGGAAAAAAACCATGTTAGAGCAGGTGAATGAACAGAGAAAGAATTAGTCCCTGCTGGGCTGTGAAATTCTCTTTGTGGAATATTAAGGGATAATACCAAGTCCTGTTCTTTCACAGGTAAAGGTGATTTTCATAATTAGCAGTTAATAATCTAAATAATAAATATTTTTTTAAAAGAAAGAAATATTTTCCTGTATTACAGTGATGTATGATTGGATACCATAGCCATTTTCTCAGACATGTAGTGGAAAGTCTATGGAAAACCCCAAAATATGAATATTTAGAAAAGAAATAATATCATGTTGGTTTTTTTCAACTAGTATCATAGAAGATTTCCACTCCTGTGCAGCATTTCTTCAAAATCCCGTGACCCATGTCATAAATTTCAGCTTTCGTCCACTGAAGAAAAGCCAAAATGGTTCTGGTATTTTATACACAACTCCCAGGCCACTATAACAGCCTAAAATCTTCCTTGAAATCCAAGATGTAAGTAATCTTTATACTCTGTGTGTGTTTGTGTTTTTGGACCTACAGAGGTTCTTCTGTATGTTCTTCTCAAGTTCTTTTACATTGTCCCTCAAGCAAACGGAAGGATTATGGAAGCCACTTCCACACTGCAGTCCATAGGAACATCTATATAATTTTTTCACATGTGCTGGAGATACCCTTAAATCAGCCACCAGTTTAGTACACACAGCGAGTCCCAGGTTAGACTTAAAGTGAGTTCCTAGTCATTTTGTCTGCCCCTGACACCCAGGTGAGGTCCTTTCAAGCTAACTCAGCTTCAGGGACATTTAAACTGCATCACATATGTGCCTAAAAGCTGGTTGTGCTTCCAGTTGGCCAGGGTGGTGTCTCACAGCCACTTTGGTGAAGTATCCTGGCTACAAACAAAAAGGAAAAAGGTAACTGATCCCACTCAACACTGAGAACTTTTTTTCAATCTTCAGACTGGACAGTGGGCCTTATCCACCTAGGAACATTCTATTAGTACCCACACCTTCTTTGAGATCTGCCTCTTTGCCTTTCTTCTTCCTCACTTTTCAGAAGGCTCCCTTTACTATTTTATAATGCAAACACCAACTCTTACGGTACTTGTAAACAACTGGTAAGAGTGGGTGACACAGCACAAGATTTTCTGTTCAATCTGCTAACTGGAAATATTCAGGCTGTACCCTTAAGCACATTTTTAGATATTTCACTGAACTGAGCCTGAACTCTCCATCACTGGAGGCCTACCTTAACCTGTAGACCTATTTGCTGCAGAACTGGTACAGAAATACACACAGGGCTTCAAGAATAATAAAACATAAAATACTAAAAGATGGTGTTTTTCTTGCTCTTCATTTGCAGTGTGTAATTGAAGAGTAAACTTTGGAGAGCACTCATACAACCGAAGATGTTTGGTATACACAAACATGAGGCTGGTCTTTGAATCTTAGAAGTTCTGGGGACTAATAGGAAAAGATTTCAAAAATTAAAAACCTGACAGGGGTCCTGCTATGCTGTCAGTGTTAAAGCAGAACTGAAATCCCATTGATTTCAGTGGAAGTTCAGCTTGAAACCGGATGGCCTTAAAGGCCTTTACAAGTACTGGTTGTGCTGCAAGAAAAGCATATGTAGCATTGAGTGTTGCCAGAAGCGTGGTATGAGCCATAAGATTTTACAGTATGTAGGACAGAGTCCAGCTGAGTGTTAACAGAAGAAGCATTTTGGATAATGCAGAACAGCTGACAGAATATAGTGAAATAAACAGTGCAATACTGAGAGCTGTCAGAGAGGAATTCTTACAGTTCAGAGGAGGCAAGTTTGGCCAGCAGTCAGACCCATTACAAGTGTTGGGTTTAGACTGGGGTAGGGTTATCCTTCCGATACCTAGCTGCTGTTACTAAATGATTTGTTAGACAACAGGGATTCAAGTGCAACACTCATGGAAACACTGTCTAGCTTTACCACTCGTCTTCTGCCACTCCCCCAAGTTATGCCCTGAGTTTGGGTAGGATCAGCTCATCCAAAGAAAATATCTACCTGAAGTTGAGTTCAGACTGCTAAGAGTATGTGCTGTGGAGAAGAGGGAAATGTTTTTAAGATTTCGTAGTCCGGATGTGGTTCCCTGGGTTACAGTCACACACCCACAGACTGTCCAGGCTGCAGTTGGGATGTTCCCAGGCTTCTTGCTGATGCTAAGTTCTCATACCACATGAGCTGTATGTAGTGCTGTTCACCCTCTCCAGCTGGTTAGATACCATCTTCTTGTAGCAAGCCATCTAACCTTAGTAAGTCATGCATTTATTGTCTCCTCAGTGACCAAATCATCCTGCTATTCCTGATCTAGAAGCCTTTAGGGATGAGGAAACCCTCCTTTGCACAGACTACTGCAGTGTCTCCTCCAACACATGACCTGCAGTGATAATCCTACAGTACTTGCTATATTCACTGTGAGCAAAGTGCCAAAATCTTCTCTGCCTCTGACAAATATGTTGATCAGCTAAATGATAGGGAACTCCATGAAGAATCCCACCTCTGAGCCCCTACTGAGAAGGCCAGCAGCTAATTTTTAGCATGGATAATGGCTTCCTGCCTAGCAGCAACGAAAATTTTCTAGAGCTTTCTCAAGAGCCAATCCAAAACTGCAAACTCTGTTTTGCAAGAAACTGAAGTCATGAGCCTCACTGTCTTCTAGTCTTCATCTTTTCTAATAGATGTCTAGCCACTGCTTTATTTGTAAAACAAAACAAAACAAAAACAAACAAACAAACAACAAACCCCCCTCCCCAAAAAAAAAAAAAAACACAAACACAAAAAAACCTCCATTCGCTGAAGTAGACACTGCACTACAGATATTTCCTCTCTTCAGCTGTAAAAGAAACAGTTACTATACATTTGCAAGTTGCTAGCAAGTGCTTTCGCATAGGACCTCAGCACTTGACCCCCACTGCCACTGTTTATGCTGAAGTTAGAATCAGATGCTTATGCAGACTACAAAAATTAAGTGGAAATAATCCTATATTTCAGGGTTTTTTTTCTAAATAAAAATCTATTAGATGAATTCATCTGCCATAGAAGGAAATCAACACCCAAGGCAATGGATATAATCAACTTGTGGATAAGAAGTTTCAGGTACTCAAGCTGAAGTACACAGAACCACTACGCTCTTGTCCCAGAAGCTACACTGTGATTTCTCCAAAGGGCTAATGAGCATGCAGATCTCTTAGTTTATCAAGAGAGAAAGCTCTCCACCAAGTTAGCTCACAAAAATCTCCAAATTGCAAGTGTTGGGACAAAACCAGTGCTAAACTCAGAAAGTGGTAAAAGGAAGGTTGATGCCTGGAAGGATTTCCTTTCTCTATGTTCATTTCAGCTGCCCCTTTGTTGGGACTCCTGCTTTAAATGTCTTGAGATACATCAAAATGTTGTTTCTTCCTTCTGTCAATTGACTGGGAAGTGGGCTGACTGTACACCATTAGGAGGGTTTTGTAATATGTTTATTGTCAAAACAATCCAACTATCTCTAGTTATGGGAGTCCAGGGTATGATAATTAAGCAATGTTTCCATGTGAATGTACCATGTAGCTGGCTGTTAGGCTGCTGCTTTATGTGTTAAGCTTAAAATATATTTCCCATTTAAAAAAGAAATAAAAATGTTTCCGGCTTATAAAAATGTTTGAAAGCAGTGCTATTCGCTTTCCTTTGACTCTTGCCAGATTTAAAAAAATCATCCAGTACCTGCAATTGAGACCTACTGATACCAGTTTGCCATTCTTGTAATTAAAAAATTATCACTTGCTTCAGTGCTCTGCAAAACTAAGGATAAGTTATTATCTCTCTTGTCAGCTATTTGTCCAAAGGAGAGGAAACTCATAAGCTTTCTGTAAAGATGTACAGTTCCTCTTTCCACATCTAATCTGTCCAAGCAGGGCAGTATCAAACCTGTGTATACAGATTTTCATCTATGTAAAACTAGAGCTGAAATTAGTTTTGAAATTTATTTAGGAATGAAAAGTACTAAAGCATTTTCTTTGTGTCAGTGTCCATGCTATTTACAGTTTCTTTGCACATTATTTGGTTCAGTCAGTCGGTGCTTTTCTGATTTGTATGTGCATAAATGTTAATGGCATGTGCAAAACAGCCAAGCTCATCATAGGCTTAATATTGCCCTCTAGTGAGTAATTCAGAAAGGTACGCGAGTTTCATGTTAAAGTCAACTCGATTACTACAGATCTAATATTTTTTGATTTGGTAATAGTCAAAGGAAAACAAATAGCACTGCTTTCAAACATGTTTGTTTAAACATAAAATTTGAAGATGGTTGCTTTTGTTGCATTTCATCCCCTTAGATCGAAGACAGGTACATTACCACAGTAGTTTTCCCCCCAGTTTGGGAAGGGAGAATTAATTTCTTTGCAAAAGAAAAATCTGAATTATAAATCGTGTTAGTTTCTGTAGAAAAATACAGTTTGCTTTTACCAGACAGTTCAGAAAACTGGATTATAGAAATCTTTCAATACTATGCATGTGTCACATACCATAAGCTCCCTGTAAGATGAAAGCAGTCCTGCCCCATAAGCTTTGATCAATCCATTTTGCTTGCAGAGGCCAAACTCCACAGTGAACAAATAAATCTGGGAATAGGAACAGCTTTTGAAAAACAGTCTGAAAAGGTAGGGATTTTTCAGCTTGTCATTTTCCCTTGAATTTTCTTTTATCCTTATTCCTTAGTAATTTTGTGTCTTCAAATTTTATAGTTGTATATTTGAAGAAAATTATTTTTCTCTCAACATATAACACATACTAAAGATTACATATATTTTTTCAAGTTAAAAAAATGTTAATGATAGGTATATGGGTAAAAAAAGTCATAAAGTCATATTCCCTTTTTTTTCTGGATGATGTTACAAATTACCCTGTAACCTCTTAGCTCTGATCCTCATTATAGTCAGTGAAAGTTGACAGATTTCAACCTATAGTCTCCAGAAGGACAGGTAGAATCCCACAGAGTGTTCAATACCTTAGGAAAGGTACTGGACAGTTTGTTCTTTTTCTGTGCGATAGCATTCAGTAGAATTGAAGAATGACTTATCCCTTAGTGGCAATGGACCCTTGAAGATTACTAGTTATACCTTTGTTGTGATCCAGAAGAAAATAAAGATGCATTTCTCTGTGTTTTCTTGTGATAAAGCATGCTTAAGACCATACTGCCTTTACTTGGAGAGTAGTGGGATGAAAGTGACTTTTGGCTTTGCCAAACTTTCAGTCCTTCCCTTCATATAAAAGCTGAGGAAACAGACCATGGAGGACCAGTTCTGGTCACAGCCTGATGCCCTGAGAAGTTGAATAGGTTTGTGCAAAGGGAAAACATGGTAAATGAGGCATTTCAAGAACATGGCTTTGTATCACAACTCTTTGAGGTTCCTTTAGAGACATATACAGCACTTTATTGCCTCACACGTGGGTATAGACCTTGGCTTCCAATTAGTCATAAGTATTGCATTCTCAGGAGCCTGCTTAAAGAACTGCAGACAATTTGTAAAATAATGTGAAACTCCACATTATTCTGTCTATTCTGCATCTTACATACTTTCACCTACTTTCTCCTGCCCTCTTTCATATACCTTTTAATTTTGATGAATTGCTTTTAGCCTGAAAATTTATCACTAAAGAAACAACATGCCAGGACCTTTCTTTTTGCAGAATCCTGAGCTGCTTTCTTTACTGTTCAGCTATAATCTTGACTCTTATTATTTCACAATGAAAAGTCTTTCAAGTGTCTCCTCATGTTGCAGGAGATTTTTTGACTACAGAATGAGACATAGGAGAAGGATTTCTTTTTAACGTTTCTTTAGCTACCCTGTACTTGGCTTTCAGCTAGTGAGGTTCTTTCAGCTCTCCCTGTTTTAACAGGCTGCTAGAAATGGTGCTAGCGGCACTCGGTGGATGACACGAACACTGGCAGTTTCCCATCTCTGGTGTAGAGATTCACCTGCTTAGAGAAGTCACAGGGCTGAACAAAACAATGGCATTTCAAAGTTCATGTTATAAATGTTATAGACCACAGCAACAAGCAAAGCTGAAATTCTTTAAAGAAGCTTTTAGTTAACTTAAATGTTGTCATAGCATCTAATCTAGTTACCTACATTCTCTTTATAATGAACAGAGAATGACAGAAAATTCCAGAGCTAATCACACAATTCACATTAGACTTTTATGTCAGGGTAATGAACACGCTACAGGTTCTTCATTTTCTAGAAAAGAAAACTCAAACAATATGCCTGGATTAGATGCATAAATTTGAAACATCTGAAGACTGAGATGTTTATTCAGAATGTTTACCATTCAGACCCCGAGCTGCAGGTAGCCCCTTCAAAAAGATGCCCTTATTCTACCTCCACAAACCCTAGATGTTACTATGACAGTTTCAGATATGAGACCCATTATTCTTCTAATCCTAACTGTATCTCTAATCTAGTCCTATTCAGCCCAGGATCATGGAAGGGTGCTTGTAGGGAAATGCTTTATAAGACAGTGGCCTTAACCCAATCTTATGGAGACCTGGATAACAATGCAAAATGGTTCTCTGGCACTCATAATACTTTTCACCCTAGCAAAGGTATGGATCTTAATTTCACTCTAGCTTTTATAGACCCAGAGGATGGAAATTGTAGAGGAAATGTGAACTGTCAGTGCCATTGTCTCCCCACATCACCATCCCAGGATCTGAATGATGTTATGAAAAATTCAACACTGGTACCTTTTATTCTTCAAACTCTGAAAATAATGCTAGTCTTACCTAGCCCTGACCAAAGGATGGATATGTGCAGATGGATTTTAAGTGAGCCTCAGTGTCCTTCCTGAGTGGGGCTGTGGGCCAGGTGAGGAATTTCAGGCGTGACATCCTCCTCCCATGCACCACCTTTTCTAAATGAGTCTCACCCAGCTGGGTGACAGTAAGGTTCCTCTACTCTCCTGAAAAAGTCATCAAGACAGGTAAATGGTTGTCATTATTAGAAAAAAAACCTGGCCTCCAGAGAACTTTCAGAACAAGTTAAGATTGCAGTAAAGGGCTGTATGAGTTGTTTTGACAGATGTGTGCAGCCCAGTGACTCAGAACTGAATGACAGTACCTGCTCTCAAATTGCTGTTAAGTGCTTACCTATTTTGTGAGGTTAATGAATATGGGATGAATGGAATTCTGATGCTTCTCTGCACCTTGTGTAGGAGAAAATTCAGGTATCACATTTGGAATCTAGTCTATTAGGTCAGTATGGAAAGTGAGTTGGGACCACTGTGGCTGAAATTGTAAAAAGTCAGCTCAAGAAGTGTGAACATTTCCTCAGGTGAAATCACATACTTTGGGCTCCCTCAGAGGGAGACCAGTCTCTGCTCCAACACCTTCCTAACCTGTGGATGCTCCCATTTTTGTAGTTCATCTGAGACTTCCCTGCACAGTAAAGGATATGCAGTGAATCGTTTGGGGTTTGCCTCCAATATTAAACTGCCATCTGTACTTACTGTGGCCAGTTTCTCAATCTCCGCTTCAGATGATCCAAGAGAAGCCAGTCCAATATCCTAAAGCAAGTAAGCAAGCAGGCAATGTTACACTAGTGTGATTATTCAGCCCAAGGGAGAGAAAGAGGGGAAGGGGGAGGACCACATCATTTCTAGCATGAATAGCATGAACTATTCATTGTTTTTGTCACCCAAAATGACCTTCCATGGCTTCCAGGATGCCTACCTCTCCCTGGCCCCCAGCTACATACCACTGGGAGCCACATTAGATGAGTGTTTAATCCTCAGTGTTCTCTGTGTAAAATTAACCATCTCTTGCCTTAATGCTGGACTATCTGTCCCAAGCAGAGATTTATTGTGAGGTAAGAGAAGAAAGGACAAGGCTGGTTTTATCTTTCTGTCTTTCACTCCTTTTGACAGCCCTGCTGAGTGGGTCAGATCTGTGCAGAGAGGATTCTGTTTACTTTCTTCTGTGTTCCCTGTTAAATGCTATTCTCACAATAGGAATCTGTAGATGCCTCTTCTTTGCTATCCCAGAAGCCGTATCACACAGCAAATAAACAAAATTAGGGCATTTTTACCATTCATCGTCTCATGTTGAATGGAACAAACAAAGAATTTTCATGGGGTGAATTTCAACTGTGAAAACACTTTGTGAGAAAAATAAAGTGAAATGTGAAAAATCACTGTGATCCCATGTTGTATAGTCTGTGTTATTGACGGGAAAAGAAGAAAACTGAAAGTTGTGAAATTGCTACAGTATCTTATTTCTAAAGAGTCTTATATTCTGGTATTGAACTGAACAGGTTTCTTCCAGAATAAATTATAGAGGATTAGAATATTTAAAGAACTACTCTTCTGATTCCAATAATAGCAAGTATTCTTGACCAAAATGGTAAACTCACATGTATTCAAGCTGATACAACTGGAAACTACATTAAATGATGTGAACTGCTCTTCTTTTCATGACATTCTGACTGGGACCTACATCATGTTACCACTCTGATATTATTGCTGGTTTTCACACTGGCCACTGATTGATAAGCCTGGACAATGAGTTATCTTCTTCCCTCTGCTATGATTTTGAGGAACATTCATAGTTCTGAAGTCTTTAATTATGTGAGGTCATTGAGTTCACTTGGGTCTGACATTGACTCCACATACTAAACAGCCCCTTATTGTACAAAGAAGCTCTATTTGCTTTTTGAAGCCTACTCACCAGTGTGAGCAATGCTGTGAGAATCTGGTGAGTTGTAAAAGGAAAAACAGCTCAGATGAATGACGGTGATGGACACAATTAAAGTCTCATGTGAGATTAAAACCTACATCCAGAGACAGAACCAGCTTGGGGGCTCAGGGGCGGTTGCTGTTTAGGTTGTGGTGGAGGACAGGAAGCCAGGAGAGCAGCACAGTCTTTAGAGCTCAAACCCCAGCACCACAGAGGCATCCTTCTCCAGACTGACACAGCCCTCCCACAGAGAAGTCCCACAAGCACTGCCTGCCCTTCCTTTTACACCATGTCCATAGGGTGCAGTGCTACCACTCCCTTGGACTAAGCGTTTCCCAGAGTCCTGCTAGCTCACCACCCCCAGAGGCTGTGATTCAGGCACAATCCAGTTTTAAAATTATATGTATTTAAGGCACACATGGCCTTCTATCCAGAGCATCTGTTTAAACAGCCAGCAGAACAAGATTCTTACCTGGGAGAACTGGGCAAACTCCTTGTCAGCAAGCATGGGAACATGACCCAGCAATTCATGGCAGCAGTTTCTGAAAAACAAGAGCCCTTCATGTTTATTAAAGGCTTCCTCTCCTGCCCCTCATGAACTTTTCATGAAGGACTTTAGCCAACAGAACCCAAAGGTAGATATTGTGAGGGCTACTCTGCAGTGGATGCCTCCATACCTGTCCTGGCCCTGCAAGGAGTGTGACAGAACATTCCCTTCTACCATGGGGGCCCAGCTGCCCCCTGCTACCTTGTCTATTGTCTCACTTTGGATGGCATGGGCACTAATCTTCTATGTCACAACATCTTTGAAAAGTCCCTGTTTTGTCCCAGCATACAACAAAAGTGTCTGTGTGAACTTGTAATTTCTCATGAAATGTAATTGCTGTTGTCTGGCCAGCACTTACTGGGAGAGTTTCACAGCAGGAAATCAAACCCCAGCAGATGGTAACTGAAGGCAGGATGAAAAGATTAAACCAGATATTCTCCAGTCTTTCCCTTCCCCAGACAACTTTGTAAGAAAGACAGAGAACCACACCCTCTCATGCATGACTTCCCCTTCTAACACTCCAGCTACCAGTTTCTCAAATTGTTTCATTCTGTGGACTACTGGATAGAGCTCCAGGGCCATTCCCAAGAGGCTGATTCCCATTACATTCCGAAGGGTGGGATTACACCAGGGCACCAAACTTACGGTTCTGGGGAATGCAGAGGAGAAGAGAAATGCCTTATATACTGTGTGCACTGGAAGACACGAAATGCCAGGCTGGCAAGGAAGTCACAAGCAGACAGCAGTCCTGCAGCTGGTCTCAGCTGGAAACCTGTTCTCTCTGCAAAGGGAAATGAGGCCAAATTTAGGCGTTTCTAGGGTTAACTACACAGCACATTTACTTTAGGTGAGTAGTTTCAGAGGACTTTCCTGCTATGTTGCTATAGCTCCCTCCACCAAGCATAGTAGGCTCACCCTGGTTTATAATTATTGATGTGTCCCTGTACTGCTATGGGACCAGTTACTGCAACATTAAATCACTTAGCCATCCTTCCTACATCTATTCACAGAACCATAGTATGAGGTATTGGATGACTACCTATCTCAGTTCACCTTTTTAGCACATATACACACACTGACCTACTATGTCCCATATGACAGTGGTGTGTCTGGGGTCACACATGGTCCTCATGATCAAGCAGGGAGCAAGACCTTCATTTTCCACCCTGGTTTGGCTATTAATTCTTGGATTGTCTATTTCATTTCCTGTATAGCATATGTAAAAGAAAAACAAGAGTTAGATAAATGACACACCCCACTCCTACGCTTATCTAAGAACACCTGGCTCTTCCCTGAGTCTAGGTAACTGTTTAGCCCTCTCCTGAAAACTCTCTTATTCCTTGCTCTGAAACCCCTGGTACCTTGCGCTGTTGAAGACAGATGTATGTGGATCACAGGTCTGCTCTAGTCAGGGCAATTCTTCTGTTCTTCAGTTGCCCTAGTTCAACCTATCCCAGAGGCAGAATTGAAGCATACTGTTCAACTTCATTTCCCCTTGTCAGTGCATGCTCCACGTAACTATCTGGGTCCTGGCAAAACTTGCTATCAATTTTTTATCCTTAGAGTGTGAACATGCAGGAGAATGAGCAAGTGTGTCATCATCAGAGATAAGGGTGCTGGAATTTGGCCCTTAACCATTCAACATCAGAGTTTCCATCAGTGCTTTCATTTATTTTTCCCATTTTTGGGTTTTTTGTTTGGTTGGTTGGTTTTGGGGTTTTTTTGCCATTATATTTCTCTAGAATTACACAGCTTCCCAGTGATGTGATCATACATATTTTGATTTGCATGTGTCCATAGAACAGGACAGAAGAATGAAGTCCTTTTGCACTGCAGTTTCAACTTGTGCTACCAGTGTTACCCCAGGACACCCTGCATTACTTTGAAAGGTCCATGACAGACAACAAACAAAATAACCAGTCTGATGGTCATCAAGAGAACACACAATTTACATTTCCATGGGAAACATGTTGGTGGTCTGCAAAGCTAAGAAAATTGAAAATCACTGCTTTCAAAGTGAGCCAATGATAATCTTTTTGAAGTCCTATATTCAAAAATCTGTGTTGCATTCTCAGCTCCCATAAATGACATTTCATGTTCTTTAAAGCATAAAACTGCATTTTAAAAACAAATCAGAAATGGCTTTATTCTCCCTTCTCTATCCATATTCTATTGTGTCATGAAGCCTGGAACCTAATTTTTTTTATGTAAACAAACAAAAAAATCCCACCCAGAAACCAAGCCATTTACAAGATTTGGTTTGGTTTGGTTTTTAATGTTTCTTCCAGAATTTCTTGTCTTACTCTATCTGGCTAGTAACAATTTTAACATTAAAAAAGAAGAAAAAAAAGTAAAATAAAAAAAAGTAAACTAATGCTTCAAAGAATTAGAAGTGACAAAAATATATGAAGCAATACACAAACAAGAGGACAGGAAGGAGTGCTTCTACCTGACATTGTGATGCACTAGGTGGTGGGCATTTGCCACAGTTACCTTTTATTGTGTCACTGAATTCAAAGGCAATGTGTACAGAACTGCCTCAAATCTAAACAACAGCAAAAGAACCCAAACATATAGAGACTGCGTCTTTACCTTGGTCTATATGCTGAGCTAACCAAAGAATCAGAAGTGATTGTCTTCTCCCCACTCCGTGGCAATTAAGAAAGGAGGGTGTTTGGGGAAATAGCAGCTATGTCTCCCTAAGTATTGGCCAGGAACTGGCACAAGAAGGGTAGGTAATCCCTTTCTGCTGATGCCATACCAAGCTAATCCAGAAGAGTGCGAAAATCTCAGAATCTGGTAATCGTTCGGCTGAACTCTGAGTTTGAGTGAAGTGAAAACTGCACTCGCTGAAAAATATGTTGTATGAAAACCAAGACCTAAGTCATTCAGTTTTGGAAGGACTATGAAAGAGTATAGAGAAATTTATATTGCTGTGGCATCCATGCTGGAGGAGCATCAGGGAATATGAAAATTACAGCTTTTATTCCCTGAGATGCTCTTTTAAATATAGGCCAGTGTATCAGACAGTCTGCTGATGGAACAGACTTGGACAGTTACCTTGAAAAACCATAGGAAAAAGTTGTCTGCTGAAGGTAATATCTGCAAAATCTGAACTTCTATTTCATTACTGCCCAATAAAACCAGCAATCAGTAGAGAACTGGAGCTGTGGCTGCTTTGACTTGCTGCCCAAAGACCTGCAAAATCAAAATGAGTTGAAGAGAAGGTCTTGAGTAGTTGACCTAAAGTGATCTGCAAGGCTTAATTCTTGGCCTAAAAACTGGTGTATACACATGGCCTGTGCATTGTAGTGTGAGCTTGCTTGAGTTCACTGACTGTAATTTCTTCCAGCTGTGGAGGACAATGACTGCCTAAATCCAAACATCTTTCCTAGAAAGAAAAATGTGCCTAGGTTCATCTACTTAACCCTTTAGGAAAACACTTGCCATTTTAAATAGTCATATGGTTAACCAGGTAAATCCTCTTTAATAATGAAATATTTATAGTTCATTTCTGTTCAAACCAGTGTCACTAACAGCCAGGTAACACTACATATATCTTGTATTGGAGTCAAAAGGAATTGCTTTCTTAGGTTCACAGATAATGGGAAGTAAAAGAGAAGATGAGAATTTATCTAGCTTTGTGGGCTGGTTATAACATGATCACCTCTTCACTATGTCCTTCTCTGTCCACCCCTATACTTGATTGTTTTCAAAGCACTTCCAGGGAAGTTTCAGAGTGGAAACATTTCTTTACTGAGAGAGTAGTCAAACACTGGAACAGGCTTCCTAGAGAAGTAATTAATGCGCCAAGCCTGTCAGGGTTTTAGAGGCATTCGGTCAATGCTCTTAATAACGTGCTTTAACTTTTGGTCAGCCCTGAACTGGTTGGGCTGTTGACCAGATGATCGCTGTAGATTCCTTCCCACTGAAATATTCTATTCTATTCTATTCTATTCTATTCTATTCTATTCTATTCTATTCTATTCTATTCTATTCTATTCTATTCTATTCTATTCTATTCTATTCTATTCTATTCTATTCTATTCTATTCTATTCTATTCTATTCATCCTGTCATCACATATGCTAAAGAATATTTCATGTCTTAGAGACAGTATTTAGCAAAGATACATGCTGAGATTTGTGTCCAAAACGGGAGAACGGGACAGTTCAGAGCTCACCCAAAGCTCTCCAGTGACAGGAGGAACTGCACTATGCATCTCCACATAGGCTGCAATTGAAATATATCCACTGTATGCCAAGGACTTCAGGGGGACACATCACAGCCTGTAGTTTGGTTAAGTTTTGGTTGGTTGAGCACTACACAACTGTAACACAGAAACAAGTCCAAACACACAGTTGAATTATGACTTGTGAAGGAAAAAAAATTCTGGTCTTGCTAACTCTGGTAGTAAATGATAATAAAATTAGTAATGAATCACTACTTATAACTAACTCCTATAAAAGGAAAAATACATGAGAAAATACAAAATGCATGCACAGAAAAAATCTTACAGCTGGATGTGATGGGTGATGTTTTTCATATGGCAACCTTCCTTTCCCTTACACTGGAGGTACAATAAAAACCTTGTTGCTGAACAGCTTAATCTACTCTAAAAATGGTAATGTCTTAGAAAACTCTTCAGCTACAAAAAACTTATTCAAGCTCATGAGCATCCTCTACTCACTTGATTTCCTGAATATTGTATTTAAATACAATTAACTAAGCCATATTTTCTACTATTTATCTCATCATAGCAATCAGCAGTCTTCTCTCTAGCACAGCTGCTTTTCACTGAGAAGGAGCAAGGAGGTTTTAAACATGACCTTTCTTTAGTCATTCTTGATAACCTGGTGATTTACACAACGCACCTGGCCTTGGGGATCCGTACATCCTGTAGCCTCATAAAAATAATGCACATTCCCTTTCTCTCCTGCCCTTTGCTAGACAGCCCATAGCTAACAGCAGGCAGATCAGCAGAGCAGTCTTGTGTGTACTTTCATCCAAGGTCACATCTTCACGCCTTTACAGAACTACCACCACAGCCTTTGTGCTCTCCTGTCAGCAGTGTGGTAGGTATCAGAGAGTTTAGTGTAGCAAATGGTGGTATGGAGACAAAAAAAAGCGCAGTCGTTTCAAGGTAGTTGCTGATTGACTAGCAAGACTTCCTGGAAATAATTTTCTCTAGCACAAATCGCCTGTCTCATGCACTGGAAACAAGTATACTCTAGAGGTATGTACCTGTACTTGTGTTTGGGTCTTATTTGCAGCATGCCCTTTTGAAGCATAAAACACAGCCAAACCCATAAGAAAACTTATGTGTGGAAGTCATGCTGAGCAATGTGCTGCTGTGACTGTACTGTTGCTAATACTGGGATTAGCTGGTTAGTGCCACACCCACTGCAGCCACACACAAACTTACAGTTTGGTCCTTAGATACGCCTCATGTGAATATCCTTTGATACAGCTCATCTTGCATGAGGGAATGTTACAGCTGATGTTACAGCTGCTCATCAGCTTGTGTCCTAAGAGATGGCTTGTGTGTGTATGTGGTGCACAAATATATGAAGGAAACCCTCGAAATAAGCCATGGTTTATAACTACTAACCTTTTAAAAATCTAGAGACATCCTGAAGTTGTGGTATGTTATCTTCTTGGTAGCCACAGTATTTCTCCAGCTGCTGGAAAGCATCCAGGTACTGCATGCAGGCATGAGAAGGGTAAAGGCTTCTCAGCTTCCTGTAGACTTCTCTCCTGAAAAGCAAAAACTGAGTTGCACAACCCACCTTAATAAAGCACTACTTATCTGTCCTATGTACAGATCCAGAGAGGTGCAAATCCCAATATACTGAAGCTGATGCATGGCAGATGTGGCAAACTATAAGGGATTTTCTTTCACTTTTCCTTCAGAAGGTGTATTCTGTTCAGAAAACCCGTTTATGTCTTCCCACACCCTCCTTAGTGTTAGCAGAACCCTAATTCTGAGACAGAAGGGTTCCTTGCTTAGGGTGTTGGAGGTACCAGGGAAATCCCAGGGAAAGAGCTGAGTCTATGATGCTTGTTGTTCAGTGTAGGAATGGAAAGAAACAGGCATTCCCTCCCTCTCTGTCTTGGGGTACAACTTGAAATGCTGGTCCCTGCTTCTCTGTGCTGAAACCTAGTCTATATTTGTAGCTCTCAAACCTTTTCCTAAAAAAGTCTGTCTGATACTGAAGAGCAATATCTGGACAGGCAAAGAGTTTCATACGTTTGCTGTTCAAAGTGCCTGGCACAGGTCATGTATTTGAAAGATATGTCAGTTTCTTGAAGCATTTAGCCCATTACACAAAAAGACCCACTGAAGAAAAACATATATAACCAGATTTGGTCACGGGCTTTAAGCTTCTCCCAAACTTGATGGTGCTTGGATTTAGAGCTGTGGTTTGGAATATATTTAGCTCTTGCAAAATAAACAAGTAGTAATAGGATGGCAAAGAACCTTATAGACATGGTTATTTTTGTTCACACGTGGCCCTAGGGTGTTAGCAAATTTATAAACATTGTTTTACAAAAATTGAGATCATTCTTGGAAATACCAGCTACAGGAAATGACCTTTTGTTGTTTTTGTATTGTTGGGGCTTTTTTGTGATGTTATTGTTGCTATGGAGGTGATAGCCAGTCCCTGGTAATGGTTCTCTTAATTTGTATGAATGTCTTACATGGTGTGGGTGTAATGAACCAGAAGGAAGGGGGAGATGAAAACTCCCCCTTCATTTAAAAGAACAGAGAGAAAGAGTGGCTTGCTGTCACTATTGCAAAAGCCACAGGATACTGGGTAAGTTCCACTGAAGAATTAGGAAAAAATGAGGACTAGAGTTCAAGTGTTGCACTGGCTTATTTCCTCATAGAATACTATCGGCTTCAGTGAGATTGCATGGGCTTTGAACCAGTACACAGTTAATACCCAGACTTCAACCTAGAGAGAGCAGGCTTGTTTACACTTCCGCACATATGGTCTCTTTGATCAAAGTGTCATTCTACTGTGTGTCCAAACATTGACTACCACAGAAATGTAGACAGTCTCAGAGACTAGTAATGAATCAACAAAGCTAAATGTTCCTCCTCTCTAAGTAAATCGTTCTGGTACACACCAAAGTCAAGAGAGTGGCAGATATTTCCAGACAATTTAGCTTGCCCTAAGGTAGTGTCTCAAATAGTTGTAATGCCTTACTGTTATCACTCAAAGGACCATTAAGCTGCTACTTGATGGTACTTCAGTTCAGAGATAGAAAGAACTGCACTGTCTATGAAGTACTCTAAAAAGGAGCCTCATAACAAAGGATGGAGTCAGCCACTGGAAAGGCTTTAAAGGCAATACCCTTATTTTACAAAAATTTCTTTCCTCTTTTAGAAAAAACAGCAACACTATTCAGCTTTATTATGAAGATGCGACAGGTGCATCAACCTAGTTCTGCCCTGAATTGTCCATTTTTCTTATACAGCTTTTACCCATAAGATATGTTCTATGATTATTCAGTTTCAGGGCCTTCCAAGAAGTTGGTTTGGAAACAAAAATTCAGATCATCTGTACTAAAAGTCATATTTCATCACTAGATTAGTTCTCATTTTTAACACCATGTTGCTACAAGCTGAAGGCATCCAAAAACTTCATAGTGACACCAAGGGAATTTAATCTGTGCTACAAATTTCCCATTCAATTGCATAGTGCTCAATTAAGTTGTGCTGTAATGCAGCTGACCTCAGGGCACGCCCTCAGGGGGCTGTGATAACAATTGGGAGCTCTAATTTTGGAAACAGCTTTACATAACAAGACAACCTGGGCCTGGCTGTTTGGCAGATTCTCCTTTAAAAGTCTCTTTAGTTACCACAATGGGGCTAATTCTAAGTAGAGAAGATCTGAAATGAGGAAGGTTGGCAATAAAAGACAAAAACAGGAAAGAACACGAAATTAAATTTTCTTTAAAATTGCATTCCCACACACCATTTCATGCCAAGCCTGTTGGCTGGTGGTAGCAAACATGAGCATGACACCGACCATCAATCTTTGACTATCGAAAGATGCTATAAAAATATATTTGAGCATAAAAAAAATAAAAACGTGACCTCCTGGATGAGCTGGATGCAAGGTTTACATGTGGTTGTGGATTTCTATGACAGAGTAGATTTTATTAAAAATAAAGCAATCATTGAAAAAGATGGGATGCAAGTGTGGTTGAGGTTCTGGCAAGAGACATCTAGTCTATGAATTAAATTTCTGGCATTGAAATTAACTTTGTGCATAATTTTGGGCAAATCACTTAAGCTCTAGCATTTTCAGTTACACAGTTATAAAATGTGGTCTTCATTCTTCCTTTCACCACTTTTAGGCTATCTTCCCATTTCAACTGCAGACTTCTCTGAACAAAGACTCTTTCTTATTATGTGCATTCGTGGCACCTTGCATACTGCCAGGACTCTGCTCTTAGGTGAGATGTTTGTACATATTCATGCTTTGTAGTATCATACAAATGCAGCTTACTGAGACTTGTTAGTTGGTGCAAGAAAGTGGAAAGAGAGGGATATCAAATAAAAACTCTGCTTTTTTTCAAAACTGCCTCATATGTCACAAAACATTTACAAACATACCTGGAACTGACTAGTTTTTTAGTTCCTAGGGGGTTTTTTTTAATTTATTTTTTTTCTTGGTTTTTGGTTTGTTTTTTTTTTGTTTGTTTGTTTGGGGTTTTTGTTTGTTTGGTTGGTTTTTTTGTTTTGTTTGGGGGTTTTTTGGTGGTTTTTTTTTTAGTTTCTTGGCAGGTTTTTTTTGTTTGTTTTGTTCTGATTTTCTTTTTCATACAGATAAATCTTCAGGAGAAACAAAGCCCCAGTTAAGAAATGCTACACCCTTGTAAAAACTTGCCATCATTTCATATTCTATCAAAAGCCCTTTTACAGTGTAAATAATGTCTCCTGAGAGGGTACTTGGAAATTTACCTCCAGTTTGAGAGAATGATATATATTCATGTTAACAGCAAGGAATACTTGAAGGAGAACAAGTAAAGCTCCTCTGTCCTGTGAATATTGAATTAGTCACACGCTGTCCCATCCTGTGAATGGGCATTTTCTCCTGGTAACAGGCTTGGAAAGGTGATATTTCTGTCAGCATCGTAGCTGTGGTAGATTACATGCCCATTAGAAGAAGTTATGATATATGGTCCAGGCATCTTCAAGCTTCTGATATTTGGATAGGATCAGCAGGCAGTGAGATGGTCAGGAAAATACATTTTGTTCTAGAAAGTGAATAGTTAAGACCACCCCTGAGAAGGGCTTCCTGCAAAACAAATGACTGGGAGATGAGATTTAACCAAGGAATAGAATTTGAGATTAGATTTAAACACTTAAAATGTTCTGTCTCATATTGCCAGTCTTTCCTGGGACTGCAGTGACATGGCCCAGGAGTTGGAGCATAAGTACCAAACTCACCAAGTTGCAATCTCCTGCACTGTGTACTCGATGTGAGGCAAGGGGTCTTCTCTGTGATGAAGAGAAAAAATAAGACGTGTAAAGAAGGTTTCAAGTTCAGTTTCCAAATATAATTTGCTTTGCCCACAGCATGAACATTTGCTGTAATGAAGATAGAAACAGCAAAATGGTAAATAATTAACCATTTATTTGGCTTGGTAGGGTAAAACATGCTCATTCTCTTCTTTGTTACAATGTGGGGAAGAAACAGAGGGACATGGTAAGAAAGGGAGCCATGTTCTGCTTTACAGAAGGAATAAGAGACCTTCAGGCTTACCCTCCCCTCTGCTGAAGGCAATCTACCAGCCAAAATGGAGTGTGTGCCTGGAGGGTCCATCCCTGGAGGATGTGATCCGCACAGTGTCATAGCAGAGAAGTATTCATAAACTCATTAGCAGAGACCTAGCCAGGCACACACTGTGTCGTTCTCACTGACTTCTCCCTCCTCTTCCTCACTGCTGCTTCCTTGGTAGCTCTGAGTCTGTTCAGTGTCTTCTTTTGTGCTGTTCTGGGCTGCACTGGCTGTGATACTTGATGGTGGAGAGAAAACTGTACTCAAATAGAAGTCTCACAAGATTAGAGAGATTTCACCAGTTCTTGGACACTGTGAGGCTGATAATCTGCAACCACTTCTACCTATATATTTGATTGACTCTGACAGACAGCAGTGTAATTCTGCTGCAGACTTACACATAAAGGCAGAAAATTTACATGAAAACTGGGAGGGGTTTAGGTAGCAGAGATTTTTAGTAAAACAACTTAAAAAAATTAGTAAATTGCCTTTCATTGTCAAAAATATGTTCCTGAATATTTTTCTTTATATTTCCTTGAAAAAGATTATCCTCAGCTCAGGACCTAGTCCTGAAAGGAACTGCAAAATAGAAATTAAAGAGTCATATTGAAATCACTTCTGCTAAGACAGAATTCAGCACTGAAGGAGATATGAATGCAATCTTAAGATATATTTGCTGTGTTGTGACAAGAGTCTATTTCATATGAAGTGAAAACTTTTGTGACTGAATTCTGTCCTCTAAAAAGTGGCCCCATTGATACACTGACAAAAGGTTATGTCTTTGATATTTCTTGCACATGACATCTGAAAGCTCATGTGGACTGCTGAACTTTCTCTTCACCAGCCTTGTACTTACGCTTTGTAATTATAGGTGAGGTCAGCAAAGAACACCCTCCGTTTTTTATACTCCAGGTCTGTGTATCCCTGAGTTAGAAAATAATTTGAAAAAAGTTTTACATTAAGAGGGATTTGTGTGCATAAATAAATGTGCTAAAAGAAGCAGTCAGAAAAACTACCCCTCAAATATGTTGTTTTCTCCATGGCAATGAATTTTGAGCCTTATGGAGAGATTAGGCCAAAGTCTGCAATCAGTTAGATCTGCGACATTTTGATGAAAATCCGTGTGCTGCGACTAGAAAGGAAAGTAACATGGGTGGGTGGGAAGATCTTGGTGTTCATAACTGCAGACCATTACCATCAAATTTAGATGCAAATCACATTAAAAATGAGATAGGAGTTGGGATACTGCTTACACTGGGGAAGAGCTGAATCTGAATCACTTCTTTTCTGCACTAAGCATGAGGGTTGCAATATAGGGCTGTGAAGGGCATGATGGTACCAAGCCTCATACCTCCTCACCAGAAAAGGTACACTGTACCTGCATGGTACCCTGTGCTTTGGGCAAAGAACAAGCCCTCACTGGCTAGATATCATTAGAACCACCACTGGATCTGTAGGAAGTACAGATCTGCCCTTGCCCATTTATCACTGTGTTATAATAAAGACAGATTTGGTGGTGCCTGTTTAAAGGGGAAGTTTGCCTATCAAATACCAGTTTTCTTTCTGCACTCTCAGTGTTTACTAGAAGTTAAACTTCAAGTAGTCTTTGCCAGCTATTGAATACGAATAGAGCTGTGTGTATCTAATAAGAAACAGCCTCAGAGCTAGCTCAGAAAAACTATAAATACTTGGACTGCTTCTATCAGAAAGATATGTGGAAGAATGAAAGTTGTCCTGGTTAAGGAGGACATGAAGCTCTCCTAGAGCATTATAGTTTAATAAGTGAGTCTCAAAAATAGAAGAGACACAGACTTTGAAAGGTTTTTTTTTCATATTACACAAAACTGTACATAGCTCATAACACAATATTGTGTGGGTGAATAATACGGTCTCAATAGAATTCAGACATCTAAAAAAGCAAATGACAAAATCTTTCTTGTAGATTCTGTTGACACCCACTAAAGTTTTCAGTGCAAAGTATGTGCTTTTTTCCTTGTCATGCATAACTTCTATGTGATGCTTGACAGAACATAACACTTTCGGACCTACCTTGTCAATGTGCAAATGGCCCTTTGGAGCCCCTTTTGTGTGTGCTCCTAACTCATAACTCATCTGTACTAAAACTGAAAAACTGATGAGAAGCAAGTGCTTGAATGTTAGTTTGCTCACAGAACTTTGCCTTACTATTATTATCACTAGAGCAGGACGCTACAGTGCATTTTTCCTCTTCCTCCTCTTAAGAGTTTGTGCTTATGATAAGGCTAGAACTGTACAAAGCAAGCTTGTGAGTTAAATCCTTTTTGTGGTCCACTCATGTAGTTACTCATGAGGTTCCTAATTCCCCTAAAGATCAGTCCTTATCTGGCCCATCATCTTTTCAATTCTTTCGTATTTCTTTACTCCTGAAATTTTCCTTTTAAAAATTTCCCTACAGGCAGTTTCCCTTCTAAAAATGATATAACAGTAACATTAAACTTACAGGATGATCATAGTCCAAACTGGGATCATACTTAGTGATCAGATGGTGACACTTGTCCAGATCCTGGATTTTTCTGGGGAACCAGGGCACTGGAGAGAAAGCAGGAAGAATTAAACAAAATAAAGGCTGTCTTGAAGATTACAAGCTTATTTTTCAGCAATATCTAAGAATATTCATATTTATATGTCACCATACTTATCATACCTGTCACTAGTTGACTTTGCTGAGCAAAAGGGCAAGCCAGATGAAAAATTATCTTAAATTAACTTGCAGTGATACTTTCTTAGTTTTAATGAATAAAAAACAGTTTTTAAAGGCAAGAACATTTTTTAGAGCAAACGTGATATTCTGTTTGACAGAGGAAAACAAATTTATTTCTATATTTTGGATTTAAGAAAATATTTTGATCTTGTCTAAAAATAGTCTTACATTTTAATACCTTTAAAAGTGAAACAATATTTTAAAAGGAAAACATGAACTTTATAAAATTCCTAGAAACAAAACAAACCAAGAAGTATCTTAACTTCACATTTTTATCTTTTGGTTCTTTTTTTTTTTCCCCCCCCAGCAATATTATTCTAGCTTTAGATGAAATTTCAAACAGCTTCCTTCCCATGAAGCAGGGACCTTTTCTAGTAACTAACATAAAAACAAAGGTCATTATAATTTAAATGCCAGCATTTATAACCAACTAATTTAAAAAGAACTGAAGAAAGGCAAAGTTTATTTTGTTTTCTGAAATTAGACTGATGCAATCAGTATGTAATCAGACTTTCTGTGCTACAGCTCAAAAAGGTCCATTTGGGGCCACCTTTATCTCATATATGACAAGAGACCAGGAATCTCTGTACTTAATGGTAAATGTAACTTTTGCCATTATATATTATATCCAGGCACAACCAGTTCAGAAAGGTGCAAGGCTACAAAAAGACACAGATACTGGGGAAATTCCAGCTCTTCCATTTGTTATGACCATTTCTCTGATAAGGAGAAAGAAATACTACTTTGACAGTTGTCTTGTGTCCAGCCAGAATTTTTTTTCTGAGCCTTTGTCTCTGGCTGTACCAATGGTTCTGCATACAAGGTATGCACCTATATTTATATCTCCTCATAACTCCTCGAGTGCATGTCCCCATATGCATCTTGCCTATTCCCTACAGACTTAAACATTAATTTGCCCTTTTCAACAGTGTCTTGTTTTTTATTGTAGCTCACAATCCTGGCACACCTGAAACCTCTCAAATCCTAAGGGAATCCTAAAGACATGCTTCTCCATCTCTAAAATCCTCTTTGGCTCTCCATTTTCCCCAATAATAATGATGCTCTTTTGACATTCCCACAGTCCCAAGAGAATAGCTTTGCATGGGCTGCCTCTCATGACTAGCCTGAAGGTGTATTTCAAACACGCAGAGGCTCCAAGATGAGACTGTATTAATTAAAAGTGTTCTGGGAATATTTGTCTGGCCTTGTCAAGGGTGAGAAATCCCACAGTAATTCTGTATTCAGAGAACTCAACCTGTGAGCCAGACCCTCAGCCTTCACATCTGCCAGGGACACCTCTGTAACCCTCAGGACTGTATTAAAGGTCTCTTAGCAGCTTGTTGTACTTACCCCTCCCTTACCTACCTGTAAACAGGCAAAATGCCCAGCTGCCTCTGGCAAACTCACTTTCCACCCTAATGATTGGTAGGGGTGGTGACTCAAATAGACCATGGGCAGCAGAGTAACCACTTCCAGCACTCTGCAAGGTGAAATGCGTTTCCTGAAATGTAGCCTGTGAACCTGCACAACGTTCAGACCTCCAAGCTTTTCATGTGTATGGGAAAATGTCTGATGCTCTGGTACTAAAGATATAGCTGTGGATTTGTGCTCTTCAAGAAACCCCTGATCCTCCCACCATGACTCGTAACTTCTGACACCTGATGAGACTTTTTGCTGAGCCTATCCCTTTTACACTCTACAAACCTCTCACAGCTTGTTATATTTAGCTCTTTTCAGTGAAGGAGCAATCTGCCTCCACACACTCCTACTGGACCCAGACAGCAGTAGCCAGAACACCATAAACAGTCAGTTGATGCTTCTATCAAAACAAAGGCAATACACTGCAAACAAATGAAACATTCGGACACTTTGCTATGTCATTGTATGCTTCATCATCTTCCTGTTATTGAGGAGTTTCTAGTTTCTCCTCAGTTTTTTGTTTGGCTGCTCTCTCCTCATCTCCCTTTTTGCTGGAATAGTTTTCTCACCTCAGTTCTACTGGCTGTGATGAAGTGCCTATCATTCTGCACCAGTGGGAATGGAAATCAGTCATGCAGGAACAAAAATTAATGCACAGTCACCTGCTTATTAAATTACTATTATGAAACTAAAGCTTAAAAAAGTTACTCTGAAAGAACAGCACTAGCAGATGCATATATTTCTTACCTTAGTCTTCTCTGCTGGTTTTCACATCCTCTGCTACTCTCTTTAAGGAGGTGATAAGGATACTAACATCAGCACTGTGAACTTCACATTCAACAAAAATGTCAAGATCATCAGCAGAATTCTTGGGCTTTCTGGCTCGCTGAGTTTCAAAGTGATAGATCTGAGCTTCAGACATCTGTAAGAGCCAAATGTTCATATGATGAAGTTTCTCCAAAGACCGAAAATCCAGGTAAGTCTACAAACATTTCTATAATGTCTTTAAAAGGTGACTAAAAGAGGTATTAAAAAGAAGTGCCTGTTAAGCAATGAAGTCCAATAATGCCTGGTTTAGAAAGAGCTAAAATACAGGCAGTGCTAAGGATTAAACACCATAGATTTGGGTAGAGATAGATGATGAAAGATGAGATACTGTTGACTTCAGAATTTCATCTGCGCTGAAATAGCAAATGAGTGGCTGAGTAACTCTTAAAACCCTGGCAGAATGAAAGCAGGTCTATTGATGTATAAGAGGACTGTAATCGTTAAATAATTGTGAACTATTTAAAATAAGTAACAAATACAATACTTTTGAGTTATTAAGTTTCCTAGATGAGAGTGAGCACCTGGTAAGGGTACTTCAAGTGACAGACTACATAACACCCATGTAGTTTACAGCTCTTGTATTCTTTATAAATCCTGCCAAATATGCAGAGAAAATTCATTGGCTTCTAAAATCCCCACAGTCTGAGTGCTTGAAATGCTGGCCACAACTGCTAGAAAAATAATAGCTTGGTATCTGCTCTAAATGGCCCTTACATAAAATGTTGATTCTTTTGATTGACTGTGCCCAGATGCTCTCTCTGTCCAGAGCACCCTCCCTTTTCACCCATGAGACCAGATAACTTCTCTAAGCAGCTGTAGCAAAACCAGGACAGTGAGAAAAGGGGAAAGGCAGGATGAGGAATAAGTCAGGCAGAGAGCAGAAGGGTAAGAGAGGGAGAGCCACAGAGTGGGAGACTTGGAAACAATAGGGACAGAAGAGAGGGCTCAGTGAAAAGGGAATGGTGGGGTCTGTACCTCAAAGACTTTGACTGCCTTAGAGAGATCAGTCTTCCTCACATTGCAGAGAGTGAGGGTCAAAATGAGAGTGGCTCTGTCATCCTCCCTGTTGGAGTCCAGGCTGCCTTGGCTATTTGACGACTATGCCACACACCTCCTTCTCCTTGATGGACTCTTCTTTTGGTCCTGAGATTCCTACCAAGTCAGTCTTCATTGGGATATAGGGGAGTGGATTGCAATTCCCAGATGTTGAGTGGAAACTGCCTGAGAGTGTGTGTGCTTCTCCTGAAGGAGAGCCAGGGGAATTGGTGGGACTGGAGATGTAATATGTCTGTGTGAGTGGTGAGATCAGAGCTGCCAGACAATAGTGAGGTGAGCTGATTAATACTGTATTGGGTGTAGGGACATTTATTTGGTCATGCCAGACACACATCAAGGGAAACCACTTGCATAGGATATGCGCAACAGCCCAAGTTAACCCTCCTTCCCACACTTCAAAGTGTGGTCTTTTCACTCTGTTTGGAGGTGTCTACAAGCTGTTCAACCCTGGAGATGGGCTCCCTTGTGAAGAGGCAATTAGCCTAAGCTCCTTTTACATTTCCCAGTCAGGACTGCTCTGCACAGTATATCTGAGATTGCCCTTCCTCCCCACCCTCTCTTACCTCCCTGGAGCCCTCTCTTTGTTGTCCATACCTCCAGTGAACCAGTGGGCTCTTCCTCCAAACCCTAGGCCAGTTCAAGTGTTGTCACTTCTGCACTGACACAATTGTGGGAGGGCCAGAGAGACCTCAGCCAGAGTCGGAGTTCATTTGTGTCCTTATGAGGTTTTCTTGCCCTCAGAATCTGAGCCTGCTCTACTCCAGCCCTACAAATGATAAGGGTTGCCTCAGGCCTAGGTTCTCCTGTTGAAACTTGTTTCTGTCATCACTTTATTTCTACTGAAGTAGATTCACTAAAAGACCAGGGTCATATCTTTCTCACGGGTGGCAGGGCAGCCGCCAGGGGGATTCAGCTCTGCTCCTGACAGGGCATGCCTTCCCCTCCCTGACACCTGACATCAACAAACCTGTTTCTGGATATGAGCACCCCCATCTTTATACCCCAAGTGCCAGACCCCCTGTGAAAGTCATCTTGCAGGTCCAGAAACAAGACCACTCCTCCATCCTCCTTTGGCAGATGGAGACATTTTTTATATGGCCCCTAACTTATCCTGCCTCAGTCATACCCCCAAGTGCTATAGTGACCTTGTCTCTTCCTTGGCTAGAGAAGATAAAGACACTCACAAAATTTTGTTCTCCAGGGAACATGACAGCATCATGTTGCCCTTGGCCCAAGACAGAGCACTGGTATGGTCTAAATTTGCCCAACTGACAGCCAAACCCAAGGCAAATTTTGCAGCACCGTGCCCAGGATGCAGATCTCAGTGTCCTGAGCAACATCAGCCCATCCAGACCCTGGGGACTGTGGGATTTGCAGAGTGTGGTGAGTCCCAGTCTGAGAAGATGGGACTACCAGGGAAAGAGGGATCTCCCAGGGAAAGAGGGGTCCCCCAGCCGAGCCCAGCCTGGGCCTGGGTGCTGCAGGACCAACCACTCTCTGCTGTACTGAACCATCCCAGTTGTGCACTGCAACACCCTCCAGGCCCAGTTTGTGTCCCATGTGACTCTGAGAAGGCACGGGGGCACCTCAGAGGTGGTTGAGCAGGAGCTGCAAACTGGGCAGAGAAGAATGGACTTTAAGGGGGAAGAAGGCTCTTCCCACTCCCACATTCCCCAGCAGTGGTGGCAAAGCTGGGCACAGGAGAAAAAGCTGAGCTGAGTTTGACTGAGTCACAACTGTGCCTTTCCTGTGAAGAGTGGGTACATGCATCCCACATCCAGACCACAAGCATGGCACAAACAGTAAATGGAACAAGGTCTCCTACTCCAGCTCCATGTGAACACACTGGCAAAAGCTCCGTGACTCAAGATGTGTGTTTAAGGCACTGGTCACAAGTACTGGCAGAGTAGGGACATCAGGCTCCCATGACTGTCCTTGTGCTCTACTGTTAGAGTCCAGTTTCTGTATGTTTGCACATCACTGATCATAATTCTGCATATGAATCAAAGTCTCTCTGTAGAGGCAGACTAGACTCAGCAGCCAGTGTGATGGTGGGAGCAGGGCACCTTACAACACAGCTTTGCAGTCCTCTGCAGAAGTAGCGCAGAGACCTCTGGCTCTTCAGGTGGTGAAAAGTCCTTACCCAACCAGCGGACACCCCAATAACACCTCCAATCTGTGCTTTGAACAGGCCCAGGAAGGCCTCACCCATGATATAACTCAGCTCTGCCAAGACATCCTAGAGTTCATTTTTCAGCACTCTTGGGAACCTCTGGAAGTGCAGGAGAAGAGGTCTCAGTCCAGGTACTGAGTGCTATGCAGGGGCTGGAGCAGAGTGTGTCATCCTTTCCCATGGGGACAGGCAGCTTCTCTCTGTAGAAGGTGAAACCCTCTGACCCCAAGAGTAGGCTCATCCTCTCTCATGCAGACCCTGAGCAGGTTCTTTAAAAGGCCATATCTGATCCCCACAACTAATCTGTCCTTTTTTCATCTGTTACCACTGCAGAGATCTTCATCCTGTATGAGCCAAGTGCCACTTATTTGAAACAGATGCAGCATTAATATTTCTATTTATTTAGGTTAATTTAAATGGTTACATTTGAACATCATCTCTGACAACTGCTAGCACGGTTTGAAGCAGCAGAGAGACAGGTTTAAAAAGAATGTACTCCTGTGTGGAGTGCTCCTGTGCTTAATCTCTCTTTCAATAACTTCTGCATTCTTTGGGGAATAAAGTGTCCCTTTTCCAAGGCTGCTGTCAGAGCTAAGCATCTTAAGATACCCAGAGGAGTCCACCTCCCTGAGTAACCTGTGCCAACAAGCCATCCCTTCATCACAATCATTGACCTTGGTCAAGGCCACTGTACAGGTAAAGGGCCTCATGAAATGGCTTCTTTTATCACCTGAAGCAGAGATGGAGATGGGGACATCAAGAAATGTGATCATAGTGGAACAGGAGAGAGGAAGTGTTACTTAAAAGTGACCTTTGGATAGGTTAGTCAGAGTAGCATTCAAAGATTTATGGAGAATGCAAATGTAAAGCAAACTAGGATTTCTTGTAGGTAATTGCACACATTAAGAGATTTTGTTTTGTTTATATCAGTTGAATGATCTCGTTGGGATGAGTGATATGTTAACTGGTGCAAGAGAGCCTTTTGTGTTGGAGCACAGCTCAGATGGGCATTCCCTCCTCCTGGTTAATTAATTTTGATTGACTTGTGTGATTACCTTACAAGGAGGCAGTACACTGGTCAGATAATGCAAAAAAAAATTTTCCTACACAGCTTTAATTTCCTCTAAGTACAGAAATAAAAACTCACCCATAAAGGAATACTATTTAAATGTGACCGAAAGCACATATGTACAAGCTAATTTGTTCTGCAAGAAAATCTACTTTCTGTACCTTTCCTCTGCTTTTAAAATACCAAACATTTAACTTTTTCTCATCTCTCAATCTTACTGAATGGCCATGTTATGCTCTTTTGGCTGGAGCTATTGCTCATTCAAACCTGCATTAAGGGACACAGAATCAGACATGTTGCATCAGTATCCTTTAACTATTCTGCTAGCACATAAAAGACCATCATGAATCCTGGGTTCTCAATATCACTATAGATCTACTGCTGCTGCCACACAACAGCCAGAAGCAGAGGAGCTTGGAAAGCTGTCTGAGGATTAATTTGAAAGAGTTTACTTTTGGGATGAAATTGTCTCTTTGTGGCATACAGTTACCTTATGGGTCCTATTATAATAAAAGAGAAAAATATGGGCAACTTTCACACTGAAAATGCATACCAAGCAGGACTGAAAGATCTATACAGACATTGTCATGAGAAAAATAGGAATAAAAAAGATTGAGATAAAAAGGTTACTTCAAAGCACCAAAATCATACTGTTTTGCATATGTCTATTGAAAAAGGTTCCAGCTGGTATCCTTAGACTGATATTATTACGCACCATAAACATAATGAAAACATCTGTACTTTCTATCTTCCTAAAGGATGATGCTTACGTTAAAGTTCTATTGATTTTAAAACTATAAATATAAAATTAGTACAATAGTAAGTGTGAGACTCATGGACTTTGAAATCCCTCTCCACCTTCGAATCTTCTATCAGAAATGTAACCCCTGAATTGTATCATGATAAAAAAAAATTGTTTAGAGCAGGAAATACTGTTCAGCTTTGCTTTGCTCCACTCTGTTCCAATGCACAAGTACTGATATCCCTCCTTCAACTAGGGACCTACAAGGAGGCATTATATAATGTGGACCAGTCTAAGAAAACATTTGGCTGATTTGGGTGAAAATTATTGGATAAATACAAAAACAGCTTTCTGAACAGCAAAGCTCTTCTCTCTCCATGATCAGCCATTAGGATAAGCTAGAATCACATTTGGTTCCATTTGCTGACCCAGCCAAGAAAAATAAAAACAAAAAAACATGATATTAAAGCTCAGATGGGAGATGGAGATTCAAAAAGGTATCATGACTTAGCACCTGTCTTGAAAAATGACATTTGGATTTGAATGCAGACAGACTGGAATACAACATGGCTTCAGTGGGAACTCTAGCCACAGACACAGTGAATTAGGAGCTAGAAGTCTCTGACGACTTCAGCTGTATTGTAAGAACCACTTCTCTCCATTTCCAGTGTGCTAGTACCCAACTTCTAAGTTGTGAGTCTGTAAAGCTAGGACTTTCTGGAGTCATACTGAGTAAGGTGCTCTCAGAGAAGGACACACCTGGCAAGAGATAGCCCTTACATGTCACAGCCTTCCACAGTGAGTTGCTGAGTATGTCTGTTAAGAGGGATCTCTCCTTTCCATAAAATGATTGTTCCTGAATCAGCTCTGAATTCATGATGCTACATAACTTTACAGCCAGTTCAGCTCTGAGACTGGAATAGTCATGAAGCTCTCTTAAAATACCTGCATGGTTTCTTCCTTGCACAGAGGAACTGACCTCACATCCAACTGCAAAAAGGCACACATTTATCTTTAGGTAACTCCCCTCTCAAGGGACCTTTTTGTAGGTACTTTATTGAGTCTATGGCATAGACTCCATACTCTGGATGAGCAAGCTCAGTACCTTGCACAGGGACTTCTGTCTGCAAACCAGTGACACACCACAGCACTTAGTGTTCTTGACTTACACAGGTCTTTTGATATTTGTGCTTGTATAAATAGAGTATATCTATACTAGGTGATAGATCTTTGTTAATGAAGCTGAAGCAAAATTGATATTTTTCTGCCAGCATCTGTGCTTTGGTTCAATGGCAATATCATATTTTTAAGAAAAAAAATAAAGTCATGATTGAGGCGTTTGTGTGTAGAAATAGAAGTACAGAGGGCCAAATAGTATATGTGTACACTCTGAAAGGAGTAGAGTTTGAGACTCCATGGGAACCTTGGACAAATGTGAGGGACTAAAGGGAAAGAGGCTGTGAGAGAAAGCAAGAAGGATTAGTCTGTTCATCACTGACGTCCAGTCCCTGGTCCCACAGTGGTAATGCAACCTCAGAGGTGCAGAAGACTACAGAAGATCTTCTGATAAACTTTGGCACAAGACATACGGAGGTTTTTCCCAGAAGTAAGGTCATTTTTATGCATTAGTGAGGAAAAATGGAATAGTGTCAGAAGCCTGAAAAAGTCAAGGGTCACCTGCAGGTGTCCATTTCTCTGCTAATCTATAATAATTAAGATATATAACATAAGCATTCATGCAGTACACTGGAATATAACAGACTGAGGCTAGATGAAGACTGGCAGTTTCACATGGCAGCTTCTAGTCAATAGCCAGTAATTAGCAAGTTACAGCAAATCTTCATTTTATCTTCTGGAGGGCATTGCAAAGGATCCCAATCTCACCTGTAAAGGAAATAATCAGAGCAGTTAATTCTAGAGCTAGTGCATTTCTGATGCTCCTGTATATTTTTTACCCTTTATATCCATTCCCTGGAAGAATAAGGTGAGCAAAGAAGTGCTGTCTTGGACGCATTTATTACTGGAGTAAGGTCTGCAGGGTCAGCCCTTTGCCTTCATTAGCCATACACTAATAGCTGGCTCACAGTGTCAGAGGTGCTGGCTCTTGGTAGGCTAGCCAATGTGAAGGGGGAAACATAACAGGAAAAAGGGTAGGATGGCAAAAGGAAGTCTGATTAAAGCCAAGCTTCTCCTCTTTCTTACAGCAAACAGCTGGAGCCACACATAAGAAGCCACCTCAAGGCCATCTAACCTTTCCCTGCACTCCACTAAACTGGGTATTTTAGATTTGACAAACTACAGTCAAGTGGAAATATTTGTTGAAGTGTGCCTATAATTAGGAATTAATTTTTGCATGAGAAAGGAGATTGTGCTACTTTATCTTGGTCAGGCTCAGAGCATTAAATGCAACCAGATGGAATATGCTTTGCAGTTTCTATTTCTGACCCAAGTTTGGAAGAATTCAAGGTAACAAATCAGTAATTGCTTACTACTAATAGTGTCAGCTAAGTTCTTCAGCTGCTTTGTGTTGTCCAAGACTTCAATCCTCTGGGTGTAGGGATTATACCGAACAGAGAAAGGACGAGGGATCGTTTGAGCAAATTTCCTGAGAAAAAAATACAAGAACAAATATAAAGTTGAAAATCTAATTTTTTCCACTAACTCTTTTCTTGATGTGCGTATTTGTTGATCAGGGGATAAGAAAATCTGCCATAGGAAATAACTGAAATTCCTGCTGAGTGATCTGAGACCTACAGCATTCTGCAACACACTTGAATCTGCATTTGTCCTTATCACCTTTAGTGTTTCCTGAACAGGACTAATTAAGCTATTGGTACTGCTCCTAGTATAGGCCAGCTATGTAGCATTGGGATCTGCCAGGCTTGGAAACCTCATTTTCTTTTCAGTAATGCAAAATACAGACATTGTGATCCAAGTCTGCAGTTTCTGGAAAATAAGGTCAAATGCCTATGCCATCTTGACATACCAAGGAGCAAGCAGAGAGCTAACTTCTAGTATGGTGGTAGAAGCTTCCAGGTCATTTCAAAGACAGGAGACAGTCAATGGAGTGAAGCAGCGTTCTTTTCACCCCTCACTTGCAGCCTTCTCTGTTAAAAACTAGTTCATTTCATGGCAGAAGCATTAAGAATTTGTTATCTTGGGAAAATATTAATTTGCATAACCACAGAACTGTGGAAAGAAGGACTCTGAATGGAATGAGATGGTCAGAGCTATTGTTCCAGCCTCCTTGTAGACCCCAGCAGGATACTGGCTTATATATCTGCTTTGAATTACTGAAGTTATTGCTGAAAGAGGAAGGAAAGCACGCAGGAACTGATTATGAAGCCCCAGTGTACAGACTGTGACTCAGCATGGTAAATCCCATATGCCCGGAACAGTGGAATACGATGCACGCCACCCCCACAATGCTTCTTCAGTTAGACATAATTATTATCAGATAAGGACATTGTCTCAAACAGAATTCAGTGTGAACAGGCTACAAGGTGTGACAATATAAAAATACTGTGTTGACAATGATGATTTTAGTAGCATCAGTCTAGTGTTTCTAAGGGGAGAGATCACATTAGAATGTGATCTTCCTGAATCTCAGCTGAAGGTAAGATCTTAAACTGAAATCTTTTAGGTTGATCTCAGAATAGTTTTACAGAAATATTTTTTATTGCACACAAAGCATGTTCAGGTGGAAGCCACTAAAACAGACACAGGACCAACCCCCAGGCCTCTATTTCAATTTAATCACCTTTTCAATTTGGTCCTTAAAACAAATAAAAGAAGCTCGAAGATATTTTGTACTTAGTAAGGCAGCATCTTCCACTTCTTCAAGGAACTTTCTACTCAGTTAGAGTTATATATAGAGAAGATAGAAACTCTGTGCAGGATATTAATAGCCTAGGTCAGAAAAGAAGGCCATCTTTCTCAGGTATGACCCCAGAGAAAAGGACAAGAGGAAAAGCTGCAGGCGTATGATGACTAAGGAAGCATCAGGGGAGGTAGCTAGGAAGACCTTGTAGATGAGAAGCCTGGAGCAGCAGAATGTGTTGGGACACAGAATGTGTTTATCTGTGAATGGCAGAGAGAAAGATAAGAAAATGCAGGTCTGGGACAACTCCCTGTGTGGCATCTCCAAGTGAAAAATTTCTTCAGAGTGAATCAAGGCTAAACCCCAGTGTCTTGACTAACATCCAGGAATATGGTGGGGTGTTGGTTTTTTTTTATAACATGAATACTGTTAGTTGAAAATGAAACTGAATCCCAAACACTGTCTGAGCCATTCCTGTTCCAAGAACCAGAATTGAACCTGGACCACTATTTCAAAATCTTATTGAACTGGAACAGAATCTGTATTTGAGTCACAGATGACTGAAAGATTTACTGTGTAGTCTCATAAACACATTGCTGGTAACAAGCTGGAGGCTTGCTATTAAGCTAACCACACAGGCCTCAGGATTGGAGTTCTTAGGCTTTCTTGAAGTTTTGTTTATCTGTAATAACAATTCTCTAATGACCATGTAGCTATCACCTAATTTGTTTTAGTTTTGCTTAATTCTGAATAATTGTGTGCTATAATGCCTACTGTTAATAATTTTTATATAGGCAGGAATAACCAATAGTTACGCTATATATAGTGAACTAGGTCTGACCCTAAAGTAACGATGCAATATAAAGGAGTATCAGCATGTGCTAATAACAAGTATTAAAGGCACAAGCATGATGGTGGTGGTTCCTGGGCTGTCAAAAACTCCCACTTGTCAGTTAGTCACAGTAAAGCCAACTTAGGAGTGGAGAAAAAGTAATTTAGAGGAAACAAAAAGGTCAAAGACAAAAATATTTAGCATAAACAGTAAATTTGAAAGTAACACAGATTTGGAGGACACTGTAGAAAAAGAGAGAGCTAAAGCATGTTAGAAAACAAAAATGGTCCTGAGGGTTGAGGAGAAACAAAGGAAGCATCAATACTGTCCACCTTCTTCTCACAAAAAAGAGGTAAAAACTCTATTCATTAACATCACACTCCTTCTCTGAAGACCTCAAGATGCTGATTACTTGACAACACCACCCCCACCACATGATTGAAACTGCTGACTTAAGATAAAAAGAAAATGTAACGGTGAGCATAAGTTCAGAGGAAGACACAAGGATTTTTTTATAATAACTGTTACATCCTGTAATGTTGAAGGAATTTGTTTTGCATTAATTAGCCAGCTTTGACCCTAAGTGTTAGTATCAGCGCAACTGGACTGATAAAATTTTTTTGTTGCATTTTGGTTAGATGAAACTCTTAGTTATGTTAAGTTGGCTTCATGCATGAGGTATGTTCCTGTTACAACTCGGTTTTGGCCAAGATTCTGAGGATATCACCAGCCTTTGAGCACCACACAACTTTTTTCTAATGCCTCCCTAAATATTATTCTCAAGATCCATTATGGCAATGGGATCCACTGTATTTACAATGGACAAGAAATGAGATCTTCTCTGGAATAACTGGATTACCTTAGCTTTTCTTTTGCATCTTTAAAACTTTCAGCAACATAGTAGATAGGCTGGAACTCAGTAACAGTGTACTTCTGCACAGAAGTCTTCTCCAGGACTAGGGGCTGAATCTCAGGCTTACTTGATAAACAATACTATAAACAAAAAGATAAAAAATTTATGTCAGTTTAAAAGTGTTTGAATGTGCTGTGAAAGAAATATAGAGCCACTGAATGCCACACCATCTCAGACAGCAAAGAGTTGCTCCTGTGGTATACAATGATAATGCCACTTACTAGAAAAGAAGTAGGTATGAGTTCCCTCTTTATGTACATACATACACATTTATCAGAGCTCTTCAATAAAGCATGGCATTTCATGCTATTTTTAGGCAAAAAGTATGAAGCAAAAATAAAGATCTGAAGGCATTCAGAAGAGAAATATGAGCGATTAGAATCTTATTTGAAATGTTCTCTAGAACTCACCTGCAGCTCCCCAAATGAGGACAACAGCCCTGCACCATACGCCTTGAGTGAATCTCCTTCCTTACACAGTCCAAACTCCACTGTAAACCAATAAACCTATCAAGAAAATTAGAAACTAATGACTCCTTGATTGAAAACAGCATGTCAACACCTCATATTTGAATACATTTGAAGTTTGAATGTCTGTTTAAAATGTTGTGTGTCAAATTCAAATGTATAAATACAATAAATGTCCCTTCTCCTGAAAGGTACACAGTGCTAGATTCCATGTTCCTGAGAATCAGTTCAGTTCCCTGGCAAACATATTTGTGTTTTACTGTGCTTATCTTTGTCAGCAGAGGGAATGAAATTATAGCAATAAAACTGTACTTTGGCTGGCCAACCCGATAGAATTTTGAAGTTTAGTTTATAAAAAAGTTTGTGTCCTGCTTCACACAGAGGGTATCTAACTGCAACAGTAAGAGCATGAAGAGGTTGTTAGTGCAATAGTGAAAGAAAGTGGTGTGTGGTGTAGTTTGACTCCTTGGTCTGTTATTTTGAAGGGATACCTGCCCTGCCTCAGAAGAACGACTTTATCTCTCAGAAGTGTCAAAGCTGGTGGAATGCTTTGCCCAAGTGGGCTTGCACTGCTGACACTAATCTCAGGAATAGCTTTGCTTTTATTTGAAGTTTGCAACTCTGAGACACAGTAGTCTCAGAGTAGCATTCAGGTGAGCGACATTGACTGCAGAGGACATTATCGGCCTGGCAGAGTGGAAGAGGAGATGTTTGAAGGTAGAACAGCTACTGGAGCTGCCTCCTGAAATCTTCTGTGGAGATGTAGTAACATAAAATCTTTTCTTGCCCAATATGTTTGTGCTGGAGGAAATCTTGTCTGGGCTTCTGTGTTTAATCACAACTGTCACTTTGAATAAAGGGTACCAAAGCTATTTTCCTTTAATGCAACTGTTTCAGGGTGGGGTTTTCCAATCATAGTATTCACTCTGTTCCCATTCAACTCTATGGGAGTTCTATCAGTGACTTCAGTGGCAGCAGAATTAAGACAACACAGGGTGCTTTGGAAAATTGAGCCCTCATTTATTAAATTACCGTAGCAAGTTTCTCGATGAAATCATCTGGAGCTCCCAGAGATGCCAGTCCAATTTCCTGTAACAATAAACCATTATTCTTCAGGCTGTTTATTGCAAACATTCTTCCTGTCCCATCTTATGTAACTGCTCACATTTTAAATGTTACCATTGCTTACTACCACACACAAATGTTTACAGGACATGTTCATATCATGCAAGATCAATTTTAAACAAGAAAACTCGCCAAAAATGAACAAAAGGGTCTTGTCCAAATGTCATTTATAAGGCATGATTCTCTATGCCTGGTACAAAGCCCGTTGAGGTCAAATAACATTTTCTTCTTGCTTTGACAAAATTTTGATCAACACTAAAATGTACATCTGAGAGAATGGGACAAAAAGAGGTAAATCAAAGGTAAATCAATCACATTCACACATTTTATATATTCCTCTCTGTTTTGATGGGTCCTGATTAAAGGAGTTTTCCTAGAGCCTTGAATGAGCACTACTTTTTCTGAATGACAGGGCATTATTTGAAAGAACTTATTCATACCTTGGGAGTTAGTGGAGACTTTTCTAGGAGGCATGCTATAGTTGGATTTGGAAGACAGATACACAAAACTATATAGAGGCAGGTTTCTTTCTCGATTTGCTCTAGTGAGGACTACATAGTGAAAAAATCAGAGGGCCTCCCACACACACCCCAAAGGCATAGGAGCAGCTATCACCATGTGAAATTCTAGCAAGCTAAGGTACAGTAGAGCTTGTCTTGAAGGAAACCCCAGTTTTGGGAAAGGGTAGAACCTGTAGACAACACTGAGAACTTACTAACTAGATCAAATCACTTTTGTCTTTTACGATGTTACATCAAGTCCTTTCCTTTCTTCACTGCCTTCCTCTCTTTCTGCCTTCGTTCCTTCCTCTCTTTCTGCCTGTCTTTGTGTATTTTCATGTTTTCTGGTAAGATGCAGCCAAAAATTTACTTCTTCACTGAGGTTTGTCTTCTTTTCTAGAGACAATACCACCAAAAAGAAAGCTCCTCTCTAACATTCTCCTGTGCTTACAGCTGGGACAGTTCCTTACTTTACTCACCTTTCTATGTAGCTTCAACAGAAAACAAAACAAAACAAAAAATCTCCACTTTCCCTAATATTTGAACAGCATGGTGGGGTGTTAATTCATCTGACTCATGAGCTATGCAACTTTGCTCAGAAGGATGCATGTCGGCAGAAAGGTTTCTAGAAGATGGCTTCACAAAGGGGCTGTCTGTAAAGAAAACAACTCACGCAAGACAACATTTGGAGTTGATGATTTCACCTAAGTGATTTGAGTCAGAATTTCAAGCAATAAATATATAATCTCAGCCACTCTTACACAGCATATTTAAAGATGAATCCAAACCACCCTTCGCAGTTCTTGGATTATCCTCTGAATTACTTTGTCTCTGGTGTGTTCAATTATATAAATAATACAACCATTGAGTAACTTACCTGGGAAAACTGAGCAAAACTGGGGTCAGCAAAAAGAGGTACATGTCCTAGCAGCTCATGACATATATCACTGCAAAAAAACATGACATCTGAATAACTGTGATTCAGGAAAATTTCAGCAAGGCTGGAAAAATGCCCTAGAGCCAGCACATAAGCAAGAGCACAGTGCATTTGCTCCTGCAGGAAATTATCACTCACAGGAAAATGTTTTGCTCTAAAATTATTCTCATGATGGAAATGTTTGCAAACCTCAGGGTTTTCAGGGATTTTATGATCATACACCCTTCAGCAGAAGGATGATACACTATTTGTTTTCCCTTATGGAAAGAAACCATCCATTCAATTGCCCACCCAGATCAAGTAAGCCTAGAAAGATATCACCCCATCAAAGAAAATAGATGTTTCAGTCTCAAGGACAAAAAATCTGTTTAAAGGGAATCTGGGTAACTAAGACAATTTACCATGATGTCAACATGTACCTCAAGAGCTCAGCTCCAGTCCCTGTTTAGGTCCAGAGCCTCCCACTGAGAGGTGAAAGCTCACCCTTCACATAGGTGAAATAGGTAACACTGTTTTATCACTAGTTGAAGCTGGCAGCTGGGCAGACATATCACCTAGGGACTGTTAGATTTTTCAAATATAGAGGAATGATTTGTTGAGGTGGAAAAGGGAGAGGGATAAGATGTTCCTGAGAAATCTAGGACTGTGGAAGAAATTTCAGCCTGGCTTTGTACAGGTAGAGAGTGGGGTGTGCAAAAGTAGAAAGGAAAATAGAAGAATGAAAAATAGAAAAAAGAAAGGGAAAAGAGGTTGTGGGAAATAAAGAGAAAAGAAATTGTAAGGGACAGGAAGAAGAATTGTAACAACATGAAGCAAAATGAGAAAACTGTTTTTAAAATGGCAAGGGGAAAAGGAGGAAGGACAGGGACAGACAGAAACATTCCAACATAAAACTGAAAGAGATGGGTTCAATGGTCTGGGGTTCCCCCATCTTGCTGCCAGAAGCTTGCTTGCGACATGTTGAGTCATTCCTGCACTAGATTTCAGACCGCAATTTGGGTGCTAATAGCTAACCTAAATGCACTAGTACACTGTTCTCCTGCATCCCAGCCACCACAGAATCATGCCTTCAGAAGCAAAACTATCCCATCTGCCTCAGGAGAACTTGCAGAAGAGGATACAGATTGTTAAAAGACTAGAAATGTTCTGGAAATGTTTTCAGAGAAGAGTAGTCACTTGGCTGCTGTCCATTAGCTCTGTATCCAGGAATGCTCCAGAGTCCCACATGGTTATTATCAGTTGGACTGACCCTGCTGTTAGTCTGCTGCAACTTCACACACTTTTTGTGCCAAAGTACTTACGGCTCTGGTGTGTACATGGGTTTGGATGCATGGCGAATATACTGCGTAGAGTGGAATACTCGAAATGCCAGCCCAGCCAAGAAATCCCGAGAGGACAGCAAGCCTGCAACAGGACGCAGGCGAAATCCAGTGCAGCCTAATGGGACAAAAAATGGCATCTTAAAAACAACTAATGTGTTTGATTTATCCTTTTCCAGACTCCTTACAGTGGAAAGAGTTTGTTAAATTTTTTGGGGGGGAGAGGGCAAGGATACGGAGGGGCAGTTGGTTTTCTTTCTTCTTTTCTCTCCGTATGCTAAACAGCATTTAATCACAAAAGAGCAGGGAATTTGCTACTCAGCGTAGCATCTGAGCATATGTCTCACTGTACCCCTGAAAACATCAGAGAGGGACCTTGGACACAGGTTAAATCATGTGCCCAAACACCATAGGGAGCCTATGACAAAGCAGGGATTGTTTTCCCATCTCCAGAAGCACCACCCCCACTGATAGCTGATGTCTTTAATTTCACTTTGTTCTTTTAGGTGCTTCAAACTTACTCTGCAAGAAGTTTGAAATATCTTCAAGCTGGGGAATATTGTCCTCCTGGTAGCCGCAGTACTTCTCCAGCAGTGGGAACACATGGTTGTGTTCATAACAAGCATGAGTTGGATAGAGACTCTTCAGCTCCCTGAAGACAGTGCCCCATGTTTTCTTTTCCTCTTCCGTATAGGTGACACGAGGAATAGGTTGGCCACTAGAAAGAAAAAGGCACCCTCCTTAGCAGTGACAGAGAAAATGTCATATGCCACCAGCACACTTTGTCCTTTTCTACTCGCCACTTTCAAAACAGTTTTTCTACTCTGCTTCATATTGCAGTTTTACTTGGGCTGGCCAGGAGATGCTGGTGCAGGAGAGAAGATGCCTTTTGGTCTGACATGAAGGTGCAAAAGGAGCCTCACTTGTCCCTAGGAACTGGCTGGAAAGGACTCAACCCACCTTGGCTGAGAAACTGGCCATTAGACAGCTCCTTGCATTATTGTGTTAAAAATAAATCAGTGATTACTTCTTTTATCAAGATATTCTTCTAAAAATACTCACTGGCTGTTGGTTTCTTTCAGTTTATTTGCATTTTTAGGTTTTAAGTAGTTGTTTCATTTCTTGCTCTAAAGTGCATTACATTAATTGGTTTTGTACCAACAGGGAAACCATCAGCTCCATAAAACATTGTTGGAGTGGCAGAGAAATTCTGATCTGTGCTTTATGTCACAACAGATGTAGACTCGAGCCAGTTTGACTTTTTATAATTGTAACGAGTAATTTTGAGTCAAATCCCACCCTCAGTCCTCCATGTACTTAGCTCATGTTGAAGCTAACAGGAATCATACAATCACAAACAATGCAGTTTGGCCTCCTGTGAATAGCCAGTTCCTCAGCGACAATGTTAGGGCCATAGGTGAATCCAGCAGCTTTGAAAAATCAAAGGGTTTTAAGTAACTTAATAGGGTTAACATCACTGCTGGAATAATACTGGAGCTTTCCAAGCCCCAGAGATCCATTGTTAAACTCTTGATGACACCCTACTGTCTCCCACTCCCTCATTTTTCCCTTGAGCCTCAGGGCAGCTCCTCTGGAATACCATCATTTTCCGTCTCTCTGTATCAGCTCTCCTTGATCTGTGGAGCTTTAAACATCATGTTGAATTATGAGGATTTCTGGGAGATTATTGTTCCTATAGAACTCCTAACTAATCCTCAAACCCCTTCCAGGGCTACAGGGGGAAGCTATGGCTTAAAAAACCTTTCAAATTTCAATTAAAAAATTTTAGAGATCAGCGGGGCTGGAAGCAAAGCAAGGCAGAAGGAAGAGGCAAGCTAAAATCAAAGAAAAGACAAGTCAGGGAAATTAAGCACTCAACAGAAACAATTGCTAAATCTATCAGGAGAGGAGGCAAAAGGGCAAAGGCAAAGTAGAGCCAAACAGCATATAGAAAGAAGACAAAATAGGTGCAAAATAAGGAATATAGAAAAGGATTAAATTGATGATGGGAAGAAGAATACAAGACAAGCAACCACTGACTCATCTCACCTTTGCAGCTGGATAGCACCATCACAAGCTAAGCATATTTGCCTTTTTGGATACTTCCTATGAAGCCTGATAACTTTGGTTGTGCCTCTCCCCCTGTCTGCTTCTCTGTATTTCTGTCACTGTGTGCTGGACACAACCTCTGACCTCTCCTCCCCACTGCAGAGCCTGAAATCTAATGTCCTGGTATAGCACCAGGTATAGCAAAGACATCACAGATCCCTCTGGGCCTTCCTGAATTACCACACAAAGTCACAAAACCCACATGCCTTCTTCATGAACCCTTGAAGCCCAGACATGGAGTTTCACACCCTATTTACTGCTTTGTTTCTGAAACACCTAATTGGAAAGTTCAAAAATGTCACCTAAAAGGTCCATTTGGGACTTAAGTCCAGGTCTATATAGGCTCTGTTTCCAATGTGTCTGAGGATCTGGATGACATACTAAATATTAGTAAGTTGCATGTTGGAACATAGGGGTTGGTTTCAGTTTGAATCTTGGAGGGAGGGGCTGGTTAACCTTTTATTTCTGTGTAAAATTTGGTGCAAGCCTGCAAACTAGAGAATAGAATTTGCTATCCATTATGCCGGAAAGGTAAATCTTCTGTGGGATATGTATCAATGGACCTTAGATCCATTCACACCTGGACACAATGTCTTATCCAAATTTTCTATGAACATTAGTCTTGACTTTTTTCACCTGATGTCTTCCACTTCCTATCAATAAGTCCAGTTTTGTCTCTCATTTTGTGATTAGATTATTAGCTCTTTAGTTCAGTGGCTATCTTTTCGTCCTGTGCAAGTTGGAGCCCTAAATGTACCATGTATGTTACTTTTTTCTTCACAATCACAATTTTTAGCAGTCTCAGCAAGAATCAGGCCTCGTAATACTAATCCATATGTGTAACTAGCTCTGGGAATAGCATTTTTTCTCCTCCAGATCTGATCACCAAAAGCAAGCAAGTAAGTCTGTTCTAACTGAATTTATAATCTCTATTAACTTATTTTTCTCAGGAAATAAGAGCCCAAATTGCAGACTGCAGCTGGATCAGACATGATAAAAGTAGAGTATCAGACACTAGATTAGCATCAGAACCATAAGTTATTCAGTATTTTAATAGTGTATGCAGCTCCTGCTTTAATGTTAATGATAGGCACTCCTCTCCCAGCCCTGGTTTAATGAGACGACCAGAAGCATATTTATTCAACGCTCAGGTCTTTGTAGTAGCAACAAAATCTGCTGCTCAATTAGACAACAAAGCTCAGGAAGAGGGGTGTTGAGGGTAAAGGCAGGAGTTGATGTTCTCTTCTGAACGTGTGCCTGCAACAATTTACTTTTGTTTTGCTACAATTTGGGGGATAATGCGTGAACAGGAAGATTTTCACACTTGGCAGAAAGAAGCCAACAGCAGGAGGATGCTTGTGGAAAAACAAGGACTGCCAGCAGGGTAAGCACCCTAGGAGAGGGCGGGACATGTGGGCTTGCTTTCTGCTCATGCACTGAGTACTCACTGTCTGTAGTTGTAGGCGATATCTGCAAACTCCTTCCTCCGGGCCCGGTAGACAGGATCTTTGAAACCCTGAAGAGAAACAGAGATGGTCAACCCATGCATAAGTGCAAGCAGTGAACAGCCTTCCTCCCACTGAGCACCCTCAGGTATGGCTGGTGTAGTCCAAGAAGTGCAGGAAGGTTAGTGGAAGAGCTGCCTCCACCTGCCAGGCTCTGCTCACACAGGGTACCACTCCTCCTCGGTCTGCAGAGCCACCAGAGCAGCCATTCAGACAGCCTCCTAGCACCTCTCTCACCACAAGTCATTTCATCTTCACATTTCTGCTTGCTACAAAATAGGGAAACACTCTCCTTTACAGCAGCAACAAGGTTCTCCCAGCAAGAGCAATGCACAGAATTAACAGCACTTGGTTAACTGTGCCCTTCTGGTTTATCTTAAAGTTTGTTGTTGTTCCTGGCACTGTTGGGCTTCCCTAGGAGGAGCAGAATCAAAACACATTAGAAACACATTCATCAACTCAATCAGACTTTTTAGCCAGATTTTCAGCATGAACCACACACTTAAAAGTGCTCATTTTCAAACTGCTAGAGGAACAGTAGGCACTTAGCAGGCCAAAAAGCCCTATTTGTACTACAAATTCAATCATTTGAAGGGAATTAATGACTACAAAGAATGCCTAATAGACCTTGTGGTTGGGAGCCTGACCTTTGCAGCTAATTACCAATAAAACTAGGGATAAGAAATAAACCCTCTAAATCTTCATCTGGGATAACAATTTTCCTACCCCAGTGTGCCTGCTGGTTAGACTAAAAGTTCCTTAGGGCTAGGAGTGTCTTCACCACCTGGAGTGTAGAAACATCCTCCCAAACGAGGATGGGCTTCCACAGGACAAATTGGAACAACTCACTGGGCACAGCATCAGTTCATAAATGCATCTCTTAGTCATGAATAGCACAGTCAGACTGAGAGACTATGAAACACAATCAAGTACAGGAGGCAGCTGAAGCATAGTGTAAATCTAAGAGAGTGAATCAGAAAGACACAACCAATGGCCAAGATTAACCTGTCAGAGGTCATTCTGATTAAATTCCATATATCACTTAACTGATAAAAACATGGGCTCCTTTAACATCTCTCTGCTCTCTGTGGACTGTCACACCTATGTACCCCAGCAGCTGGCTTTCTTTTTTGAAGCACTAGTGCTCACTAACTAATTCTAGGAAGTGGAGCAGAGATGCTTCATTCTTTTTCATATATTTTTCTCTTTTTCCACATTTCTTTTTTTCAAATACAATCTTGGTCTATTCCCACATGACACACAAGGGGGCCATTGGCTCAGTGTATCTCCTTTCATTCTGCCTTTTCATATGACCATGCTGAACATCACAAATCATTGTACATGGTACATAACACATCTTGAATTAAGCAATAGGTGGTGAATGACTAATCACTCCATCTCAATTAAACTAATAGCAGCAATTTTTGTTGCGCTACATGTAATTTATTTATAATCACCCTATCTCAATTAAAGTAATAGCAGCAATTTCTGGTGCACTGCATGGAACTCAGTGTGTTTTGACAATGACAATAAGTTGTTGTTTGCTTGGATAGAGAAGAGAGGCAGAAAATATTCTTATATCTGAAAAAAAAAAAAAAAAAAAAAAACAACCAAAAAAACCCCCCAAAAAACCCCCAAAACACACAAAACCAAAACAAACAAAAAAATATTTTTTTATCGACTAAGTCAATTAACAAAACTTCCTGATGCTTCCATTTAAACCACAAACTTTTTTAACCAAGAACCTTTTCTTTTGTTGTGTCTCACCATACAAGTACCATGTCAGATACCCACGTAACAAGACACTAAGCTAAATCATGTGTATGTAATCAAGGATGAAAAACCAATCTTCCTGTCTCTGGGCTATGATGTGTTGCTTCTGAAATTTTTCTTGTTAGTGACACACAGAATGATCTGAAGTGACCACATCAGAGCCACCTAGGAAAACTAGAGGTGCCCCTGTGGGGGTCCTATACTCTGACAACCACTTGGACTTTTAGAGTCCCCTGGTATTTGCCCAATTAAATTCGTTTGATTTACTTCATAGCCAGGGTTTAGGCTCATTCTAACCCTAGAAATGTGGTACCACTCTTGTCCTGTACCACGTGATACTTAATCTACTAGATCTATTAAAGCAGAGCAAAAGTAAATGATATAAACATCTGATCCAATAACTAGAAAAAAATAATAAATTAAATCTCTGTTCCTTACAGGATGATCAGCATCCAGTTCTGCTCCATAGCTTAGGATCTGATTGGCAAACCTGTCCAGCTCCTGGATACTTCTTGGGAACCATGGCACTGCAAAACAGAAAAGAAATGGATACTGATATGCTTCTTTGTTATTTGGTTTGGGGCCGCCTTCTGATCTTTTCATCTCTTCATCATATACATAAAGAAACACGTTAGTGGCTAAAATATTTGGTCAGTAACCCCTTTCTCTGCAGTAGGAAGCAAGAAAAGAAACATGCAAGTTGTATTGACTTTGTGGCTGTTTTGCACTGTTGGAAGAATGCAGAGCATACTGATTATCTTACCATTGGTGCAGAGCTGGCTTGTAATGTTTATGATTTTCTGTTTATTACTTCTTTTCTATTGCTTTATCAAAATGTAGAAAATTTTCATATAGCTAGAATCAGACCCTTCAAAAGAACAACAAAAAACCTCACCAGAGAGATACAGAATTACTTGATTCTCCAGAAACCTCTTTCTAAGACTAGTGGCCTCACTTGAACTAGGATTCTGAAATAAAATGATAAATGACACCCTAATACTTCAAACTAGCACTGTATTACTGGAGTCATTATACAATAATGCATTTACTTGCTTAACATACTTGGTCTGGCTCTCTATTGCCTTGACATACACTATATATGGTGCACAGCCAGCATGTGAAAAGGAACCACGCTGACTGCACAGCATGTAATGTCATTGTCACACTTCCCTTACAGAAGAATATTAAGGTGAAGGACAAAGAAAAATCACAGGGATTTCCAGATATGATGTGCTGAGACAGAGGAAAGAGGAAGTCAAGTGTCTTCATGGCAATTGCAGTAAGAGGAGAGGCTCGTTGAAGTTCATGAAATACATAGGACAGCCATCCCAGGTTCAACCTCCTCAGAGCCATGAGTGCATTCACCCAATGGTCCAGGAAGTCACTTGAGATGTATCCCCTATACCAGGCTGCAGCCCTCTCTTCCATGTACTCCAGGAGGATCCAGCTGTATATCAAGCCAGGGGCACCCTTGTCAGCCACCACTGGGCCTGGCCACCCCATCCCTCTGCAATGCTGAGACGGGAAAGCTCAATGGATGGAGCACATGAACCGTGGGTCCTTGCCCAGTCATTGCTTTGGGAACTGTGTCAGTAGATATCACCACTAGGCAGCACTGGCAGCTGATATATCTTGGGAGCTGCCAGCTCTGCTGTGTTCAGCTTCCTTGGGTCTCCCTTCTGTTGCCCCATTCTTACATTTTTCAGCTCTCTGACCCTAGTTGCCTGCATCTTTCCCCTTTCCCTCTGTCCAAGTTGGAGTCAATTGCCACGTCTAAATTTAACAGACTGTTACGAACTTCTTACAATTAATTGCTCTTTGAGCCCGTGTACACATGTCTCCAGGAAACTCTCCAGCACTTAGGTATACCATTTCATTACATGTGATATGAAAAATTACTCCCTTTTGTTTTAGATTGATTATTTCATGTGTTGTTAGTTAGATCCTGTATATAAACATAATTTATTGTTATTCAACTTCTCCAGGCCAGCAAGTATTTTATATCTCCCTGCCACATCTTCCATCTACTATCTGTCTTCCTGGATTTGCCTGTGTACTTTAGGTACAGGAACCATGAGCTAACTTTGAGCACTCTCATTGCCTTCCTGTACACCACTTCCAGTTCTGTTTTTACTGTGGAAAGTGCTCAAGACCTCCACCTGAGGATACACACCATTCTCAGGCCATGCAATCACGTCCCATATGCTCCTCACACTGAGTAACAGTCAGTAACATGTACTTCAAGTCTAATATTACCCAAAGACCTTCCCATCCAATACCAGGTGCAGTCTCTATCGATAAATAGTTTGTAATTCATTTAGTGACTTTCCTGCACAAATAGTTGTTGCTCGCTTAGCCAGTGCTTGGAAAGCAGCTCATCCCCCAGTGTGGCTCTTTGCTCAGCAAGGAGCATTGCCTCTCAGCCATACCTCCCCATCCTATTTCATGTGCTGTGCCAAGTGAACCTGATCCCCAGCTGGCAGCTGCTAAATGAGTTTCCTGCAGTGCCTTGTTGATGGGGCTCATCCCAGACCTGATGGACCACCTACAGGATAAGAGGATCTCTCTGTTTCCAGGACTATTCAGCTGTGCTTTCTGCTGAGCCCAACAATACAGAGGGCACTTGTGGCATTGGATTTCTACAAGGCACCTGCACAGAGGCGCCAGAGCAGCAACAGCAGATTTACAGGGTACACTTTGGCTCAGCCCCATGTAGAGTGCCCACTCCCCCTGACCTGCTGTCCCACCACCAGGCTGGCTCCATGCAGCAGTCCCACTTGGGAGCCCTAAGATTTGTTTCAGGCAGGCCACGGAAAACAGGCAACTAGTGGCTGCTGGCCAGGAAGACCTCGGGGGACCTGGGCTCCCTGGGCTGCAGAGACCCGTCACGGCTCTCAGCGCTGCTCCCGACTGTGCCTTCACCTTTCCCACTCACCAGAAGTGGGATTTGGTCCACCTTTCTCCAAGATGCCCACCCTTCTGCTTTTAACAAAAAGCCAGACCTGAAAAAGACACTAGATGGCAGCAGCAGACCCAAGATGAGTTCCTTTGCTGCTGGATGTACCGCTATTTCTCTCAGTTGCTCCAGAAATATTCTCACCTTGCTGTTAGAAACTTTCCTGCATCTCCAACCCTTTGAGTTAAATTAGTCGGAGGGGGGAGTGGGAAAAGGTGTGTTTGATCCCTAGAGCAGGATCAATACTTGTATCATTTGTAGGGTGAGCACATACTGCCATCCTTCCTGTTTTTTGTATGGGTTTATCTCCTGGCTCTATCACTGAGTTTTGTGTGACAGTGGGGGAATTACTCCACAGTGCTTCAGATTCCTCACTATCAGCCTGGACTGAGACACACTGGTTTTGGATTAGGCACCAGAAAAAAAGGCTGCCTGGCACTCCCATAGCCAAGGATTTGTCAGTGTTACAGTGAAAAACCACTCTTTTCAGGGATGCACCGTGACCTGAATGGTCCAGGCTGTGTAGACAAATTGGTGAGGGCTGAAGTTTGCAGCAGATTTTGGCAGTGACATCTGTAGGGCTTTGCTGGCCTGAATCAGAAAGGTCTCAGTGGGCAGGGTTTGAATCTTTGGAACTTCTAGGGATAAAATGGATGCACAATTGTGGCTTACTTTTGTTAAATACGCTTCATTCTCAAGATTGCCAAAGTACTTGGTGCAGAGCTCATGAGAAACTCTAGGGTAAGCTGACTCCAGGCTGATGTGGTGTCAATCCCTGATGTGGAGATGGGTAACTTGTTTTTCTCCTACACAGGAGCAACACCCTATCTTCCTGGCATGCAGCTCCTCTAAGTACCTAACCTGGGTGGTGGACAGAAATCTACTGACCTTGTCTACCTAAACACCAGCAGTCACTAAAAGAGAGCAATCTGAGCTTGTGGATCTGGCTCAAAGTGGCAAACTGTGAAAGGGAAATCCCAAGGATGCTTAGTGCTAATTGCACCAGTGTAACTGATGTTGAGTCCTGAAAAGTTCTGAACCTTCTCAGCTCTCATGGAAATCAAAAATTCTGAGCACAGTCCCAGGGCAAACACTGCATCAAGTCCATACAGCCCTTGCATCGGAGGCCAGGGTACGAAAGGGCTACTGGGTCTTCTGCCTAGCTGTAGTGTGTCAGGACACTGTCCCCAGCCCTCCCAGAAACTATTTAAAAGATCAAATCAAATTACCCCCTGGCTGATTCTATCCCGTATTTTGTTTGCAACATCCTCTTCCAGCTCGTTCGCCAGACTCTCTGTCTGTCTGCTCAGCCACTAATGAATTGCCAGGGCAAGCTGTTGCAACACTGGGTCTCTGTGAAGGTTAGAGGAGCAAAAGTGGGCTGATCAGTAATAAATATTGATTTGTCTGTAAGTGAAACAGCAGCATTTATGGGATCATGCTGGACACCCAAGTGGTGACCAAATTACTGTGGGGTCAAATGCTTAGCAGAATGCTAATAAGCCATTTATATTAGAGGCAGCAAAGCAGGGGCAGAGAGAACTTCTGCAGAACTCCTCCATTCGGACCATTGTGAGGAGGGTCAAAGACAGGTCTATGCAATTTATAGCAGTTCAAGGCCCAGGTTTAGCCCTTTTTAAACAGTCTCAGATGCTTTGTCCAGCCTCAGGGTTTAGCAAACAAGGCCCCTACAGAACCTCAGCTCCCAGCTTGTCTCAGAAATGCAATAAATTGTCTGCATTTCCCTAACACTGCAACAGAATAATATTTAATTATTTTTATTCATGGGCTCTAAGTGGACTGCAGATAGCCAGCTTGTTTCCAAAAAGAGCCATGAAGAGATGCACTGTGTTTTCACAACAAATCTTTCCATATATACAAAGGGCTTTTGGCTCAGGAACAGTCAGCCCTTCTCATCTGAAACTCTAAAGCTACATTTGGATTTTGAGCATTTTGCTGGCCTGCTTTCAGCTAAAATCAAAATGCTGATCCAAGTCTGATATTTGTAACTATTTAAATGTGTTGATTACATTTTGCATTTAGTTGAAAAAAAGAACCTAAAAGCAGTTAAAGTGACAAAAAAGAAAAAAGAGAGAAAAAGAGAAAAAAAGGAAAAAGCCATTCATTTATCCCTTACCCAATAAAGCACATACACTTTTTAACACTGAACTATACAGAAGGAACAGAATACATCTATTTCCTCTGACTGTCCACAAAGCAGTGCCCCAAAAACACTACTGTGTGCTTCCTACAGGAAACAGCAAAATAGAGTTTTTCTTTCTCAAATCAAGAGCATGAGCAAATGAATCCTTAGCAGGGAAGGAATGAGAGCATCTTTAGACAGCAGTAAAAGAATCAGTCCTATGGGAGCCCAGACTGCCTCTGAAAGAAAACTTTCCCAGCCTCTACCTGCCCACTGAGAAGAGTATGGCAATATCCCCATAAACCACATTTCTGAGATTTTGCTCCCTGGGGGTATATTGCTCTTGTTCTGTGTTTTGGGAGTAACATTTCACACAAGCACATTTGTGGACTACAACCAGAGTTGCCAGGAGGATACATTTAAAAGGCAAGCTGGCCTAAAAGGCACCACAAGGCCTGTTATTTGTTAACACCATCATTGATAAAATACAGCATCTTACCACACTTCCTACAGTTTGGCCTGTTCCCATCTCACTCTGTCCTTGTATCTGCCTCAGCCCAGAATTTGCCACCCACAGTCCATACCCTAAGCAGGGCTTGTTTGACCTTTCAAAATATGGTTCTTTGGGGATTTCAGTTTGACTGGACCTTTACTACTCATGAGAGGAGTTGAAACTGAAAAAAAAAAGGGAAAGGGGAAAAAAAGTACCACTCTTCCTCTGTCTCCTCATCAATAAATTGCTCCCACTTTATACTATTTCTGAATTAGTGAAACTAACAAACACAAGTTATCCTCTCAGACAGAAGGGGATCAAGTCCCTTTCTGAAGCACTGACAGGATAATCTAGCTCAAAAAATCCTTTGATCAACACAGTAACATGCAGTGAAATCCTAATCCTACAGCTGACCACAGGAGTTTTGACTTCTGTGAGGTCAGAATTTCAAACATAAGATTTTCTTGGATGATATTCAGAGATGTATCTCTATCCAACTCTGGCCTATGCTTATACACAACTTTATTATTTAATGAAGTTTATTGTTAACATCTACAAAACTAGAAAAATAGAAGTAATGCCAAGCCCTGCTAGGCCCTGTAGCTTTCGTCTAGAAATCAAAAAGCTCCCAAAAGTGAACCTCTTTGATTTGACATGATCATAAATCATCTAATCAACCTTTTGTCCCTTTGTCTCATGAATGAAGAGAACAGACTCCAAAGAGTATCTGACTTCTTCTTTTTCATCTTGAAATGTAATGTCATGGCTAAGACACAAAGGAAATTGTAAAAGGATTACAGCACTGATCTCAAAAGGTATTAAAGTCCTTTCATGTTGTTCCTAGGAAGGAAGAGGAAGACCCAGACCTAAAGTATTTAAAGTCTGAAATCCTATTAAAGTCACATCTGTTATCTGAAGAGGCATTTAAGTATATCTCAGAGTAGCTGCTGGGCAGCCACCACTGTACCAAGCATCTTCAACTCTAGCAAGCCTCTTAGAATAAGGAGCACTAACAACACACAAAATCTTTCCTTATTTCCCTTCAAAGGCAGAGTTGAAACCTACCTCCCTGGGATTTCTTACGGTAGTGGAGAGTTAGTCCTGCTCCCACCAAAGTAGGTGACAGAGACTCCCAAGTTTCCCAGTTTACCTAGTCAGAAGCATGGCAAAAGACTGAGTATGGCAGTTTACACTGTCAGAAAATGGCCAAATGAAAAAACTTACAGCATAGACAAAATAGGCAGAGAGAGGAAAATGTAGCCATAAAGATCCTAGTGGATCTTCTTTACTACAGGAAAAAATAAGTAATTTCAGTATATGATGTAAATATTCCTTATTAACATTAACATTGTCGATGTATCCTTACCAGTGTCCTTCTTCTTTGTTCGAGAAAGCTCATGGACTGTTGCTCCAATATCATTTCTCAAGGACTTGATGATCTTATCCAGTGCTGGGACATTCTTGCCTTCCAAGTTAATGAAGAATTCATACTCATCTTTGTTGAGACGGGAAGGTCGGGACTCAATATGGGTCAAGTTTATACCTTTTTCCTATGAGAAAGAGAAACTTTGGTCCTACAGGGTTTGGGGGGAGGAATATGGCATTTAGGCTAGATAAATACACGTGTCAGTCAACAAACCATAGTATACAATCCAAATAACTCAAAAATTGCCTCTTGTGGCCACTGGATTGAGAACTTTTACAACAGAGAAAGACACAGAAAGAAGAATGAAAAGTTTGTGGGATTCACCCTTAGGCAGAGCACCATTATAAAGACTATGCACTACATAAAGCTTAGAAAAAGGTGGAAGCAGGATACAAGTTGTAAACAGGTTTTGTATTGTAAATTGTTACACCAGTACCTCAAGTACATAATGAGAGCTTGTCTGTGTTGACAAGGGCATTTTGCAAGGATCAACAGGGGAAGTAGGCATTCCACCTGCAGAGTACCTTCTCATGAGGGACTGAATGCTGTATTTATGAGCACCTTGAAAGAAGACTGGAAAAGCAAGCAGCTGTGCACCCTGTGAGATAAGCTTCTGCTAAACCACTGCACAGTCACCTGCAAAGCCACCTGCACAGTTTCCAGGGTTGTGAGCAGCTGTTGGTTAGAGATTCAATGGGAAACACGGATCTGCACTAAAAAAGGCAGCCCAGGTTTGTAGAAATAAAAACATGGGTGTTTTAAGTCACAGAATCACAGAGTTGCTGAGATTGGACAGAAGCTCTGGAGGTCAGCTCTACAACAGACTGCTCAAGTAGGTTCTGCTACAGCATATTGCTCAGGCCTGCATCCAGTCAAGTTTTGAGACTCCTCAGTATCTCTGGGTAACTGTTCTAAATCAGATTCTAAATCTAGAATCTAATCACACTCATAGAAAAGATTTTCTTTAGCTTGGAAATTCAAATTCTCTCTCACCAAATATCTTTGCTGACCATCAGCAGTGTCTTCTAGCCCTGAAGAAAAAGTTCATTGGCAAGTATAGTCTTGATGACTACAGCCAGTGGGAACCTGACCTCAGACATGCTACCATGCTGATGTGTAAGCAACAAGTAGCAAAAACTTTTTTTTTTCCCAGTCAGTCTGGGAAAATCTACTTCAGTTTAGTTGACCTCAAATATTTTCTTGAGCACTGTAATTTATACAGGAAAATATTGCTGCTGCTTTTTTATTTTTTTTTCCAAAAACCCTTTTAAACAGGTTTCAGTGGGCACTGACTTTGCCATCTGACCTGCGAGGCTCACACTGAAGCTGCAGACACAGAATGCTGTGGCTGGGTACAGGCTTCTGTCCTCTGAAAGAAATATACAAACCCCTGGAGGGAATCTGGTCCTGAAGATGACAGAATCAAAGAATCATTAACCACAGAGGCAGAAGAGGTGACACATGGTGCTCATTAGGCCTGGAGAAGCCTTTGTTTTGTGTCTTTCAATCTCTAGAAGACCCCAAACTACATGGGGTGAAGTGATGGCCCTGGTGGTGCCAGTGTCAACCCCCTGCTGCAGAGAGGTCAGGATTTCATCCATGAAGTAACACTGAGAGGATCTACTTGTGACCTACAGGGAAGAAAGAGAGAACCCTTTTTATCTGTACATCCCTCTTTTTGAGCCTCTCAAACCCTTTAAGGTTTTCTTTGCTCCTCTCAGCCCTTGCACAGCGCAGGAGGGCATCTGGCCATCAGCAGCAAAGGCCTCTTTTACTTCACCACAAAAGGCAGTTTATTCCTTGGTAGGAAACATGCATGTCATTCCTCTGTTTCCTGAGCACTGCACGCTACAGATGAACTTAAATTGTTTGGCTTGATACCAATACAATAAGCTGAAAAGGTCAAAAGCGCATTCACCAACTGCTGCTCTTGAGAGATGCCATCCTTGCAGGGCTGTCTGAGAGAGAGAAAGGCTGCCACTGTCCTTGGCCCCAGGGACAATTTGTTTTAGGCCTCCAAAGCCCCATTTCACAAACAGACCGCACACTGTACCCTCTGCTTGGTGAGGCACTGGGGGTTTCTGACAGAGAGCAGGCGCAGGGAGCTGCCAGCCCCTCTGTTGTGGTCACACTGTGGGGAGCAGTGTGTCCACGTGGGTCTGGCACCTGAGAGGTAGAAAGTGGGTGCAAAACCTTTGGGTGTCATCACAGGCATGCCAAGGTGTTGCTTTACTTTGACTTTGCACTCGTGTCAGGGTGTTGTATTCTGTCTCTGTAGATTCACAGGGGAATGGGTTCCCAGGCCCTGACTGGGATTTCTACATTGTGAAGTGGCTGTGATAACAAGGACCCCTCTCCAGTAGCTGTTATTTCCTGCCTCCCTCTCCCACCCAAAATTGTTCGTCCTTGCCACAGCATCCCTCCCCCAGAGATAGCTGAGCTGTTTGAGAGATCATAGAATCGTACAGCCATAGAATAGCTCGGGTTGGAAGAAACATTTAAAGGTCAGCTAGCCCAACTGTTCTGCAATGAGCAGGGACATCTTCATTTAGATCAGGTTGCTCAGAGTCCCATTCAACCTAGCCCTGAATGTTTCCAGGGATGGGGCATCCACCACCTCTCTGGAAAAACATTCCATTGTTTCACCATCCTCATCATAAAAGTTTCTTGCTTATGTCTAGCCTGAATTTATCCTCTTTTAGTTTAAAACCATTGCCCCATATCCTGTCATAAAAGGCCCTGCTAAAAGGTCTGTCCCCATCTTTCTTAAAGGCTCACTTTAAGTACTGAAAGGCCACAATAAGTTCACCCCAGCACCTTCTCTTCTCCAGTCTGAAGATACCTTAACTGTATTCCTTTTTTTGACCAGGTGAACTTTTTCAGTCTACCAGCTTTCTAAGCTGGTTCAGCAAGCAGCTGCCCAGACAGCAATTCCCACAAAATTAAGGGAATGATGCAGAGTTTGGGAATGAAGAGACAAGCTGCAGGGTGGGCACAAGGTATGCTTAAGGCAGCAGAACCACCAAAGCCACTCAAAATATGACCACAACCTAAGACAGCAGGAAAAAGGGGGCGGGGGAAAAGGAATACAGGCAGACAGTAGCTAATGGAGAGAGTTACCTCCTTTCTTACACCTGAAATAAGCAGAACACCTTCCCACAGAGTGTCAAACTACTTAGCTGTTTACTTGAGGGACATCTGCCTCTCAGCAATGTGCAGAGCCAACCTGTTACCTCTTTGTGGAAAGGCTTCAGTACCTCACAACAGAGAGGCTGAAGGGTGACTGTTCTCAGAGTAAGAATTCAGCAGCATACTGCCAACTCCCTGAGCTAGCACTCCTGGAGAAATGTGTGCTCATATGCTGTGCCTTGCTACTAAGCCTTTGATTTCAAAATATTTACAGTGGCTCTGTTACTAGAGTTGTTTTACAAATCTCGATTTCATTCTAGTCCAACTACTCCATCTAGTGTTTAATCTTCATAATTTCACATTGTTCAGAATTTTTTCTATCCTCGATATTGGCAAATCTTGCAATTTCTTCAGATTTCTCACAGTAATTGATGCTTTATTTAATGCTCTAGCTTTTGGAGACAAATGACTACCTGAGGAAGGAGAATTGAAGCATTTTTGTTTGTCTGTTTAGTTGCTTATTTTGAGAAATAATCGATTTCTACTTTTTTTTTTTTTTTAGTAGAGCTTGAAATCTCGATAGTGTATGCCTTCAAAAGTCAGCTAATAAAAGTTCTTCCAATTTTCTGAACTACTTTTTGTTGATGAAACCTAACTCCTAACCTAACAGGTTTTGGAAGACCTGGGCTATCGTATGTTAGAGACTGGATTCTCACCTGAACTATTAGCATTGGCCTCTTCTGCATCTCCTATTTTAGAGCTGATAAGAACCAGACGAGCACACGGATTGAGATTAGAAAGAAGTCTCAAGACTTCAAGTCTCAAGCTCAAAAATCAAGTTAGAATTTAGTTCTGAGCAAATTAAAAGTGGTTAGTGATACAGATATCAATTTACAAAGTGGTGGGTGCAGGGAGGAGATTGCCCATGTTCCTGCCTACCCTTACCCCACAGTGCTGGCTCAGCCTCGGCTCCTTCTCAGAGGCTGTGAAGCAGCTCCAGCCCCTTCCTCAGGTAATCCCAGTTATGCCAACCCAACTGAGCATCTCCTGGGCTTCACAGTGGCAGGATAAAACCAGACTGGTGTTACACTACATTTGCAGTCTTTCAGAGGTCACTACTAAGATAATTTAGTTCCACCCTCAGAGAATTTAATAGCCTGGTCATGAGAAAAAGAAAGTTTTGTTTTCATAGCTATCTGGGGAAGCTTTCAGTAGGAATGGATGCTTTTTGAGAAAGTTAGAGGCTACTACTTCCTATGATGTTCATATGTCCCTCTGTTTACGCAGTACTAAATACTCCTGTATATGGTTCTGAAATTAAGTACAGCTGTTAAATCCAGTTTCAACTCGTTGTCATGACTGTTGTCATTAATTAAGTTTGGCTTCAGCAGGCGACCCCCATATTGTTACCATATGAAGAACTGTTGACAACACTGTGGTGCCACTAATCAACAATCAGTGAGAATTTGGATGAAATCTCCCAAAGCAAGGACTCGCTTGCACTTTTTGGTACCAAAAAAAAAAGAAAAGGTGACACATTCTTTTAATGCTTGCAATGAAATAGTTCAGGATTTCCTGGAGGAGGACACTTTCAGAAGCACGAGTAGAAGCTCAGTGCCTAATTTTCACGGGAGATGAGGGGACTTATGAAGTTACAGTGATGCCTTCAGCCATATGTTCCCAAAACTAAGGCAAAGGCAACTATCTGGTTCAGCTCTGCTCAAGGGCCTGCTTCTTAGCTGAAGACAGCACTTCTCCATATTCTTCACATCTGCCAGGGTCTTCCTTCCACTGTCAAAGTGACACAGAGCAGGTCCCTACCAGCAAACAGCTACAGAGGGCAGCTGGCCCTGGAGCAGGCCCTGGTCTCCATCACTCAGCACTTCTGTTCCAACCCTGAAATTTGGTATGAGGCTTTCAGCACAATCTAGCTACAGAACACATGGAGTAGGACAAACTAAAAACACGTGGCACTGCACAAGCACCTCCCAGCCCTAGAAAGGGGAGACATAAGACTGAGGACATGGATTTAGACCAGTGTAATAAAGTAATAGTAGCTGTCCATAGGTACAGTACAAGGAAAAAACAAGTCTCATGGCAGAGGCATGCCTGGCCTGTTCACCTATCACTGTAGACACCTCCAACACACCCCCTGGCCAAAGTGACTACTCTCTTCCCTTGATTTGGAAACAAACCCAGCCACTGCAGAGTCAGTACCTTCCCAAGGGGCAAAGAGATAACAGTCACATTGGACTTTCTGTTGAATAAAGTGCCTAAACAGAAAAAGAGCAGAGTCATTTCTACTGGCTCTGTAAGTGCAGGGTCTCATTTAGTACAGCCTGTTACTCCCATCCCATCCTCCCATGGAGCAGTAACTTACTTCTTTTGCAATAAAGCCCTACCCAGTGACAGGTGGACCCTCTACTGAAGTCTTGCTCTGTATTTCAGAAAGTTCTATCAGTGAAGAAAGGACAGAAGGTTCCTCTCTGAGAATGGGTGAACAAACTTGTAAGGTATTTCAGTGTCTGTTAATTAGTACCGCTGACAATCTCCTAACACTTGTAAGTCTATCAGAAACAGAACTTCAGAGAAGATTAATGTATTCACAAATTCATGTGGAAAATCTGCAAATAAAACTGAAGGCAATTCCTTTTTATGTATGGAAATGTCTATTTCTGGTATTTTTAACGATTTATTTAACTATGGAAAGGCCAATCTTTGATGTGGAACAACTTTTTTTTTTGTAGTATTGCAGCATACAGCAGGTCCTATTAAACAGATGTTGTTGCAAAGACCCCACTGGTGGGTTTATGTTGACCCTAAAGCCACCCTCAAGCCTGTAATGAGGACAGAGGTGTTGGACCAGCAGAACCCATAAGGAAGCTTGTATGCATGTTAGGACAGATAAAGACTATGAACAAATAGACTTTTCAAGTGCAAAATAATTGGGTCTGATAAGCAAAAAGTGAATGTTTGCCACATCCCAATATACAAATAGAGTGCCTGGTGTGGAAGCAACATGAATTTGGTTTTAGCAATCTGTTTCTTGCAGGGCATGATTGAGCTGCTATTACATTATGTCAGATTGCAAGTCTGGCTCTGCAGACACATCTCTTCACAGGTGAAGAAGAAACTCCAGAGACTGTATTGTCAGCAGTGGCAGAGAGGAGTCCAGAAGGAACAGACTCATGCAGTCAGGCAAGTATTTACCTGAGGGAACAAGAGCCAGGGGTCAGAAAAGCTTAGGAGCCTGTTGAGGTCTGCTGTTCAGAGGGGCCTTCACAAGTGGTATTTCATGTTAGAGCATGAGACAGAGAGAGGATGCTCCTCCTGTTAAAAGTGGATGTTGAACTCTTCCATAGACATGGTCTGGGTTTGCTTTTAGAGACAGAAACTCTTTCAGCTTAAAAAGCCGTATAGTCTTTCTTTAAATATGTGACTGTCCTTCTATGCAGACTGCTTGCTTTTTTTTGAACAGTGTGCATTTACCTAACACTGAAAAGTATAAAAGAGAATATGAATTAAGAGTAAACTAAGAAAAAAGTGGAAAAAAATCAAGTACGTTTTGGACATAAAGCCAGTAGACATAAGAAGCTGAGTACACGGAGGAGACTCCTCAGAAAAAAAACCTTCAAGCTACACAGGGAAAACAACAGTTGTCACTGTGGCTACATACTTGTGTGCAGCTGGGACCTGAAGAGAAAAACAGTCTGGGTCTCTGAGCAGAAAAACAAATGTGAGACCATGTAGTACTCTGTCAACTGCATGAGCAACCCTGAGGGATGTTTGAGTAGGACAAACATTACTGTTTCCACAAAACACATTGAAATACTCTTAAACTCAGCTAAAGGGCATAGTTCTGTGCTATGAGCATTCTGTAGTCATTGGCCCTGTGCCTTGCCCTAGGTAGGCGAGATGCCCCTACCTTCAGTCCCTCGTGGCCTCCACAATGGGGGCTTACCCAGTCCACGCAGGCCGTTTGAACACTATTTCCTTCCCTGGGTGAGCTGACTCTTGATTGACTACATATTACATCCAGTCTGAGGAACAGTCATGGTGCTTGATGAGCCAGAAGTCCTGGACCTCATGATATCTAAGGATAGTCCCAGGCTAGAGCACATCACAGCTCCTTTGGGCTCTCACTGCCTATGTAGAACAAGCTGTAACAGAGGCTAAAGTCTGGCAAAATTTCATCCCAGCACAGGAGTAGAACATGGCAGGATGTGAACTCAGGAGTGAGGACCTGGTCTTGAATCCCAGGAAGGGACTCAAGAGTGATTGAACAGTCCACCCAGAATAACAGGGACTTTTTTCCTTCAGCTCTTAAACCAAGGAGAGGATGAACCTCCCTGGTTCCACACAGACACCTCCCTTACAGAAAGGCAGTCTATGCACTGATGGTACCTCAAGATCTCTCCTTTCTTTAGATATCCCCTCAATTCCCTGTGTCTCAGTCTGGATCTTGCTTCCATACTTTCTCTCCTGTGAAAGAGAGTTTATTTTCAAGTGTTTCATATTTACAGATCACTCAACCCTCCTTCTCTGCCCTTCATGTCCCAGAGTAGTTTTACAGACTGGCTGGAGAAGCAGAAAAATCCTCAAAGCCAGTGCTGGAGGCACTTTTCTCTTAATCACTCCCAAATCCAAGCTGGGAGGAAGAGAGTAGACCTGTGCACTCTGCCTGCCTTCCCACATATGAGTGCCCTGAGAGATTACAGGGCAGCTCCCAGCCCCAGCAAGGAACAGAGGGTCTCCAAACATGCCACACATGGTCATCAGCTCCAGCACCCACCCAAGGTGTGGACTCTCCATGGGGGTCAGCAATTGCAGTGCCACATCCACACCCAGGGAAAAGATTGATTATATTTTGTGGCTTCTTTGTTTTTCTTTTTTCCTACTTCATGTGGTTACATGACGCAACGACAGACTGAGCAGCCATCCTCACATCTTCTCCTTATGATGCCCCTGAGACAAACCCACTGTATACCCTCAGGCCAGCAACAGGCTGGTGAACTGGAGACACCAGCCTGGGGACAGGGCTAGGTATCTCCCTGCCCAGAGGAGCCCAACAACAGAGAGTCTGAACTAACTCCTGTAGCATCTCACAGCTGATGTTATTAAGCATTGAAGGAGTACAAGATGAAAAATTTCTCTCAAGCTCTTCCTCCTTGTTCGCATTCTCATCTGCACATTACCACTTTCCCTGTCTCTACTGTGGTTGTCACTGAGCACAAAGACTGTGTCTCTGAGGCACCACAGTAATGGCCCAGATGGAACAAGGTGGAGGTTATCTCTTGGATGTGTATGTCTTACACCACTGTGAAGAGGGTGAGTTCTTACAACTGAGTTAGAACAGCCCAAGGGCTGCTCTCATTTACACACCAAGAGTTCATCAACAGCCCTCAGGAGCTGAAGCTGCAGGTCAGGCTTGTACCATTAAATCCCTTTCTTCCAGCCACACATCCAGTTCCCCACTGCTTTGCAAACAGCATATGAAAGGGATATCAAGAGCACCTATGCACAGGTCTCTTGTAAACCCTGGTGCTGGAAGAGACTACAAGCTAGCACAGAGCTCCATTAGGATGGAAGACCACCCAGCCAACAGTACAGACATCTTCAGTTTAGTCCTAACCCCTCAGATGCCATCAGGATCTCTGGGAAAAAACCATGTCTCTAATGTAGCTCTCTGCTTTGGGACAAGAAAAGTCACATCCAAGAACTGGCAACTTCTCTATTTTGTATACTAGCTCCTCTACAGATTTTTCTTTAGAGCTGACAGCAATGCATTGATTAAGAGAATACCAATAGTCTCCTTAACTCACTCACAGACATGTGTGTTATTGACATACAGACATTTTGCAGGACTGTATTACAGGGGCCATTTCACAGACTTAGACTAGCTCTGCTGTCATTGGTGTGAATTTCCATTCATCCTAATGAATCAAATATGTCCTATAACTCATAATTATTTTTCCTTTGTACCAATAACCACAAACCTTTCATTTCCTAGTAAATTCAATTTGTGAATGTAAAATAAGAAGGCCACAACTTCTTACAGCATTCTACAGAAATTGCTGGTTTCAGACACAACTATTATATGAAGATCTAAAAAAAAAACCAAACAAACAAAAAAAGCACAAACAAACAAACAAAAAAAAAACACACACAAAAAAAAAAAAAAAAAAAAACACAAGCCACAGAACCAATATAACAGTATAACACTGTATTTGCTTGGGAGCACAGAGTACACAGCTCTGTGTATTGCAACACAAACATCCTGAATTGCATGGATTTTGTGCTTTTCAAACAGAATTCATGACATCTGGAAAATATTTCTACAAGAATAAATAGGCACACAATGTCCTGACAGGTAAATGGATCTGTGTTTCCCCAAAAGCTTCCCAAATCAGTCAGTACAAGTTCAATCTCTTTTGTGTAAAAACAGTGCTGTCATTTTGATGCTGTTTTGTAGGTACCCTCTGCCTGCTCTGTAGAAGTAACATGGGTGGAAGTTGGTGGACTTATTTATATCAGATTTACTGAGATGGACAAGAGCCAAGAGGAGAGTAGCTGCCCCCAGTAGAAATACTTCATGCAACGTGCATGGTGAGTCACATGGCTGACATGCAGGTTATATTTGCCTTACAAGTTATAAGGCAAATTATTTGGTTACAAGGAAAATTATTTAATTATAAGGCAATCTTAGGTCATGGTCCAATTCACTTCTACCTCTTACTCAAGCAGTTAATGTGGAATATTTTTTTCTTAAGTGGAAAAAAAAAAAAAGCATGTTTTCCACTCTCACATCAGTTAAACACAGAGGTTTTAAATTAAAAGTTTTAAATCAAATTTTAACTTTAAAACGCTACTTCTGCTCCAAGATTTTTAAGGTATTTTACACTCAGAAAAGAAATGCATGGTGCTTTCCCCCATTATGGCAATGAAATAGAATAACAAACAAGACCTCAAATACCCTGGGGAAAATGTCACTGCAATACAAAACTGTAAGGACCTGATAACGTTTTCTGAAGCAAAATATTTACCTCAAATGTGCGCAGAACTTTAGCCAATGCCCCAACTTCTTCTTTCAGAGAGAAAATCAAAGAAATCACACCATTTTTATTTGGGGACTCTTCAATGTACATGGATTCCTGAAAGGACAGAAGAGAAAACACACAAACAAACCAGATTTACATTCACCCTGAAGTCAGTGCTTTTCTCCATTTCAATTTGCATGGCATCAGCAACATAACAAGGGTATAAAACAGCTTTACGTGGGAATCAAGGCAATTTGTTGTGAGAGGTAGAGCTGCTCTGGGGCTGCTTCAATTCATGATGGTAAAGACACAAATCCCTTCTCCCAAACCAGGGCCCTTGTGGGAGCAAAGCAGTTTTAAAAGATACAAAAACAGCCTAATATAATCTCTATCTTGCTTCACCTGTCAGGTATATCAAGCTCAGGGATGACTGGAAACATTATTGCACTTTTATTTCTGCCATGCCAGAAAGTCCTTCCGTCAAGCTTTCCTTTCATTAATACTCAGGATTAAGCAGAGCAGTGTAGATGAACTCTGTGCAGACATGCAGACCATGATCTGTGTTTCCCTTCAGTTCTGCTTGCACCTTCGAGGTATCCCCAGGAGAGAGGGATATTCACAAGAGCAATATGGAAGGTGATTTAAAAACAAAATAATGACATCAAACAGAGCAAATACAGGAATTAAAAAAGTAAAAAATGTTGGAGCAAACATTTAGATCTTCCCTAAATTCTACAGTCATTAAAGACACAGTTAGGGCAAGATATGTTTTCAGTTATGTTTGTTCCATTTCTCATACTGGTTTTCTGCTCTGCAAATTCCAAAAAGGTACTTTCCAGTGGTCTCAAGAAAGGAGAATATTTGTTTTGATTATTTTCATGGTTCTCATCACTAGAATGTCTTTGCATGTCTCAGTACATGTGTTTCTTTTCACAAAAGTCTTGTTAAGCAGGGAAGAGAAATTTCATCACTTAAGAAACAGGAAATTGACTTCTGGAGTGGAGCCAAATTTTTAAAACTGTCTGGGTACTTGACATGGCCCGCTGAAATATCAAGAATCACTAAATTTTTCTAATACCAGAGTAAATTTGATGCACAACCATCAAAAACTTTTGGGAATCACATTAATGTCTTATTTGCTAGTTCGTTAAAATTAAACATCTACTGGCCTTGAGCAAATTGGCCCTGATTGGCATTTCAAAGATCACATCCGACATCTGCAACACAGATGGGTCTTGGTGCAACAAGTCCTGGGCCAAAACTTGATTCAAGGTACCCATCTGATTTTTCTTTATGATGATCCGTATTTTGTCAGAGCCTGTCCTCATTATAGCTATTGCTTAACTGAACATATAAATCAGAGTATAAAGAGTCTCAGTACCCAAATATTGTCCTCAAAAGAGACAGCCTTTGTAGAAGACAAATTAATAACCAAATCCAGCTGCCCTGAAGCCACAAAGTTCTTGGTAGGACAACATTTCCAGAGCTATGAAGAACTGCCTTCTTTTGCAAAGTAAATAATTGCTAATTCTTCAGGATGTCCCCAAGTCTGCCTTTAAGGCTGCTGTTAACCTGACAATTCATTACCAGAGACTGGCAACATGTTTTTCTCTCTGGGTTTATTTCCGGAGGCTAGGAAAGGTTTTCCAAATGTTTTTTTACCTTCATGGGGAACCTCTATTGGGAACCACAGAAGAAGTATCAGTTTTATGCACCATAAGGAAAATTGCCACCTGTTAATTTGTGGCAGTTCCCATGGCATCTCTCTGTCTGCTGGGTCATCACCCAGCCAGGAATTCAGCTCAGCTCTTACATGGTGAGGATCAAGAAGAAAAGCAGAAGGAAGTGGTGTGTCAGCTGGCTAATGAAACCCATTTACACCTCAAGCAACCACAAGGGAAAACGATGACAAGAGTCTGGCAAAAGTCAAACCAAATGTCTGTAGTACAGAAATTTTATGATAGTGTAATCAAAACCTTCATCTCAAATACTGTCCATACATTGCTTTGCCCTTCTGTTTTCATGCACCAAAGCCAAAACTGACCTTAAGGGCAGAATCGTGCTACATCAGTGTCTGCCCAAGGGATCGAGAATATGTTTTTCATCATCTGAAATGAAACTGTTTTAAAAGATGCGCAGTTATATATTTAGAATACTCTTGACGAGTCATGCTGTGAGAACCAACTTATGTGACAGATTGACTTGAATCTACATGACAAATGAAGAATTTGTGGTTTGGATACTTGCAGGGGATATACTGCAAGATTTAAATATGACAAGTCAGTTATGATGATAATTGATCTCTTTATACAATAAGATTACAAAAAAAAATGCTTTCAAAAACCTTTCCAAATTCATTGGTCAATAGTCTTGATGTACTGAGATCAGCTGCTTTCAATTTGTCCTCTGTAATTTTCCCACTCTTGTAAACTGACTTATGTTTGTTCTTAAAAGTAAGAAGCATTGCAGTGGAAGCAGACAGTAATGCTGTAAACAGCACCCTACTTGCTTAATTTCTTGCACATCTGCATATGCCCTCAGTTCACTGGAAGGTCTTTAAACAAGCATCAGTTCATGCCCGAGTCTGTCCGCAGGGGTGACAGCTTTGATTGTAAAGGGAAAGAAGACTGAAATGATTGTTTTCCTGGGTCCCAGTTCTTATCAATAGATATGGAAACAATGTGCATTCACACACACTGAAGACAATACAGATCAACACATATGCAAATGTAGTGTGGAATAAATTAAGCTCTAATTTTCTTCTAGCTACATTATTTTTTCCCAAGAAAGTAAACCAAGAACCAGTTGATGAACATGAACAAACATTCCTGGACCAACGCAGTCTCAAAGAAAAGTCATGTGTAGATGCAAGTACAGGTTTACCTGAACACCATGCAAATCTTCATTTTTAGTTAACCATTCATATGTTGCCTTTCTGACACCTGTGGCAGTGTTTGGGCTCAATAACATAGTCCTGTCAGCTTTCTAATCCATTTCTGAAATGTTTATATAAAGCCCTTCAGCGTGAATTCCAACACTGTTAAAGCCAAAGAATGATTTTCTTACAATTTCAGGGATACAAAATTTTTACTTCTGTGTTGTAAAGTCCAGACGTACTGGATATACAAAATTGTAGATAAAAAGGGGAGAAATATTTCAAATAAGATTCCTAAGTTACTTGTGAAAATGGAACTAATTTCCAAGTCAGATTTCTTAAGATCTCTCATAGGTGTCATTAGAACCAAGCATTTACACAACTTGGATGAGTAACAAAGTGAGACTACAGAATTACTGTGGGAGTTCAGCCTCAACACACAAAAGAGTAGGAAACTGGGCTTCCTTAGCAGCTCTTAAACATGTTTGTACAAACAGAAGCTCTTTTTTGCACATTTCATGCAGCTTGCCCCTGGCTTCAGCAGCATTGCATAGGACATACATGCAGAATTTGGTCCTAATAATTAACCATGCTGGCCTCAGGTTACATCTTTTGCCCCTGCAGAAACATTAGTACCTGTAAGAGAAGGGCATGGGCTTCAGGACTTTCCTGTATTTCCCAAAGCAAAAGGTTCAAAGTAAACATTAAAAAGGGAGGACATGAAAGTCCCAAAATTTAACAAATAGCTCCACCAGAAGAGCACATAACTTCATCTGTTTTCCTTTAACAAAAGACATAGGTTCTAATAACTGCTGGTCTTTTCTGTTTCTTCTTCTCTTTGCCATGTATGCAAGGATACTACTGCAATGTTTCTTTGCATTCTTACTGCACTCTTGCAAGCACAGTTAGCAACAGACAAATAGGGGGGGCTGCCAAAAGGAAGACCAGTGGCAGCCAGACCCTTCAAAGCATCAAAACAGGTCATGTTGATTCCTCCTATCTTGGGTTACACTGGGTCTCAGAGAGTGGAAGACAAATTTGCAAGCATTGGAGGGGGCTGGATTGAGGCAGACATGGACCCCTCCCTGCCAAAAGCAGGCACACAGACCCCATCACTTACCTGGAGAAAATCGCCATTCATTTTGCTGTGCTGTGAGTCCATGTTGCAGAAATAGGGAGGCCCCTCTGCTGCAGCAGGTGAAGCCTTCTGACTAACTGCAGTAGCCAGAGCTCTGTGCAAAGGTATTTAAAGTGGAGCGGGCNTCCCTTGTGAGCTCCACGCCTGTGCAGAGCAGCTCTCCAGCATATTGTTTCTATCTGCACCCAGCGTGGAAGAGCAGCATGCTCTGAATTAACAGTCTTCCTCCTCTTGATCAACATCAGCTGTTTTCACTTCTCCACATCAACACATTGTTTTTGGCTCAGCCTCCTGCTCTTCCATTCCCACCACAGCATGTGTGTTCAGCCTCAGGTGGGTTTCTCATCAGAGGTCGCCCCACTTGAACAGACATCAGATGTTCTCTGGGATCTACTCTGGATGTCAAACACCAGGAATGGAAGTCTCTGGCCAGCACAGGGATTTCTTCTTTGATAGGACCTTTAGGGGTGCATCCAAGAGGTCAGAGAGCAAAAGACACTGCCCTGCTCACCAGACATTGGAGAGAGACACCCAGTGTAAAGGAAGCATGAGGTGGGAGTTAGGTGCATGAACCTCATATTGAGATATGAGCCTGAACATGGAGAAGGGGAAGAAGGTAAAGGAAGAAAAGGAACAGGAAAGAGTAGGCAAGACCTCTAAGGCAGCAGGATGCAGAACTGCAGATGTATGTCCACCTGTGTATAGTGTCAGTCACAGAAAGCAACACAGGGCACAGAGGAAGTGACATAAAATATTTCAGAAAAAGTTAGTAAAGCATCTATATGAAAGAGCCTGGATTTGGTTTAGAAAGAGTCACCAAAGATCCTTCTTGCCAGCAGGAATTCCCAAATTCTCTTTTTCTGGAGCAAAGTTGCATGTGTAGGGGTATGGGGGTGTGTGCCCAGTCCTGTTACAGTAGGAATGTGCCATTTCATCAGTAATGGTTACCTTGTACCATTTCAGAGTCCAAATTGCTAGAGCTTCCCTGTCCTCTTTGACATACTAGGTCAGCATACAAAACATGGGTTCATCCTCCTGCAGTGACATTGCTAACTGTGATTTCCCACTTGGGTTTCAAGTCGTGCCATGTACCTGTTTCCTTGGGCCCTGTACGAGCACCTGAGCTTTGACTCTACTACTCCTGCTCTGGGCTCCTGTTCCAACACCATGCAACCCACTCCTTTCAACGTTATGCAGATATGCGCTGATGTCTCACATTGTTTTCCTCTAAAAACACCTGTTCTCAACCAGAAACACGCACTTTCTTTGCATGCACACCACATGCATCCATTCCTGGCTGTGCTGCTCAGCCACAGCTAGCAGGGCTCTTTGCACTGAAAGTTGGCAGGCTCCCCTGGCAGGCATCACGCAAGTTCAAAGGGCCACGGACTTTGGTTGCTTTCCAGACTGCTCTTTCCTACCTTTGCCTTTAGCCAGTGTTTGCATAGTGGTGGCTTCCCTGGGGCTGTGTGTCTTCTTGTCTGGGCAGGGATGTCCCTTCCTGTGCAAGGACACCAGGCCTGTCTTTTCCCTGCTGGTTCAGAATGTCCCAGTAAATGTGAGGGAGCAGGGAGCAATGGACGTGGGCAAAGGAGGGGGTGGGGGTGTGAGGAATTTTGTGGTGAAAACAGAAGCTCATAAAAATCCCAAATGAGTATTCCGTGAGTATCTCAGGCGGTTTGTGGGGGGGGTGCGTGTGTGTGTGTGTGTGTGTGTGAGTGTAGGGAACAGTCCCCCTTTTCGATATCCTGGATATGTTTACCAGAGGTCTCAGGGTGCTGCCTCTCTCCTTTGCGCTCCAGACAGGCTGCATTTCCTCACACCCCGGCGTGCATCGTAGTTGCAAAACCGTCCGGACATATCCACTCTCATTACAGACCCGGGCTCCCCGAAACCTTAACGCTTTTTGGAGGCACCCCATCCATCCCGTCCCCGAAGGACTTCCCCTGGCTCTCTCCCTCCCGGGCGGGAGTGGCCGGGAGATGGCACTGTGTCCTCACGGCAGAGACCGCTGACGGGAGCGGTGGGACCCCGGTTGTCCCCGCCGCCTGCTCTCCCCGGGCAATGGGGGGAATCCGCCTCTCTGGCTGCGGCAGGCATCGCCCAAACCCTCTCCCACCCCTCCTGACAGGGGACCGCCGCCTCTGAGGCGCCGGGAACAAACATCCCGCCCCAGCTCCCAAAATTTAACTCTCCAAGAAATGGCGCTGAGGGGAGGCGGGTGATTTATCCCCCAGGGCTGTGACGGACGCGGGACTCGTGGCCGCACAATGGGACCACCCGGCGGGACCGGCGGGCGAAGGGCTCCGCTCCGCGGGGGCGGAGGGCAGGGGGGGAAGGGCGGCAGCGCCCGGCGGGACCCGCGAGAGCTGCGGAGGGACGAGCGGACCCGGGCCGCGGGGAGAAACCTGCCTAGGAGGCTGGGTTTTTTTAGTTTTTGTTTTTGTTTAGGGTTTTGTTTTTTTTTTTTCCCTTTTGCAGCCCTATATGCAAACTGTCACTTCAGGTTAGCACAAAACCTGATGTAGCTCATTAGCATGAGCTGTATCTAATATGCTTTAAACCTCTAATTATTTATTATGCCCTAATTGGCAGACCAAGAAATGTCTGCAAAGTGATGAGTGTTCATCCCAAGACGCCTTTTGAGGAGAATTCAGCAGTGTCCCTGGTCAAACGTCATTTTTAATTCTTCATCGGGGCACAGGCTTTATTCCTCTTGTAGACGATACAATGTCAGGAAAACCCGAACAACTTGCCATCAGGAGAACCAGCCTCTCTCCACCTTGGGCAGGATAGGCAACGATTACTCCCGAATAAGGTTTAATGCTCAAAGTCTTTTTTTCCATAAAGGGACGCTTAGGAAGAGGCGTTAATCAAGTATGCAAAAGTGTAAGCAGATGCTCCTGTGGGAGAAAATAATTTTCCTGACTTCTGAAAGTAGCAAAGTTTTGAAAATTATATTCACATAGGAACTGTTTTAAAATAAATTTACCTCCCCCAGTCGCCCCTCCTCCCCACTCCCGTCCCCCCTTCTAAGTGCCTTTTTTTTTTTTAATTCCCTCTTCCAAGTCTGTATTATGTTTCTTCGGGCTGCACCAACTATTTATTTATCTTTATTCTTTCTGTCTTTCTTTTCATTCATTATTCTGTCTCCCTCTTTTTTTCCCCCTTCCTTGTGTGTGTGGCTTCTCGGTCTGATCTGTAGCTTGTTACCACCCACTGCACGCTCTCTCCTGCAGCCGAGGTGTTTCTATACAAACTTCAGCGTCCAGTTGTCATATTAATTATTACACTGAGTAATGACTGAAATAGTCAAAATAAGGGGAGACTCAAGAGAGCTTTTTCTTGCTGCTCAAAGATTCAGCAAAGAAGCCTTGCAACAAAGCACTAATTGGTCCCCAGAAATACTCTGACAAGGCATGGAAGATAGGTTTCATAAAGCCCAGCAATTGTGAAGGGGGAAAAGATCCTTGAATAGACCCCACGCTTCTTTTCTAAACTCTCTTGCTGAGCAAAAAATGGACTGCTTCTTGAATACTGGACTGATCTTGAATGCTATACCCAGCAGAGAAAAAAATGCACCATTTATTGTAAGTTTTTTTTCCAGCTATTCATGTGTTCTATGTGGAGAATAAGCTGGTTTTGTTTACCATGAAAGACCTTTTACTTTATTTTCACTCTTGGGGGGGAAGCTGGAAAGGGGAGGGGGAGGGCGAGGGGAGGGAGAGAAACACATGTGCCCAAATCCAGACGAGCTGCCTACTGTAACAAAATGGAGTGTAACAAATCCTACAGAAGTTCCGAATGTATCGATTCTTTGAAGATCTATATAGATTAACGACTTTCGTTCTGCTTTTCCAAGCCAGCATTTAATCATAACGTAAATGGCCTTTAAAAAAGAAAAGAAGTGGGGGAAGAAAAAAAAATGGAAAAAAAGGCATACCAAAGTTGTTTTTTGGGGTTTTTTTGTTTTTCAAAATGACAAGGACTTCAAAAGACCTATGAGTGTGGCTACGATTTAGGCGCACAAAAAAGTCACTATAAAATAATGACAGTTCAAGGTCTTAAAAAAAAAAAAAAAGTTAAAAAAAAAAAAAACAATGGAAAGGGCAAGGGCTATTTATCATTATGTTAGAAATAAGAATTTCAAAGTGCAGGTGCAGGACTTGCATAGGAGAGGGTGGAGGTGGGGGACCTCGAAACAATATTTATTATCTATAAATCGGACAGCCCCAGACCCCTTACTCTGCACAATGAGTAGACAGGAGAACTGACTGGCAAGATCGGCATTACCTCAGACAACATGAGAGGTGAGTTTGCTCCCCAGGAGCAGTGGATGGAAAAGGACCACACTGAGCCAAGGCTCTGCCCCCCTCACACATACACACCCATAGCTGGGGTGGCCGAGCAGGTACAGGGCCACAGAGGCAAAATTATATGCAAGTTACACTTTGTGACCTCGGGGACTCATGGGTTTTGCCTTCTTAAGAGCTCTCTGCAACTAGAGGGAAGGACCCAGAACTCCAGTCTCATTCTGCCTTTTCAGGGGAAAAGGGCAGGAATATCCCTATATGATGTTTCCACACCAGTTTTGGAAATGGGCTGCTCCGGAAGAATTACTCTCCTTAAATATATATATATATCTATACATAATTTACAGGGCTAAAATTATTTTGATATTTCTGTTACCACCTCCCAAAGCCACAACGCAGAGATGGTCATGCAACAACCATTTCCAGTGCAGACAATTCTGATGTCAGATAAGAGATGTTGAAGAAACCATTCAGAAGACTTGGAACTGAAGAGGGAGGGCTTCCTAAAGAGAAAATACAAATATTTTATCCTGTTTAGGTCTGGTTGTCCTGCCTAAAACAGAATAAAATAATTTAAGATGTTTCACATGCAATGAGACAGTAGGCTAAAATTCAGAAACTCAGTGGCCAGAGAAGAGGGTACTGAAATAAGTATGTCAGAGGTTGGTTAGACCATACAGAACAACTTCACCTTTTTCATTGCATGTGTGCATTAAATGCTGCCATGTTAAAAAGTTATTAAAATACTAGTTAACAGATGCACATTAAGGTTCTCCTTTACGACATTGCTGCTCATCACTGTTTAAACTCACGTGCACAACCAGGGTCAGGGATCCCATGGCAGATGAGAGGCACTGATTTTTACAGCTCCAGGCTGCTGTAATTGATGTCAGCAACAGAGTAGGGCTTACTTTTGCACTCTTTTCCACTGAAACCTGAGCATGGACCCCTCCTTCCACACTTTAGAGCTGGTGTGAGCACCAGGGATTAAAGTCCCCTATCAGGCACTTCCTAGAGCCATAATGTCACCCATGATGAGACTCACACTATGGCCCTGTTCTTGTTACTGGGTTACAGAGCACATGCATCTGAGTTTACAGAGTGGAAAGGGGTAGAGAGAAGGGGAGATGAGACAGAGCTGAAGGCAGAAAATGTGTTAAAGCTTTCAGAAATACTTGGGTATGTGAAAGGTAGGAGGGCAGTGAGAGAAGGCCATGCCAGGGTCCTCACTCCTGCTTGTGCCAAGAGCAGGGCCACCAGGATGTCCCAGCGCTGAGCCTGGCCACATCTTCCAGGCTGCCTATACTCCTGCAGCCCCCAGGGTCGGTGTGCCTCCCCCATTCATGCCAGCCTCAAGTTCTCAGCACCTCAGTGCTGCTTTCCTGAGCCACAACTGAGACTTCACCTGGGAGCAGGGATAGTTTCCCTGGCACAGGCACATGCCAGGTCCATTCTGACTCCCCCTCAAATGCCATTGCCCACTTGGAAGGTTTCCAATTGCTTCCACTTTGCAGGGTGCCATGGGCTCAACGAGTTTCCTCGGGACCAGCAAGCCGACTGCATGGCCTGAAAAATTGGATCTGGCAGTGAAGGGCAAGCTGACTTCACACCCGCTTGCCCTGCCTAGCACAGCCGTACTTTATGCTGAGACAAACCTCCTCCCGTGCTGGACCTTAGCAGTACCACTTGGGACACACCCGAGCAGGGTTCTTTCTCCCCAGACAGGCTCGCCCCTGGGGCTCAGCATTCCAGAGGGTTAATCAGAGGTTACTTCTCCCAAGAAGTCTGCTCTGCCGCGCTCTGCTCTCAGCCTTCCTCCACCAACACCCACAGGGGTTCACTCGCCGTTGTCGCTGGCTAATAGAGCTATCAGCCCATCCACGGGGCGTGTGCGGTGCCGGGCACTCGCGGCTCCGGCCCCTGGAAGCGGCGGGGAACGACAGCCCCCGGGCGGCGGGTCGCAGACAGTCAGGGAACTCAGGCTGGCAGCGCCCGGGGAGCGAAGGGAGCGATACCGTACGTCGCAGTGCTCCCCGGGGGACAAGGGAAAACGGCTCTTCCGTGGTCCCGCACGCCAAGTTTCCTTTCCCAGCGGCCCGCGCACACGCCGCGTCCCGGCAATGGCAAGGGCATTTCTCCCGTGGGCACGCGGGTCGCCTCCGTGCCTACACTTCTCGCACGGCGAATCTCTCTCCCCTCCAAACCCCAGCAGGTGCCTCTAAGGTGGCCCCAGCCCCCCAGCGCCCCGGCGACAGCCGGCGCAGAGGATGCCCCGAGCATCCCGGTGCTGTCCACATCCCCCCTCCTCCGTGAGGCACCCCCTGCCTCTCCCTCAGAGGCAGCGCTCCGGCTTGTACCCCATCTCCGTGTAGGACACGGCAACAAACTGCTCTCACTCCCCCGCCGGGCTCCCCCCTTTCCCTTTCTCCCGCACACACATCCCTCCTCCCTTCCCCGAGCAGAACTCCCCTCTTTCCTGTTCTCCAGCACACAAACGCCGCTCCCCAAGCAGGGCTCCCCTCCTTCCCGTTCTCCCACATATGCACACGCCCTCCCCAAGCAGGGCTTCCCTCTTTCCCATTCTCCCACACACGCACACCGCCTCCTCAAGC
>VXAU01003796.1:1386867-1720334 GCA_013399695.1 Formicarius rufipectus
CTGCGCTCGGCTCCATAACTCAGCGCGTATTACTCAGCGCATTCAGGGATTAGCTCGGTTTGAAGTGTGTGGGGATTCTCTGTGTCTCCCCGCTCCCTGAAACTTGGAAAGGGGAGCGCGGAGAAGTGCCCCCTCCTCCACCCCCGCCAGCGGCCGCCACCCTGGTTCGTCCCAGCGCGCAGCAACTTCTTGCTCCCAAGCGGGCTCGCTCTTGGTGTGTCAGCCCGCACAATGCGGGGCTAATTCCTACTGCAAAAGGCAAGTGGTGAAGAATCAATCGCAGGCTTTATACAATCAAAAGAGATGATGGGCTTGGGGTTGGGATTTTTTTTTTTTTTTTTTAAGTTCCCTGCCCCAGTCTGAATTTCTCCTGCTCCTTACCCCCGTCCTATTAATAATCTCATGCAGGCGATTGCAGACCGAGGTAAAGCTATCATTTGTATGCGCCTGAAGATTAATTTCCCCCATGTACCAACTCAACGGCATAGTTATCTCTTTAACAGGGAAAACAGTTTGGCTCCATTGTCGTGTTGCCAAGACCGCCTTTTGAGAAAGGGAGCCCGGCTAGCCTCTGATCAAACTCAAAGGTTAGTTAAAAGACAAAACCAGCTGAAAATCTTCATGAATAATGCTGTTTCCCCGAACCCAGTGTAGTGCAAGCGCACATTTCAATGCCAGAGCATTTTGTTATGCTGCTCGCCTAAGTCAGAATTTCACAGAAAAGGCAGAGAAGAAAAGCTCCAACAATTAGAGGGGGCCTGTCAGAAAACATTAACGCCTTCCTCGCCCAGCCTGTCAAGCGTGCTGGAAATAAAAAACGGGCATAGCGAATCGCACCTCCACCCTCCGGAGCTGCAGGAGGGAGAGGGAGGGGGGTTTGAGGACAGAGAAGTAAAGAGAGAGAGACAAATGGACAGGCCCAGGCAGTTAACAGACCCTCTCAGCTTTGCGGTTCATCCCAAAGCTGGAAGAAGAACGGGAAAAACCTGCAGCTGGATGTTCTCACTTGATATTCATCTTTCTGTTTCATGGTCTAGAATTATATTTGCTCTCAGGACTATCACAGACATACACTCACATTGTCCCTCTGCACCCTCAACCCCCTCCTGCATTAGTCCTGCAAAGCACATGAGGTACCTGGTGAAACTGCAGCACGGCAGAGCTGTTGCCACTTTTCACTTCCTTCTCCCTCTGAAATCTCACTTCTAAGTTTACATGTCTGGCCATGCAGATGTCCAGTGTGGCTGACCTGCAGCTGGGCTGAAGCACCTCATGTCAGAGAAGCTGAGCTTACATATAGCACGAGAGCTACCTTATTCTTTAGAATTTTTTAGGAAAATGACTTTCAAATGTACACCTTTAACTAGCCAGACCCACCATCCACAAGCTTGAATCCTCCTTCCTAGTTAAATACCTATTAACAAGGACACTAAAATATTTAAACCTTCTCCTGCACTGATGTGCATTTCTGTAAGTGAACATCTAGACTGACTTTCCTGACCACAGTAAGGATTTTTACCAGTTATTTAAGTAACAAGAGAGCTCTGATCTGTCTCTTACTGTAAGCAAAACCTCAGACCATTACTTTAATACTTTTTTCTTTTGCCATTGTTGCCTTTGTTGTCTCACTGCAAACACATGTATATGTTAATATCTGATAAGGACCAGATCAGCACTGTGCAGCTTTTTGCTGTGTGGTAAAGAATAGAGGAGAGTACCACTGTTTATTGCAGTATTTGTATATATGTTGAAAAAAATTAAATTCCATCAAAATACAAAGTGACTGGAGAAAAGGAGTATCTTCAAACCTCATCTGAGGTGTTTAGGGGTTTATACAGAAACACAGTTCAGACTTTATCCATGGTTAAAAAGCTGTGTGATTCCTACATATTACATGAGGAAGAAACTCTCCAGACCTCCATCCCATGCACACCCCGGAGCAGCACAGTACATCTGGGTAACATTGTACTTGCTGCCCTCCTTCAGAAAAGGGAGGTGTTTCCAATGGCTTTGGAGCCAGATGTGTCCCCAGGATGTAAGCAAAAGAAAAGCCCTACTGGGCACTGGGATTTTCATTGACTCTGACATTTCTGTCCTGAGGAAACACAAGCAACGAGTAGGAGAGGGGGAGACATTTCAAGAAATCCTGTTTCTCCCTCTATATGACTACCTGGTACTGACTATTGTAATTACAGCAGGAAAACATGGGTAAAAGTGTAGGGAAGGGAAACAAAGGGCATTGATGGTGGACTGAAGTTATCTAGATTCATTGCTGGCTATGATTTTGTCCTGACTCCATCCATTTTAGGATAAGATCCACAAGTGCTAAACAGAGACCATAAGTAGTTCCTTTCAGTTCCTGGGCATATGCAGCATTGGGAAAACATGGGAAAAATGGAAAGACAGAGTGAGTCTCTGACCTAGACTCTGATTTTGTGCAAAGTGCTCTGGGGAGAGCCAGTGCATATTAGTAGTCTGCTTTATTTTTCTGGATATCCATGTTTCCTTTTATCCCACTGCAAACAGGATTCAATCAAGATTTTGTTCTTCACCTAATACTCAGAAAGGGATAGTTATGTATCCTAAAACATCAGGGTAAACATCTGTACGTTACCTGAAAGTTTCTTGGGAGTAAAAGTCCTTTGAAAATGTCACCCACCAGGCCATGTGCTTCAATCTTCTCTTAGACCCTGTAAACAACTACAACAGTCAAGTTGCACAGTTTTCTGTTGGTCACTCCTACTTTGCAGCAACATGTAGCTTTTTTTGCTTTCTGCTTTTATAAACTCCTATACCACTGGGGAAGGAAAGGTGAATTTCACAAAAGACTCTTATAACCAACTCCAGTGGCATGATCCAGGCCTTTGCCATAGGGGTGGGGACTATTTTCTGAATCAGAGTCCAAACTCGTTTTGTCCGATTTCACAGGAGTAGATCACAGAAGGAGTACAGGTTCCAATTTTGGGATGGGGTCCTCCTCCCTCCCCACCAGTCACACCACTCTCTTGCTCACTTTCCCCTCCTGTTGCTGGTCACAGCTTGGGGCTATTTTAATTTGCACTTGCTGCACTGGCAGGGCAATATTACTCTGGAACAGGAAAGGAAAAGCCCCATATTAGTAAAGTGTGAAATGCAGTTTTGACTGAAAAGGGAAGCCATTTTGACAGGATTATACCGTGACAATGTAGATTAAAACTCTGCCATATGGCCTAAGATAGGCTTGCTCTTACTTTCAGGTAACAACGCATTGCTAATGAAATGGTGATGACATTTCCAAATGAAAAAGAAAAAAAAAAAATAAAAGCCACCTGTTTGTGAAATAGACAGTCAAGTGAAGGGAAGACATTAATCTGTGCTGATAATAGTGGAAGTCAGCCCTCTTTTATCATTGCGGTTTGCTTTGAATAGGAGAGGGAATTTGTTTGATTTGTTATAGAGCAAACAATAATTCATGTGTGCACTTGTAGAAGTGAACATAGCACAGGAGAGCAAAGTCCTGCATTGCATCCAGGACAAACACAGCCTGGGCAATAGCACAGAAAGTTTCCCCACCCTACTTTGTCAAGGACCTGCAACAGGGTGATGAAGGTTTTCCCTGAGCAAGGCAGAAAGCCAGCCTGCCTGCTTAAATGTTGGTTACATTTAACCCCATATTTTAGTGTCTCTCTGTATCAGAGATCTTCACTTTTGCATCTCTGAGGATACAGCAGCAAATGATGGTAGAACCAGTTGACACAGAACCTACGGTCCTGCCTACATACACTACTGTGTCACTGTGGAACAGCAATAGCTTTAAAACCATAAATGAAATAATATCAGACTGTTGGTCTACAAGAAAAGGATCACTGGCAATCAATAACCACCCTTTGTGACTTGAGATGAAGGATGTTCATTAAAGACCCAAGACTTTCACTTGAAGTTCCTAAGCAATATCTGGGCATATACACTTCCATGCCATAAAAGTCTGAAAAACAGGCAGTGAGACACATTTTGCTTCATCCTGTTTGAACTTTCATAGCAAACCCCATTTAGATCTAATGCACAACATGTGAATCTGCCCAGCTATGAGCCCTGAGCTAGCAAGGGCATTTACAGTGCCATATCAAAAAAACCCCACAACTGTGTCTCTTCCATCTCTTCCTGGTTGTGTTATTGCTCATATGAACTCCATAATTTGATGTGGTTTTCACAGATTTTGCAAGCTTGAGGATTTGAAGTTTTAATTTAGCAGCTGTTAAGGTTCTAGAGAGATGTATGTCTATGGATGAGCCTGGCAGCACTTTGCATTTTCCGCTGTCATTTTTTTTTTGCTTCCTTCACTTCTTTGGCCCCATGCTTTTCATATCTCACCACTTTGAGACTTATGCCTTGAATCAACTTCCAGGATAAACACCCATTTGCAAACATCTTCATGCAGACACTCTCACATTTCTCACTACCACAATATATGCAAAACAATTGTGGATTGGAAGGAGACCTACAAACCAAGAAGAAAGTGCAGACAAAACCTTTAGAAGCATCTAACTGCAGATACTATCTACCTGAATCTAAACCCCTATGGTCTTCATCAAAGTTTGGGTTCTGCCTCTTAGGGACTTGCTGATGAAGATGGTGGTCAACTTCTGTCTCCAAGGCCATCAAGCCTGTAGAAGACAGATAAAAATGCTGGCAATTGTCTCTATGTGTGCAGAGAAGAGAATGGCATGGACCTACAATGTCACATTATGCAGTACAAGATGCTGTGGCAGAAAGCCACAGAAATCATGAAACGAAGAGAAGGTTCCGTACCAAGCAGTTGTGCCATGCACTGCTGGGCAGAAGATCAGCACAGAGCAGGGTTGCTGGTGGGCAAAATGAAAATGTGTAGAAAGAGCAGTGCTGGACAGACACTCCTGAGACCCAGGCAGTGCCAGCACAAGGAGATTATTCCATAGCAACCAGCAGCACTCCCGAACTCCCACAGGTCCCTGTCCTTGTGTTTATGCATATGTCAGAAGAGACGTGTTTGTGCAAGTGACTTCTAGAGGAGTGTGGCAGAAGTGTGAGACAAGCACAGGAGGATGATGGCTTTATCCGTCATTCACCTACCTGGTCTCTTTCTGAACCCAGATATATTTTCATCTTCTTCAACACCCTGTGGAAATCACTGTGAAGAGATTAGTATGTACAGACCGACAGAAATAAAACAGCTGCTGGAGAAAGCAGTGAGCGAGCCTCCTTCCCTTCTCTCCTGCTCCCAAGTTTCATGTCAGAACACCATTACAGCTATAGGGACAGGTGGTGAGGACAATGACAGATCCATGAGGGGCACTCTGCTCAGTCTGGGTTGTCCCCTTGGCTTCTCTGCATGGCCAAATCCCTTCTTCTTGGCACTTCACTTTTAGTTACCACTACTCCTCTCTCTCTCTGTGTGGGGAACTGCTACTGACCAATGGAGCATTTATAAATAGAACAATGTTTAATTAACACAACAGTAGGACAGACTTGTTGAAATACTTCCCAGACAGCAGGCAAGAGTCCTGACAAGGAGACTATTATGGGAATTTTAATGAATCCTTCCAGAATGGGACAGCTTCCATACACCTACATTGCGATGACTAATTTTGTTTGTGAAAATTGTATTGGTAAATGATGCAGAGTGACAATAACGTTGGGGACCAGCAAACTGAATAAAGTCACTGGGTGACTGTGAAGTACTGTCTACAGAGAGAGCAGAGTGCTTACTAAATGTAGTGCAGTCATGGGTCCGAGTGCCCAGAAGCCCACGTCAGATCCAGCTACAAATGTAGTTTGCATAAGGCAGGCAAAGAAGCAATTAAATAACCCAAACAAGGATCTAGCTGTGCCAGATGACACCACAGCATGAAAAGAAACAAGGACTGAACAACTACTTCTGTGAGACACAACCAGGAGCATGTGCCTTATTAACACCACTGTTAAATGCATGCCTGCTAGCTGCTACTGCTGTAATTGAGACTACTCACAGATTTCCTTGTCATCTTCGTTTCTAAGAAAACAGGATATTAAAATTGTCTGCCTCAGTGATGAGTCTGTGTAAAGTTCCCATCTATGATACAGCAGCTTACTTCTTCTAACAGGGATGTGTGAAATGTGAATCAAGGGGCACTGGAAGGACAAGGTGTACAGTGTCAGTGCATTCCCTTGAGCCCACCTCCTTCTAGCTCTGTAAACTATTATTGATCCTCTAGAAGAGACATTGTACACCATCAGTAGCCCAGTGGCCATAAACAGTCAGTTCTAATGAGCTCAAAATTTCAGAAGCAGCTTTTTATCCTTAAAAATCTTAAGAAATTAAGCTCCCAGGAAGACAGTCTGTGAAGATAAATGGGTGATTCTTGAATTTGTCAGTTCAGCTGTTCACTGCTGTACTGCACAGACAGTAGCCAGCAAAGGACTCCCTGCAGACCCTCTTCTTCTGACTTCATCATTATACATCTGAAGTCATTTTTCCTCAATGACCTCAATTTTAATGAGTGGATTCAAGATATGCCTTATCTAGTCAGGAAGACTGGGCACCACCAGTTTTATTCTCTAGTTTTGCTGTTTGTTTTGTTTTGTTTTGTTTGTTTGTTGTTGTTGTTGTTGTTTTCCTTACAGGCATGTGGTATTTTTTTCTGCAGTACAAAAAATTCGATGAGTGCACATTGAATATTAAAACATGTTGCAATGCATTCCAAACAAAATGGTGTTGGAAGGTTAGCTTTGCACAGAAGTGTGTGCTAGAATACTAAGAATAGTCACATACAGGTTTTGGTCTATTACTTTGCACATTCAGGAGCAAAGTTACCTCTGAATTGCTAGGATTGACAACAAGATACACAGCTGACATAAGAAAGCCAGCAAGAATTATTGCTGAAAACTTCAGTAACACATTAGACTTTCACTGAACTGGAGTCAAACTTTGCAAACTCTTGCCATAAGCCTAGATTGGCTGAGGAAAAGAGATGAGGAAGGAGAAGATATGTTCTTTCTATTGCTACAGATGCTGCACTCAGACGTGCAGGTTGCAAAAACATTGACTAATTTTCATTCACATGCATCTGTTTCCTGTTGAATTATTCCTTTTGCATAATGTGGAGTCTTGCCTGTCAGATTAACCCAATGCTTCACCCCCAAACAAAAGTGCTGGCCTCTGACAAATCCATCTACAGCACACCTAGCTCCATCGGTGGGCATATTATGAAAGGTAATGAGCTTGACACTCCCCTCAGCTCCAGCTGCTGGAGCAGCGTGTAATGAGCTCTGCTCTATGGACTCCGACACTCACACTAAAACACCATTGAAAACTGAGACAGCATGCCACTGAATTTAATTTACTGCTTAGCATCAGCTGGCCGCAGATGATGGAAGGTCATCTGGATGGAGGGTCAAGTGGGATAAACAGCTCCAAATCTCCCTTCTGCCCAAGAGTTTGGAGCCAGTAAGCCCTGAGACAAGCAGGCACAGACCTGATAGGAGCACGTTGGCTGAGCAGGCTCTGCAGGCAAATACCTTTGGAGCATCTGCTCTCCCAGATGAGGAACCCCTCCCACTGACTGTATTCCATCAACATTTTCACAGCAATTTAGAGAAAATCCAATGAAATAGGTTTGGAGGACTTAGGAGGACTTAGGACTTTGGAGGACTTAGTCTGCCATTGTAGGTAGTTCTTTTCTGATGGAGTAACTTTCCTACTTTCATAACATCACACTGTATTTTACTTCTAAAATATCAAGACTTTTCAGATCACAAAGCACCATTATTCTGTTTCAAGAAAGTGAGATTGAAGGGAAGGTTTGAAAAGCCCAGAAAGGGCCAATGCCAGAGGCTGAAGGAAAAAAAATAAGAAAAGGAAAACACGTCTTGATACCACCTTCAGTGACTTATGTGTTGAGGACATGAGGAGCCAAAGGCAGCAACACTGTATTTAATTCCTCCCAGAGACTATTTTCTGCTGTGGACTTGTATTAATATGTCGTAAGTGACTCTAGGGTTTGTGTGTAGTTAAAATTCAAGCTGATCAATGGGATAACTTCAAAGTTTCATTTGATATGTTCAACCTAAGGGTCAGACCTGCTGCTGCAGGTAGAGAGTAACTAGTCAACCCATGTGCCAGAAGATTATGATCCTGGGAGAGCAGGGCTTAGAAACACCAACCTAGCAGGGAAGAGAGGCTATTTCCTGTAGCTGATGCTCTTTAAGGATGTCCCAGCCTTAAACCCATGGATGTGAGTATGAAACAGCACAGCCAGATCCAAGCTTCTGAAAAATGTAAAGTTGCTAGTGGGGATGGGGCCCTGGGGCATGATGTGCTCCTGGCAATTTCTGCATCTGCTCTTCAAACACAGAGCTATTGAATTCAGTGAGACCACCTGAGGAGTAGGAAACCTTCCAAAGAGAGTAACATAGGCAGAATCCGACCACCAGGGAGTGAATACAGGTCTTTAAAAATTTCTCTTACTTCATGGTGGCAAGTTTCTAGCTGGCTTGTGTGCCTGCATGCTTGCTTACATGTCTGTACTGCACGATGCTTATGCTGGGCTTGATGCAGCCCATACTTGTGCGCATTTCTTTGCTGCTCACAGCACACCAGGGGCTTGGTACAGGCCACAGGCATGCAAGTGGGGCTGGCAGGGCGCAAAGACAGAGCTGCACAGCTACCTCCACGTGGGTAGGCTGTGTGGAACAAAGACAGGTACCATCACTTCTCCTGCAGAGTGGTACTGCATGGACTGAGCACACATTTATGACCCAAATGCTTCCCTTTCTTTAGATACTGCCACCTCTTCCAGCACAGACAAAGACTTGTTTGTGAGGCTGTGCTCCTTTTCTGTGGGGATGACAGGTGGGAACGAAGGTTTGATATAAATACACCCTGATTTGAAGTGGGCTGTGTGCAGGATCTGGCCTAATTTTCCACCCCGAACAAACAGTTTTACTTAGTGCAAAACCTTCTCTAAAGAGAATAAGCTCAATTAAGAAAACCACAACAACACAAGTTTTAAAAAATACCATCGTTATTGTTCGTTTGGGTTTTGGGTGGGCTGTGGAAATTGATTTACGAGTCAACCACTTTTCTCTTTTCTTGCCATCTCTCGCTTGAGTGGTTTGTAGGCCTTGGCCCTTTCTTTCACTCAAGGAGAATAAGGTTGTCTATGGAAGAGGTCAGCATTTCAAATTGGTGGAGTTCAACTGCACAAATGACATAGAACTGACAAGAAAAGACAGGGGGTTTGGAGGTCATAGACTGCATAGGTCCTGGTTAGGGTTTTTGCTTTGTGATGGGACCTGGCACCAAAATGAATTAAATAACAGGCTTAAGGACTATTGAGGGAGGGCTGAATGCAAATCAAAGATAAGTAGAAGTTTTCTTTCCTAAAAGAGGAATAATTTTTTTCCTTACCTCCCCCTTTCCATATCTGCACAGGCAAGGTCTGCATGTTAAACATGATTTAGCAGGCATTATTCTGGAGCCTTTTCATCAGGTTTCTGCAGTGATTGCCTATCTTGGCCTATGATTAATGATCTGCTGTGCAATTTGGAGGCTATAATGACTCAACAATCCACACACAAACTATATAGTCGCATTCCTTTTGCAGATTTGCCAAGCTGTTACCAAGGGGCCCACAACCAAGCAGGATTGTTAGAGAGATAGCTAAACATTTCTGCAAATGCCATTCTGCCCTTATCTTGCTGAGAAGTGCATTGGGCAGCAGGCTCATTTACAAAATTCAAAGCCTAGATTTTAGCGGTTCCTTTAAAAAAAATTCTGGACTGAAATAATCATTAAAAAGGCTGGTAAGAAAAGATCCTGGTATATGGCCTCTCAGTGATTATAGGGACAAAATACTTTCTTTGTTTCCAAATTTTGAATCTGATTAATTGAGGCCTAATGCTATTAATGCAGTTTGAAAAAGAAAAGTTAATCTTTGGAAACCCATGCCATATGAAATCTGAAAATCTAAGCAGATTTTGAAGCGGAAGCTTTGTCTTCATTTCAGTTTCTATACAGGAATAAGTTATGAGGATTTATTTATAGACTTCAACTGGATCTGTATCCAGTTAAAAATTGTCTATACAGTAACCACTTTATAAACTCCTTTTTTTTTTAAACAGTGGTCCTGATGAGACTCATATTAGAGAATCTAGTTTCTGTTTATGAGGCTGTTTTCCATACAAGTAAATGTAAACAGGAAAAACAAAGATAGCTACAGATGGAGTCAGTCAGATAGAAGTTATCTTATGAAAGATAATTTTAGAATAATCTAAAAATGTCCCTGCTTCCATTATTAATTGTTAGATGCAGTCCAAATAACTCAATCATGACCAAAAAGATTTCTGGTATTAGCTGGTTGCAGTCACATTCAATTGAATAATTCATCTAGTTTTGGTTTCCATTTTTTTTGGTAGACATGACAGGGTGAGAACTAGAAGGGGATATTGCATGTCCATCCTGTACATCATATAGGTATTATTATTGATGTTGTTATTATTATTATCATCAGCAGCATACTAATTATTATAGTATTATTAAGGAAGTGCTTGGAAGCTTTAAACACAGTGATAATATTGAACCTTCATAGTAATACTGAGTCCTCATGATGAATGGCATCTTCTAGTCCTGTACATAATGCACTGACACCCCGACTACAGAAAGCTTTCATGGTTCTGTATTTAAGTGCAAGTGTAGGTGATTCTCTGCACCTAGGCTTAGGCAACTATGTCACAGTTTAGTCTATGTCCAGAGTGAAACCTGAGATGTTTCCAAGCTATTTGGGAAGAAGGCCTTTCTCTGATCCCACTGTAAACAACAACAACCTCCTCCCAGCTCTGGTTTCTGAGGCCAATGTGTTAGAGAGCGCCTGTTTATTTAAACATTTTCAATACTATATATAAATAGGAAATACATAACATGCAACTTGAAGATTCAGAGCCATCACAGTTTCCTACTGATGTGAGATCGGAATAAGAATGGAATCAGTCCAGCTATGAATTCATTCAAGCAAAGCAGCATTTACCCTTCCCTCTCTTTATACAGGTTTTCATCCTTAAGCCAAGAGCCAACCTACATTTATATAATGTAGATATCCTACTGTTTTGTAGGTTTTAAACAAATATCTGCCTCAAAATATATACATAAATAAATAAAATCAGGTGTGAGCACACTGCTGCACAGCCATGATAGTGATGCTGTGCATTTAAATCTGTTAATCTATGAATGCTTGTGTAGCTGATACTGTCTTCAGGACAAAGGATTGGACTAGATCAGGGTCAACAACTTTTCGACAGTGCTCTGCTAGCCTGTGGTTATCAGGCCCAAAGCAGAGGTTAGGCAAGACAGTCAGAGATCACTGGTAGCTGGAAGATACTGTCTCTCAGAGAGGCAAAAAGCTGATGTTGCAGTGGGGTCATTGACCTGTGTGAAACAACCACTCTCCTGATTCAGGGGGTGAAGAAAAGGTAGCAGTGGGGAGCCCTGTCACTCTCAGTGTGCAGTGGCCTCTAGCTCCCAGCCCTGCCTGTGCCTCTGAAAATCAGTTTGGGTCCTCTCAGATGGATAGTGTATCCAAGCCTGTTTGGGACTCCTCTTTGACTTCATGGAAATCAGGAAGCAGCAAAAGTATGCATATTCCACATGATAAAAACAGGATCAGAGCAGGTCTATACAGATGAAAAATTTTGTCTGTGAACCCACAGATGATTCTGAAAAAGATGAAAAAGTCAATAAAAAATGAATGCTAATCTAAAAGCATCTTTAGTTGCTTCCTGAGTGAGTGGAACTTCCTCTGCACCTTCACATCCATATGAACATTAATTTGGATAGGAGCAAGACAAGGATACCCACTGCCATCAGAGGTCCACTACTCACTCTATAAAATGGCACCAAGGAGGACACAGAATCACCACAACAGCCGTGTCCTTGACTTTTCTACTGGAACCAGCTGTTACAAATGTCATATGTGCTTCCTGTGAGATAGCCAACTGCCTCCTACACAATGTGATGAGTTCAACCTGATTGCACACCAGTCGCCATCTCTCTGTCTCTTGTGTTTAGTGACCTCAGTTTGAACTGCTGCTTAATGGTGAACTGGACCATGATTTTCAGATATCGTGGGTGAGTCTGAAGACCATGGTGTCAGGGTATTCAAGAGGGAACATTTCAGTAGTCTCATTTTCTTGAAGGACATTTTCAATGCTTTCCATAACCCAAACTCTGTCAAGGTATCTCTCCCTCAACACTCAGAATTACTAGTCAGTTTTTGAAAAGTTCTTTCACAAATTTTGTCATATTCTCAGTTATCTGAGTGAGTCAGCTTCACATTTGACATGAAGCATGTACATCTACAAATTGAACTGGAATATAGATAAGATGAATCATCTATTAGGTTTCTTAGCACACCACCTTCTATCCAGACAAACTGGAAGTCTGCTAAAACCAGGTCTTTTGAATCACTTTGACATTTTTCTTTCCAACTCAGAGAAGGGAGAACAAACAGGAGAGATGGGGAGATATAATTTATACTGTTTCAACCTTCAGAAAAGATTTGACTGAAGTGTGGCTCAGATATTACCATTGATTATTGGCAGGCAAAGGGACAGTTTCTTTCCTTTGAAGTCTCAAAGAATGCCAAGGCATTTCAGACACTGTAAGTTCCTAGATAGTGTTTGTCTACATCTGTTTGTGCTCTGTGTGCAACAGCCATAAGGATAGACATTAAAGAAAATACTGAGGAAATTAGTCATTTTCATTGAAACTGTGTGACTTGTCAGTATGAAAGAGACAGAAGCAATGTTTATATGGACATGCCATACCAAGGTCGCCATCAGTTTGCATACATAATAAATTAATTGGTAGACAGAGTTTATGTTCCAAGAATGACTTGTGTATCAACACAGGAGGAATAAGAATCAATCCAGTTTCTCTCATGGTAACTTTTTGTAGCCCAGGTGTTCCAGGAAGAAAGACTCTGTTTTCAAGTGAGGGCTCAGCACTTCTGAATGGTCAGAGTTCAAGTGCTGGTATTCAAGTTTTAGGGAAGTTATAACTTTTACTTGTATCTGCAAGGTGCATGTTAGTGTGTTTTGGAATCTGATAATTACTTAAGCCAGACCTCTCCTCTGATGAAAGAGAAAGTGAATCTTGTAGCTTCAAGAATGTGGACAAGTACACAATTTTACACTTCATTGAGATGAGATGAATTACATCAGAAGCTGAAAAATCTGCCCCAGAATCACCCAGAATTATTTGAAGCATTGTCACATATATCAATGACTAGTTGTCAAACTAACACACAGTAATATCTCAGCTAATAGATTATTTATTCGAAAGGGGTGAAATAAACAGTCATGCTGGCTGTTGGCAAACAGTGGCTGACACTTGCAACACCATTTTCATGGGTTTTTTTGAAAGTCAAGATTGTATAATTTGACACAGGCAAACAGGGATAATCACATCTCTTTCTAGGTAGTCCTGTCCACAGAAGAACAGCTTGTATAGAGTTGTATCGCTCTGTTCACTTGGGAACCATAATTTTTGCTGTTAAGAGAATCACATTTAGGATGAAGGCCAGCCAGTTGCAAAGACAGGAACTAGAAGTTAACTCTTGTAAATAAATAGAAAGTATTGAGTGATCAGTCCCTCTGTAGAGAATCCTTTGCTCCATGCCTTTTTTTAAAGTTATTTGAGCGCCATTATATGCTAAAGATAGGTTAAATGGGGTCATACGGCTAAAATAGCTAAGAACTTGAGGGAGACCTCGAAGGAATAAGAATGTCTCTATTCTACATTGCCTGTAACCATGCAGAAGCACAACAGTGTATGTTCCAGGAACCATGACCTTCTGAAATATAGTTGCTAACCAAATGAAAGACAAGACAGAAATCTGTGCTATGCTGTGTGTATTCTATTGGTTATAATAGGAAATATGAGGCTGACTTTCCACAGACCAAGGTGCTAGGTTTTGCTGTATTTGCTTTAAACCAAGCATTGTAATCCAAAGATTAATACAATAAATATCAGGGGCTAAGACAAAGTATTTTTCAAAGATAAGAACAGTTGTGTTATAGAGATTGGACCAGAAATCTGAGCTTCAGATTACCTAGTTAAGGGATCAGAATCACATATAAAGGGTTAATATCATCTCCAGATGTGAACTTCATTAATTTAATCTAAAACATCTTGAGAGATAATAACACACATATTTTCATTACAACAATTATTTAAACAGCCCTAATCTTGCACTTCATGAAACAATTTACATTCACTGTAACATCAAGCTCTGCAAGGGAATATGATAACAGAGGAAATTTAGCATCTTCTAATTACAGTACTTCTATAAAACAGAAACAAAACTGAGTTCTGAAGGCTGAACTGAGAGAAAGAACTATTCCATGGTAGATGGGAATGCAGAAGCACCAGGGCCAGTAGCAGACAGATAGGTATACTGTATTTTTCTTCTCTGAGGGGACACTGGCACACATGTTTGGGATCAGCTGTATTATCATAAAATGTGCATGGCATTTTGGAATGAGGGCCACTCTCATTGACCAAGTAGCTTTCATTGTTATAGGTCATAAAAGAGAACTACTATGTTGTTATATGCTCTGATCTTCCTACAACCTTGACACAGCATATCAGAGAGTCACAACCCAAAATCATATTATGAATGAACTTCGTCTAATCAATATTTTCAGTTTCTTGCTCAAAACAAGAGAGGCAACTGTGACCTTGGCCATCTACTGTGGAGAGAGAGTAGCAAAAGGCAGCACAGTATTTTCCTGTCAGTCAGACATGAGGCCATCTTAAAGCACCAGTCACATTTCACTACTGGGACTTTGCTTCAGCTCTGAAGGGCTCAATGGTGCTCACACCACAGGCATCTGCCTCAAGCTGGCCTCCTGCATAGTTTTATGAAGCTCGGCTCTTGGGCCCATCACAGCAGCTTGGAGGGTACAGCTAAGTCCCCAGGCCAGGACATCATGTTAATATAGTGAAACTTTAAAGGACATGTCAGAAAAACAGTGTGAATCTGCAGATGGAAAAACTTCAGATCATTACTCTAGACGTAATGCTGACACTGCATCCGTGTGTTGTCCTCCATGGCGGTGCATATCATGGATACGTGGGTGGGCAGCTCAGCAATTTTCGAGGTCCCTGAACATTCACTCTGAGTTGGGTACCACATTGCTTCAACTGTCTTTGTAAATCCTGGCCTTGCTTGCATATTCTGCCTTTCTGATAAGATTTTCCGAACAGTGACGATGACTTTACTGCTTTGTAACAGTAACAACCTACAAGTAATATGATGACAGTGGGCAAAGACACTGGTTTATGCTGGAACCCTTTGTATGACATGTCACACAAAGAACAAAGATTATTTCTATCAAGTGGGACTTGCTGTAAAGAGCTTTTCTGTCACATCACATCACCAAAGTGTGTATGCAACTTTTTGGAGATGCAGCATCTTAATTCCTTTTTTGAACTTGATTGGACCCCTGACTGCCTATAGGTGACAAACTCTCTGCAGAAATACAAGCATGGAAATATGTCCTTCCTGGAATAAATATGCTTGTGCATATGTGTATTGAAACCCAGTAACCACCACACTTGATTACATCAACTGTTTGAGGATGTAATTTAGTGCTGCTACATGTGTGCTGTACAGGTGTATTACTGTCCCACTTCCCAACCCTTCACCTCTCTTGGTAACAGGTCATTTGCCAGTGGACAACACAAGAAGTATGGTGGTTCTTGTAAGGGCTCTGGCACACACAGGGAAATCAAAATTTGCCTTAAAATACTTAATCAATCTTTAGTGCAAAAGGTTTCCAAGTGTAGCAAAGACTCATCACTCTAATAAATGCCCCCCAACCCACCTGCCAGTGGAAAGGCTCAGCAGTGCAAGGGACTGGGGCTGGGAGAATGTGATCTTTCCTTTTTTCTCAAATTGCAATTGTTTCGGTTGCTGATCCAAGGTAAATGACAAGAAATCGAAAAACACCCCCAATACATATATTTCAACTAAAGCAAGCACTTGGGATTATTTTTCCCCCCTCAGAGTCTGTTTGAAGGTATTCTCTGAAGTTGACAAGCACGTGTTTTGGAGACCATTGAAAAGTTTCTGCCATAAATAGAGAAGGCAGCTTGGCTTAAGTGTTGCTAGGGAATACCTGGCAACAGGCAACAATAGTCCTTTTAGAGAGCCCAGGGCAAACAGTGACCGTGGTAATGGGGTGGGCTTAAGGGAGGCTCCTTGCCCAAAGCCCCTCCACTCACACTGCGCCTCCAGCCCTCGCCTGTGTTCCGGAAATTCCCTGCACAAAGCCTGCCATTCAATGGGAGGTGGGCCCGTGCGTGTGCTTTTCTGGCAGGGAGGGGGATTGCAGAGGGAGGGGGCCTTCTTGCCAAAAAAAAAAATCTAAACTTTTTTTTTTCTTTCTTTTTATTTTTTTTCCCCCTGCAAAGGCTAAGAGAAGCACAGAAAGTGCTAAGTTTGTAAAAGAAGCTGAAAAGGTTCAGAAAGGAGCATAATAGGGCCAGGGAATGCCCCATGAATTTTGAACAGAGAACAGAAAAGAGACCCTGAAAAGCAATTAGTGATGCTGCTTGTTGCTGAAGAGGGAGCTTGAAGGAGGTGGGAAGGTGCAAAAGGAAGAGGGCAACTCCAATCACTTAGTAAAGTACGAGGGAAAGCGGGGACAGGCACAGGGGGAGAGAGAGAGAGACTGGAGCATTCGGGAATTTTTATAGTAAAAGTAGATTGAGGCACACGGCAAGGGCAGCCTCCAAGGAGTGTTTAGAGCCGAAAGCACATGCCAAGATGGGACTTGGCTTTGCCTCCCCGGCCCATTTCTGCAAAACCAGGGAAGAAGCAGGGTCGGGCTGTTGACTCTGTGCTAGCCTAATATGTCACAGGCTCAGCCTCAAATCCTCACCCATCCCTCCTCAGCCAAGGGTCTCTGTCTGACAGATGAAGCTGAGGGGGACACTTCTAAAAGACCTCCAGTCTCTCTGCCTCTGTTTTCCTCACCTCATTCCATTTCCAGAGCTATACACAGGCGCTATTTAGCCATGCATTCCCTACACAAAATAAAAGTAACGCTGTCTGCTCATTAGTTGGGAGTAGTTAGGGGGGAAAAAAAGAAGGAAAAAAGGGCTGTCTGAACAGGGCTGAATAGCTATAACCTTAATGGGTTGTCAGAAGTCTGCAGGCAGCAGGGTGAGGGGAGCCAATCCCCCTCTAGTCTTTTGTCCTAGACATTGTTTAGGATCAGTGGTAGCTCATTAGGTCGGGACAGTAATATTCCTAACGATCCTGTGGGGCTGGGGCTTCAGAACGTGTCTTCAGCTGTTTTCCTGATGTCAGTCTGATTCATGGAGAGGCATTTATCTCGACAGAGAGCCTTTGGTGGAAAGCATTATTTACCTTTCATACCCTGATTACTAACCTTTGACAAAAGTTGCAGCTGGAAGGGGAAAAGAGGGAAGCTGAGAGTACTGCCGGCATAAACTGAGGTGTGTTATAGTGAAAGGCAAGCTGGAAAAGCCAAGTATATGGGGTCTTGGCCTACAATTTGACCCTACAGTTTGCATTCTTGTATTTCAGATTCCATCTGTAAAGTAAGGATAATCATCCATTTTGCATTCTGCGGGTGGTGGAAAAGAAAACATTAAAGTTGTGAGGCTTCCAGGAAATTGGCCAGATAAGTAATTAAATTAATATCTTTCTTGTATTCAGGGGGTCTTAGAAAGGTTGACTTTTTTATTTTTTAATTTCTTTTGTTTTTATGGTTTCTAACAGGAAAAAAACCTCCAACAACTGAATTAAATTGTTAATCAGAAGGTTTTGGACTTTTTTTGAGTTGTGTATAATTTCCCTTACATCTTATACTTATTTTTCAGCCTAGAAACATGAATCTGCTGAGGAAGAGAGAAAAGTTAAACTCTCACCTCCCCTCAGGCACCTCTGAGATACTGCATATAGGCATCAGCCAGAGACAGATCAAATCCCTGCACTGGTCATATGTGTTGTCTGACAGTGTCACAAATCCAAAATGATGTATTAGTAAAGTGATGGAATTAAAGAATCATTAAAGATCATATGGCAGATTTCCTTGTGATTAGGCAACACATTACCTATCCAATTTCCAGTCTTGCCAAATACAGAGAGCAAAGTACATTGTCATTCTCTGCCCTCTTCAAGACCTTGCTTCTGTATTTAAGGCCTGGGGTTTTCTAAGGAGACTCTCAGAGCTCCATGCAGCTGCCCTATATCCCTATTAAAAAACAGCCAAACTAACAAATAATGATGAAATTATTTCCTTATTTATTTTGTGTTAGAAAACAGAGAGGACAATGAACTGCTCTCTGAAACAAAAGGGCAAGAACTACTGGTCCCTTTCACTCAAACAAGAGGATGGTAAGTACGTAAAGGTCAACATGCAGACACTGAAAGGTTCAAACCAAGAGCATGAGGCAATGGAAACAACATCCCCAGGTCCTCAATGAGTGCAAAGCCCACCAGCAGCTGCCTCTGTGGTGCTCCAGAGCTTGCCAGAGCTGAAGCAGCTGCTGTGGGCATCCTGTGAGCCAAAATAGCCCCCAATGGCTCTGTCACACTCCCTATGCTAAGATCCTGGGAAAGGATTTGTTGCACCATAGGATACCATCAAAGCACATGGAGAGACACATAGAAAAAAAGCTTTTGGCTTCTCCACTGTGGTTTGACTGTGACTCCATTTAGGTAACACTCTTACCTGGAGTGAGTTGCAAGTGAGCATTGCGAATGATGAGTTCCCTGTGAACAACTCTCCCACCAGCTCAAGGAAGGATGGAATTTCAGACCCACGTTAGTATATTCTCACAATGGGAGTCATATTCTGCTATAATCAAAAAGCCTGTTGGGCTAAAAATTATTTTTCACAGGTTATCTATTTATAAGAGAGCATGAACATCAAGAGGTGCCTGCTAATAGCAGCACATGATAGAGTGAGCAGGTCATGCCTCTTGAATAGATCCTGAATGGTTTTCTAGATGATGGACAGCAGAAGAAATGCTGCCCAGAGGTGAAGCAATGGGACACTCATCAGCTGCAGGACAGATTTTGCTGAAAAACTTTGCTGGTTTTCTACTACCCTAGAAATATTAAATATTCAGTCCTATACCTGGTCTGCAGCTGACAGAGGTGCCCACATTCACATGAATGAAATAAGCTCAGCAGGATGTAGCAAAACGGGTGGAGTCTTTTTTTTTTCAGCAAGTTGCTAAGCAACCAACAGCATTACTATTATATAACCAAAATACTACAACAACATATGGCATATGCTCTCCACTCTACAAGAAACAAGCAGAGGAAAAACAATCACCAAAGTAATTCACAAATTTCTGAAATATTTCAATCTATTTTATAATAGATGTGGTATTTCTAAGAGAGGAAGTAAAGGGATGTTAAGACAAAGGTATATCATACAGTTTCTCGAGGTTCATACCAATTTATCTCTCCTGAGCAGAGTTTGAAAACAACAGGCCTGTAAGGAACTTGTAAGAGTTGCACTGAGAATCTGTGTGTAATTATATGATATTAAAAGGATAAAATGTTCAAATTTTATCAGAAAAAATAATTTCTTCCTAGTATCTAATCTAAACATATTCTCTTTAAGACCAGAGCCATTCCCTTTTGTCCTGTCACTACATGCCTTTGTCAGAAGGCTGTCTCCAGCTTTCCTGAGGCTTCCTTTAAGTACTGAAAGGCTGCTCTAAGGTCTAAATAAAAAAGTACACCTCAGAACGTACACCCATACACAGCTCTGTGGGTGCTCACACACTTGAAGGCACACCTGAATGCACACACATACTGATAGACACCTATGTTTGTGCACACATCCACATAAGCATCCACTCACACCCATTCACACGTGAGCACACCCTGCACACACACCTATGCACACTGCAAACAAACATGCAAACAAACATGCACTTCCACACAGGTATGAATACCTACATATGTATGTGCACACATACACACAGAGATGTTTATGTATAGGAGCACATATGCAAAGACATATGTACCCCCACACTGGTGCCTCACCACCCACACAGTGAAGGAACTCTTTACTATGAGAATGGTGAGGCACTGGGACGGTTGCCTGGAGAAATTGTGGATGCCCCATCCCTGCCAGTGTTCAAGGTCAGGCTGGATGGGGCATTATGTCCCTGCCCATGGTAGCAGGGTTGGAATTAGATCAGCTTTAAGGTCCCTTCCAACCCAAACCGTTTTTTAATTCCTTGATTATATGATGTACCTTTGCACATAACCATACACACGATCGCATATTCACGCGCCTATACACCCACTACACACGCCCCCCACACACGGACACCCCCGGGCCGCCGGGGCAGCACCACGGACAGCGCCTGCCCGCCCGCAGCACCGCACCCATCCCGGCCCGGCCCGCTGACTCCGGAGTGCCCTTTCATCAGTGGCCTTCCAGCTGTGCTTGAAAAGCATGGGGATTCTTCTGGCACTACGAGGCAAAGCCGCAAGAGAAACAATTCCATTTCCCAGCAAAATGTACGAGATAAAATACCTGCTGAGTACCTTTGGTTTCAAAGGGAATGTTTTTACTATCGCCAGGTTTAAGCACTGAAGAAACAGACCTACCTGGAAACCATTCCTACACCTAAGCACATCAAGAAGAGCTTTATTTGCATGTTGCACCTCAGAGCAGCAAAAGCACAGGCATTTTCCTCACAGTGCCCATGTGTTCCTATGCATATTTCTATTATCTTGTGTGCAGCACTGTGAGAGCCATAACAGTGAATTTCCTTATACTCCAGCATGAAGCCACAAAATAGTTTCTCCTTTAGCCAGTGAAGACTTCAGAAGTGATGGCCTGGTTGAGATGACACTCCTATCTTTCAGGTGAATGTGGTTGTCGTTCTTGCTGAACATGTAATGGTTAAAGCATCCTTGGCACTATCAGAACACAACGGCTGGAGTTCAAAAAGTCTTAGTGCTCACTACTTGGGCCAAAAAGAGGCTATTTCAGCAGTAAGCCTGCTGGTGGTGGTTAGAAAAGCAGATTTATATTAGAAGGATGACATACAGTCTATGTGTAGAAATTAACTCCATGACTGGCAGGAAGGTCTGAGAGACATCAGTGAACTGAGAATGACTGGCTGTAGACTGGGCTAATACTGCATTGGTCTAGATGTAGTTCACAGAGTTCTGGTGAAAAGTTTAATCTAACATCTTCAAAATCAAGTACTCAGTCAATATCTTCATTGTTCAACCAAACAGACCCTCTTCTATATCAACACTCCCTTTCATGGTACCAGAAGAAACCAGAAGATTTTGGGTGCTACACAGCAATATTCACTCAGTCAAGCCTTGAGATTTGTAAAGCAAGGAATGCGGGACAAAACACATAGTTAAACTGTGATTCTCACATACCATGTCTGGTCATTCCTTGGGGATTTTAAATTATGAATAAGAGGAAGGATGTCCTGAGTCTCTGAACATACTGTGCAGAACATGGATTTGGCCCAGAGACCATGAGGCAACCATAGTGCTCTGTTGTTGCCATCCATAAACACCTCCAGAACCTCTTGAATTAGCAATGTTCATGAGAAATATGGGTGCATATGTGCCAGATACAACCACTTCACAGCTGTAACAGATATGACAGTTTAACTGGGCACCAGGTGGGATAAAGAAAGCTTTGCAGCCACCCTTTTGTAACAAGTGAACTGAATCCAAGTCAGTATGAAATAGGGGCAGAACTCAGGGTAGTGCATTGCCCATGGGCCTGTACCTCCCTGGGAGAGCACGCTGCCATACAGACACACTTACAGCAGGATCGGCAGCTTTATCAGCCTGACACACATGCAGAGGCTTTTCCTCCCAGCCAGGAGTATTCACTTGGGCTCAGCACTCTGTCAACACATGCACAGCCTTGAACTAGCAAGTTCAGAGCCAACAGGATGCCTTTTCACTGAACTCCCTCACAATGGAGCCATGATCTCTCTCACCCTGTCTGAGGCTCAGCCAAGCATGCAGAGTAAAAGACTGTCCCTCCTGCTTTGTGCTTTCTGGTTGATTTTTGAGGTATGGTATGAGACAGGGAAAGACACTATTATCTATGACCAATCCTAAATTTTTGGATTTCTTTGGAATCATCCTCCATGGCAAACATAGTACTGGATACTGTGTACAGTACTGTAGTAAAGTACTGACTTTATTACTAAATTTATGCTTTCAGACTTGTGGCTGTCACATATCATTTGGGTCTAACACATGGTATCTGAACACAGGCAGTTCACATCTGGGCAGCAAGGGATCCAGTGTGTGCTTGAAAAGCCCAAGTTGGCCTTTACTCAGAGAAGATGCAAGTTTGCAGTAGGCCAATCCCTTAAGCAGCTTATATCCTCCTCTCTGCTGCAGCACAGAGGGTATGGTGCAGGAAGGACTCCAACCCCTGCCTGCTGATGCAGAGACACTTTCGACTAATAAAAAATTAGGATGTTCAGCAGAAATATAAGAAACTGAAGAGAAAGATTTCTGATCTGCCTTCTTGGAAAGGAGAACTGAACACATCTCCCACAGGCAAAAGAGCAGATGCACAAACATACTTGGAGGTCAGCATCACTCTACAAAGTAAAACACAACATCACATTAGAATGGGCTAAAAGTCACAGTTGGTCATCACATAGCAAGTGCATTTCAGTTTTGAAGTTCTATGAATCTTGAATACAGATCCTATAGTGAGCTACAGAAAAGACCTTAATCCTTTCCCCTTAAGAGTGGCTGGGCAGTTGTGATTCGTCCTTGAATTTAAGTAGCCACAAGGATATAGATCACAGCAGCAACAACCAATGGATAGTCTCTCTCAACTAGGAAAAAAAGCCAGGTAGAAATGTTTAGTTTTTTTCTCTTGGCTGTTGGATGAATAAATCCTTGCAGATTGGGACAGTTAGATTATGAAATAACTAATTCTTGTAGAGAGGAGAGGGACAGATTTACTCTTCATTGAAAATTAATATCCTTTAATGAAAGAAATTACTAGTACTTGCTGAAAATTGATCTTAAAATTTTCATGAGCTTAGTAACATTGTTCCTAAGTTTTGGGATTCTTTTTCTTGCTAGAAATTCAGACTCATCTCTTTCTCTCTCTGCTCTATTTAAAAAAAAAAAAAAAAAAGCTTTTTTTTTAGCAAAGGCAATCAGTAAATTTGGGATTCAAAACCATTATGGTAGTCAAGGACACTGACCATCTCCTCCAAGAAGAAATTGTGTCTCCACTCTGACATCCCCATCCCCTCCAAGACTGACTTTACCACATAAAAACCCCTCTTTTTGAGGTTTCTTTTGGCTTCCATCAGTCCCTAAAAAGAAGACTCTTCCTGCCCATCCTTTGTAGTGCTGGCTCTTTCTTCTGTAAGATCATCTGGAGTAATTAATTTCTAGAAAGTCTGTCTCTATGTTTGCACTGTAAATACACACGCCAAATCAGAAATCTCCTTTCAGTACATTGTGCTAAGCTTAAACAAAACTCCTGATTTTAGAAACACTAGACAGGACATTGTAAATCACCACCTTTGAAAGCATAAGTCAATGCCTTCCTTTTGCTAAGTACACTTGTAAAACTGCACACAGACATTTTCCAGGACTTGAACAATTCACTCTCCTGGTTAGATGAAAAATGGTTTGCATACACCTGTATGGAAAGCGATATCTAATCTTTTATGTTTGCTATTGGAGAGTGCCAGGTCAATCAACAGGTAATAGGAGGTAGTGGTAACTCTTATTTTCTATTTCATTTTACAGTCAAAGTTGAATATTTGTCTTTGAAAGATTGGAGGAGTTGGTTGGCAGTGTCAGAGAATCGGACCCTTTTTATCTGTGTGCTTGTTATGAGGAGGAGGCAGGTGCAAAGCAAGCTTTCTCACACCGTTGGCAGCAATAATCCCCACCTGAGCATTGACTGGCCACCTGCTCTTCAGGCACAGAGATAATTCAGGCTCTAAGTTAGTGTAGTTCTAAGTCTCTGCTAAGTAAAGACTCATAAATGACTCAAATTACACTGACATCAGTGGGTGTGACAATATATCAATATTTGATCACTGACAGTGATTTCTTCTGGATGCACCTCAAGGCATGCAGCCCAACCTGAAATGGCCTAACCCAACATAATGCACCTGTGGTTTATGGAGGACTTGTTCTAAGCATTGTTGAAGATGCCCTCAAATTTCCCTATAACCTTCATGCCATGAGCCACCCAACCTGTGATTAAAGCCAAGGCACCCTCAAAGCTACAGAATGTAGTCAAAATCCATGAGCTTTTAGGACAGAGAGTGGCCCTCACTTTACAATGGGGTTTATTATTTTTATGGAAAATTACTTTCCCCTATTTAGTGACACATCCATCCTAAAATACACAGAGTGAGTTGGCTACCAAGAGGCACAGCAGACAGGAAAATGCAGAGATGTGCAGAATTAAGTTTGTTAGGAGGCACTGCAACTTCTCTTGTGCAAGTTATAAAAAAAGAAAAAAAAGAAAAGAAAAAGAAAAAAAGAAAAAACAGATGAGGCTTGGCCTAGTTCTTCTGTTATCTAAATTGATTCATTTATTGCCTGAGAATTACAACTGTCTACATGGCAAACATTCCTTTCTTCCCAGTCCTGATATGATGCCATTTCTCTCCACTGATTAAAATACAAGGCTTTACTCTCCTGAGATGTTTTGAAGCTATACATTGCAGAGGTGCCACAAAACACACAAAGAAAACTATCTGTGGCAGGGAATCCCTGCATAAATGGAGTTCTAAGTTTTACCTGTTGGTTTGTTTATTCCTTTCAGAGAAATATACTACATATGCTACATTCCACAGAAAGACCTGTGCCAGTTAAACCCCAGTTTACATCACTCTCGCTTTCCTGCAGGGCAGCCATCCCTGGGCCAAGGACAGGTAGGACTCGGGGAGCAGTGCTGGGGTCTGAGCTGAGCTGGGAGGATTGGAAGAAGGCCTGTGAAGGAAGAAATACTCAGTAAACACCTCATTAGCACACAATTAAGAAACAGGTTGATTTTACAACTATGTCAGTTGAAAATGAAATAAAGGCTTTGGCTTCGGCAAGTTTGCAAGGGACAAACTTGTTCATCATATGATGGACATGATAAAAATGAGACAGTAAGTTAATTGATCATTGCTGACTCTTATATGGACAAAACTCAACAAAACCTAGTCCAAAACATTCAATTCCTCCACTCCACCCTCAGTTAGGAAACTGCAAAAACTTAAACCAATTGTAGGAACTGCAAGTGAAGCACAGAAACACCTTTCACGGTGCTGTTTGCTTCTTCTTTTATATGGTCTGGGATGAGCTGCAGGTCTCATTGTCACCACAATGTACATATATAGGGAATGGAAAAGTTAGATGAAATTGGGGGAAAAATGAAGCTATTTGGTGAAAATTAGTGACAGAAATCTATACTGCTGGTGAAAGGTGGACTAGCATGAAATTGTGAAGTTGTTTCACACTCTTTCTCTCCAGATGGTGCAAAAATATTTTGAACTTTTAAGTGGTTTTGTTTCTTTTTAATCAAAGAATTACCTATTCCATCCCACACTTTCAAGCAAGGGGAAAAAATAAAATAATTAAAAAGCAAGAAATCAGCAATTGTTCTGCTGACAGGGCTATGAGACCTTTTGATGCTCTATCTTCATTCCCTGTAACACCTTCAAATCTCACAAAAATATTAAAAATATCTTAACAAGTCCACTTGGAAAGCCTCATCAAGTAAATAAAGCCATGATCTCATGTTTTCTAGGAGCTCTGGAAACTAGTAATTGTTAACTCTGAAAATCTTGATGGTCAGCACTCTATGTATCTCTATGCACCTCTCTGGCTTATTGATATTGTGAGTTCCTTTTGTCAGGGCTTATCTGTCATTTCGTACATACATGATACCTCTTCAGAACAAGTGCTGCTAGTGGGTGATTGAGGACATGCAGTCAATAAAAGTACAAGAAACATTGTAACTTACATAATTCCTTAATCAGGAACAAGGCCAAGAATATTTCAGCATATTCAGGAAGAAAAAAAGAAAACCATGCAGAGAACAGCTCAACATTCTGAATGAAGAGAGTGCAGTTACTTCATGATGGATTTATTTCAGCGCAACGTAACAGCTTTCCACAAAGTGGTTTAGATAGAGTTCCCAGGTGACTTGTTGTGTATTTAAATACTGCCTGCCTAGGATTTAAATAAACAGCTTTTATATTAATTAGAAACAAATCCTCTCAATTGGAAGGTATTAACTGTTTCTAAATTGCACACACAATACTTACTCAGACGTTGAGTCTGTTACATGCTTTTAAACTTGTCAGTCACTTGTAGTCTAATATGCTGTAACTACAGTTTTCAGAAATACAATAGAGTATTGATTTAACTGTTTTAATCTTTCATTGATCAGTGTAACATGTAATTAAGTGCTTGGAGCAAGCAAGCAGCTCATTGCTAGCACACCAGCTTAGGTACATGTTTACAGCCTAAGCCTAGTAGAATTATTTTACACGTGTTTTGGGTAATACACATGCCAATTATGTCCTTACTGATTTTTGATTATAGTTTAATCAAAGACAATCAACACTGCCCAAGTAGGACCTGAATATAAGCTCTTCACTGACCAAGTATAGTGATTTCACCAGCTGGCAACCTGACTCGGATGCTTCATATTACAGTGATGGCAAAACCCTTGTAAAAGGGTCTGTGGCTGCCAGAAAGCATGGCAGCAATTGTTAGTCACCTGATAGTGCTAGTGCAAAACTCTCTTGGAAGGTAGAGCAAAGCTCCCTTCTTAAATTCACAGGGTTATTTAGCTCTCAAGTTTTCAGAGCCTCAGAGTCAGCCTTCTCTCTAAAAAATCGGCCTTGTCTGACTCCTGGGAACAACACTCTGCTTTTCTTAGCTTTGACCCCATTAGGTAAATCCATGTGCATTTCTTTTCTGGCTGACTAGCTGAAACAAGATGTTTTTTCCCTTGGTTTACCTCACACCATTGAAAAAAAGCTAAACAGATTCTCAAAATGTTTGTGATCAGATTGAATAGGCCAAATGAATCCTTTGTGCTTGCAGCCTGTTTTTCATTAATTAGTGGAAACCCAACCTGACAATACTCAATATCACAGCCTCCAGACTAAGAGTGCATTGCTGAGATAAATGGGGTAGAAGGAAGATGTCAGTTCCTGGCATTATCATCCTCCTGTTCAATAGCAGTTTGTTTATTTGTTAGCATATATGATGGTGGCAGAAAATACCATTATTTTTAGAGCCTAGGACATTTCAAGGAAGTCATGTCAATGAAGTATATAGACCAAGAACAATTGCATTTTTCCAGTTCTTTTTGAAATCTCCACAGTCTTGTATGAAAGACATTCTCTTTTGGGTGCCTTCACAGACATGTTCCTGAGTGTATTTTCAGAAGTATGAATGTACAATACCCCTTTTCTAGGAGCACCTTCTTTCTCAAAATGTACAGTCACACGGAGTAGGTGTTATCTTTGATCTTGGCCTCTTTTGGATGAGTGAACACCAATTACAGCCGCTGAGCACCCTGCAGTACAGCCTGGCACAGCTCTTGTCAGAGCCAGGCTCACACATTACCTGTGGAATCAGCACCAGGTACCACAGTCCCCCCACAGAGACAACAGCCAAATTGCTAATGCCTACTGTCCACAGTCCAACAGCAGACAATCACAGAATGCTTTGTGTTGGAAGGGACCTTAAAGATGATCTAGTTCCAAGCCCCCTGCCATAGAGAGGGACACCTTCCACTAGATGAGCTGCTTGAAGCCCAATCCAATCTGCTCTTGAACACTACCAGGAATAAAACACCCACCACTTGTCTGGGTGGGTGGTGAGACACTGGAATTCCTGTATCTCACCACCCTCACAGTAAATAATTTCTTTCTAAGATCTAATCTAAAGCCACTCTCTTTCAGTTTAGAGCTGTTCTCCCTTGTTCTATTATTACATCCCTTGTAAAAAGTCCCTCTCCAGCTTTCTTGCAAGCCCACTTTAGGAACCATCACAGCTCACCTTGTGCAGGTGGGATAAGCAATGGTCAAGCTCATCTCCTTGACTTGAGCAGATACCTCTGCTCCAGCCAGTTGTGAAGGTAAAGATGACCATATCACTTTTTCTTGATTTTGTCCATTTCATAATAAACACAGAGGCAAGAAATATTAGAATTCTTTAAAATGACTCCAGAAAACAAAAATTCAACTGAGGAATAGTTACTGAAGAAAACCCCAACTCAACAAACAAACCAAAGAACCCATCAGTCAACCTGACTCCTTTGTAACCTTCTTCCCTTGCTGTGGAAGAGTGAAAGTTTCACTTCACTCTGAGGCTTGAAAACCAAATCCCTATGGGCTTGCAGATTATTCCCTGCACACAGTGATCAAAGAGCAAGCTGTGATTCTGAACAGACCACAGAAATGATAACCAGAGCTACCCCTCTGCCAGCAAGGCTGGCACGCTGCCCCAGTAACACTGCATGACAATACCTCCATCACACTTCCCAGCGGCTGGAACACCTTCCTTTTTGTGCCACACAAGTGAGTCAGTGTGACAGACAGCACATTTTACATCCTCTTTACCCCCTTGCACCTTGAAAATAAACCACTGTTTCTCTTTTGAGAGGATCCATTTCTTCATTAGCTGTGTTTTCCTGGGCTCTCATATTACTTCAGAACAGTTTTGCTTACCAAGTGCTCTGTAGCCAATACTTATTCATGGCATACAGCACTTTCATAAAGCACTATCTACCTGAAGTTTTTACTTGCTCTGGAAGGGGCACATCTCAGCCCGCTTGTCCAAGACATCTTTATTTAGGAGAAATTCTTCATGCTCTGAATGGGTAATTATGTGGTCATTGTACCTGAACCTCAATTAAAACTTCAGTGTTTAACAGCTGGGAGTGGGTTGCCTCTGGAAGTCTTCTCTACAGAGTCCTTACTCTCCTAGCTTTGTTTGATCAGTCATATGATCATATTAATCAAAAATCTAAGCAAGTTCCATGATCAGATCTATTGCTCATAGAAAATTGGAGTCATCCATGGAGAACCACTGATTTGTGTCCACTAGCAATCTGGTTTACACTAAATGAGATAAAATAGTGGGTTTTAAAGATACTGCAGAAAACACTGGGAATACTTTCTCAGGCTGATACCAAACTCCATTTTGCTTTCATCCTTCTCAGTGAAACATCCTGGAAAGACATGGTACCCCACAGGAGGTCAAAAAAAAGAAGGTGCTGTCCTAGCAGGAGACCTGCATCTGCTTTTTCCTCACCTCCATGCCAATCCTCTGCTATTAATAGTACAACTGACATTAGGTTTCAGGCTTTATTCCAGTAAGACACAGTCACCTGGCTGCTTCTCTTCTAGCCAAGCAGAAAAGTTAAAAAAATTGAGACCTCAAGTCAGCTTAGTCAGGTATCACTTCCTGTGGACCAGGACTAAAACAGAGGACCACAAAAGAACCTCACTATATCCATATCTATGTATCAAACTTCAGGCACACCAGTAAGGCAGAAATACTTTGCCTGGTGAGCTCTGCTGTTAGCTGTATTTAATGGTGTCTTCTCTTGGACATCTCAGATGATCCCAGCTACTGCATTATCACACAGGAGATAAGAATTCTCATGCAGAGCTTGACCTCAAGAAGTATCAAAAATTCACCTACTGGTGACTGTCCTGAGAACCATGTAACTAGACATACCCTGCATTTTCAAATTATATGCTTTCTTGTTAGGCAATACAGACCCTGTCAAACAAAACTGAGTTTACTGACTTTTTCGCTAAGAATTAAAAAAAAAACAAAAACAAAAACAAAAACCCACACAGTTTATTTTGATAATGTCAAAGCATTTTTTTCGGTAAAGTTGTTACAAAACATAAAAAAGTGCTATTTATTCACATGTATGCACAGAAATGAAAAAGTTACTCAAAGAGAATGAATTTCTGATTTCTGACTCCCTCTGAACCTAGGTATGATCTCAGATGTCCCCTTTTGACTGTGTGATGACACAGACAAAATAAGATAACAATGTTTAGTTACTGTCATCAAGTCAACGCTCCCACTGTATATTCAGACAGAAACCCAACCTGATTCACCACAAAGTCTACTGTGTGTTATCTCAGGGCTCTTTCTGGGACAGGAACGTGTCAATTCCTCACAGTCCTGGCTGGAGGACTCGAAGCATGTCAGCTGAAGAAGTAGGATCAAAATGACAGTCAGAAGGGTGATGGGTCTTGCTGGGATGACAGGCAGGGCATGCATGTGGAGTGAGCACATATATGTGTACTCTGCTGCTCCTAAACTCCCTGCTGTCCCTTTTCTTGTGAGCCAGCAGGGCACTAAGCCCGCTGAGAGCACTGACTTGTGCAATTTCAATGCCCTTTAGTGATGCACAAGAACAGAGCCGACAGGAAAACAGAGGGGATGGGGCATTGCAAGGCTGCTGTTTATTTGCATAGCCATGAAGCCCATGATTTGCCCCCACCACATGATGCAGGGACCAGAAATTAGAGATTTTTGTACTGACAATTCTTTATAGCAAGTATTCTAAAGAGGTCTCTTTTCAGGGACTGCCACATTCTAATTACAAAACAAAGCCACAGATGCCTTCAAGGTCTTGCTTAGGCTCATAGTAGTCCCACAGTACGGCATTAGTCAGGGAGTCACATCAATGTGTCATCCCACACCTGTCCTACCTCCCCTCCATTACTCACTCCTACAGAGCTTCTGCAACTTCATGGCATTGTGGGGACTAAAGTGCTAGTAACAAGCCTGTAGTTACCTGGAGGTTCACCTCAAATGCAGAGAAATGAGTTATCTGAAATCTGCTTCTGTTCTCAGTGACAGCCAACACACAGAGGTGACACAGAAATCAGTGAGATAGGCCACTTTTCCCAGTAACAAAAAATCCCTAAAGTACTGTTTCGTTCCACCACAAAATGTTCCCAAAACTACCATTCAAGAGAGAGCTTCTCATGAGGAATACTCAAGTGTTCCCTTCTCTTCCTCCCCAAATTATCTTAGATGTCTATATTCAAATCCTAAACCTTTAACAGCTCTGTTTGTGGTAATGAACAGTAAATATTGAAATGTATCTCTTCATATCATTTCATACTCAAAAGTGGCATCAACAACTTTCTCCTAGTTTAATCTTGCAAAGGAACTGCACAAAAATACATGATTATTTTCTGAGCTGAAGAGATTAAGAAATACCCATGTGGCTCTAATGTACAGAAATGAATCAACACACAAAGATAGATTAAAAAGGCAACACCAAAACCATAATAATCATGAGCATGTGCTGAAGTTGACTCTTTTGCTTGTGAAGACTTTTTAACTTCATTTAGAAATGCCTTCCCCTATCTTTCTGGATACACAACGTGGAACATTCAAAAAAGACCCTGTTTGCAGGATCCAGTTTGCAAAGGAAACCATTAGGAAGCAAATTTCAGAGACCGTATTCTTCTTATGAGTCACTTTCTCTGCTGCAAAATTATTCCAATTAAAAGATTTTTTTTAAGGTAAATTACAATTAAAGTTGTCTCCTTTGCTTAAATTAAAACAGGAGTGAAATGAAGAATCTGACCCATTCCTCTAATTTTACTCAATAGTAATAGGCTCAATAGTAATCGAGCTATGTTATTCACTTAGAGAAACCATTAATTTTGCTATGTGGCTGAACCTAGAAGGCCTCAGCTTTCTTTATCTCACTTTTCCTCCTCTTTTTGCTCTTTGTCTATGCACCTGTTTGCACCACTTTACTATCCCATTTGAAAAACTTTGGGTAATCCTCTGGCACTAACCCTGGTGTGATAATACTCCTGTTATTCAACAGCATAATTACAAAGGACAACACAGATAAAACATGTCTTTCACTTCTGCTGTGAATATGCCAGTTTTCCCAGTCTTCAAGGTGAACCATTTCTAAAACTTTCTGTATTTAATATTAAACTAAATTCTTCACACAGTGAAACTTCCGGCACCATAGAGAAAGAGGATTACTTTTGACACACTGAAGTGAATGCTAATGGTCAAAACTTTTACAGCACCTCCTTTAGCAGCAGCCCCTTCACAAAAAACCTGTATGAACCTTGAATGGACCTGCCTAGGGACAGTTCAGTATTAGATCTTACTTCGTCAAACGGAAGCTGCAGCAGAGGGAAATGAAATGCTGGTGGCAGGCAGCAAGCCAGTGGCATAGGCAGAAACAAAACCTTTAGCTGCTGCATCATAATCTTTTGGGCATCGGTGACGTCATCAACATTTATTAGTTGGGTATTGTTTGCAGTCTTTTGGTATTTTTGGGATGATTTTATCCAATCTTCCTTCCACAAGGAAGTTTGCTACCCACTAAACATGTGGAAAGTTCAACAAGGCAATTCAATTTTGCCTAGTTCCCTGACCAGAGATAGGGAAAATCAGCATCTTCAGATCCTTTTTTCTGTCCTACTTTGTCCCTCAGCAGGAAAGGCCAATATTTGCTCTGTTTGGTGTCTCAGAGCATTGAACTCATTTGGACTATTAACAAGGGGGAAGAGTCCTGGTGGTTTGGGTCTCTCATGAATTCCAGACTGGTGGCTGCTTCTGTTAGACACACAGGAGAATTCACATGATGTCTTATATGGGTACAGTAGCTCAAACATGACTCAAGAAGAAACATCATTCAAGCAGTAGGCAATAGGGAGCACATGGAGGGCTATAAAAACTGGATATATTACCCTGTGCTCTCTTTTTGATACCCTAAAGAAATCATTTAAGTTAAGAAACATTTTTTCTCCACCACAGGATAGAAAAATGTTCTTCCCTTATGTTCCTCAGGCATGTTGTCTTCTTTTTCTCAGACCGTTGAATTGTTTGGGGCAGGACAGCTGTTCTATATCCACACTTAGGTCTGGGCCCACAGCTAGACATGGTGATTATATGGTAATGACAACAGTAGATAATTTGACAAGCAAGAGGAATAGTCTCCATTTCTTGGGTGAGGAGTTTATCCAAAAGCATTGCACTCTCATGCTTCAAGAGCACCTGGCAGCATCTCAGATCAGACTTCTACCTCCTGCTCCACTGAATCATGAATAAGTACACACCCTCTGTGAATATTTAAAATATTTGTGATTTTTTCTGGAACCTTTGGTCAGTCATAACAACATACATTTTGCCTGGTTTTACTTCTATGCAAACATAGTCAAATTCTTGTCACCCATGCCTGACACTCCCTCAAACCTGGTGGCTTACAAAAAGTGCAATTTCTATCAGCCCTGACTAAAGCTAATGAATCCAAGATGGAGAACCTGGGATAACCAGTGGGAGTTATCCTTGACCTCTGAATCGCTCACCTAACAACTCTTTGGGCACACTGAACCAAAAGCGTGACAAGAAGAGACAGACAGTTGCCAAGGGCAGTGCTTGCTGGACAGGAGCGAGTCTAGCACAGCCTCTTGTGATCTCTGAGACAGAAGAATAGAGTTATTTATCAGTGCCTAGAAGCAAGTCAACAACGTTATGTGGTCCAAGTCAGCAGGAAGAGCTCTGTGTAGTCTCAAGGTCATCTCCCAAACTACCAGATATTACCTTGTCCCCTAGAGATCTGAATAAGACGTAAAAAGAAGGATATCTTGAGTTGATTCTTCACAAACTTCTCAACAATCTTTGTAGCAAATATAGGAAAACTGTCCTACAGTTTGAGAGGAATGATAATTAGTCACATTGTCAGCAAAAGGTAAGATAAGACAGAGGGAAAGAATAACCTCTCCAGCTATCGATTTTGCTTCTCATAGTGTGTCACAGCATCTCAGGTTGCCCTGTAACAATGTCCAACCTAAATCAAACTGTGCAATGGTGAACTCATCACCATGTATTCTTTCTAATACTTGCAGAAAGGCAGTGATCATTTTCAAATCCTGTAATTTTCTTCTTGAGAAAACAAGGTATTTCCTCCAATGACAGCTAATTGGTATCAGATAATCTGGTTTAACCAAGATGTTAAATGTTCAAATAAAATCTGCTGATCAAGAGTTTGTAGGTGACAGGTATGGATAAGTAAAAATTAAATTATATTTTCTTTCCATGCAGCTACAGTATGATATTTAAAATAATATTTAAATTATATTTATGAGCCTTTCATAGAATCAGAGAATCACAGAATACACCAAGTTGGAAGGGACCCACAAAGATCATTGAATCCAACTCCTGGCCCATCCCCAAGAGTCACACCATGTACCTGAGAGTATCATCCAGACATCTCTTGAACTCTGTCAGGCTTGGTGCTGAGATAACTTCCCTGGGGAGCCTGTTGCCGTGCTCAAACCACTTCTGGGTGAAAAACCTGTCCAGAGTGCCCAGTCTAAACATCCCCTAACACAGCTTCATGCCGTTTTCTCCAGTCCTGTCACAAGATGGAAGAGATCAGTGTCTGCCCCTCCTCTTCCCTTCACAAAGAAGTTGTAACTGCAGTGAAGTATCCACTCAGTCTCCTCCAGGCTGAACAGACTGAGTGGTCTCAACTGCTCCTCATACAGCTTCCCCTGAAGGCCCTTCATCATCTTCCTTGCCTTCCTTTGGACATTTTCTAATGGCTTAATATTTTTTTGTATTGTGGTGCCCCAAACTGCACACAATATCCACAGTGAAGTCGCCCCAGTGCAGAGCAAAGCAGGACAGTCCCCTCCCTTGCCCAGTTGGTGATGTTGTGCCTGATGCCCCCCAGGACATGATTGTCCCTCCTGGATGCCAGGGCACTGCTGACTCATATTCAACCTCCCATGCACCCGGACCCCCAGGTCCCTTTCCATGGCACAGCTTTCCAGCCTCTCATTCCCCAGTCTGTACTTACATCTTGGGTTACCCCATCCCAGGCGTAGAACTTGTTCCCTTGTTGAACTTCCTATGGTTCCTATGGTTGGTGATTACCCAGTCCTCTAATTTGTTGAAGTCTGGTATAACACTTTCACCTCTGGAGATGGTGAGATACTCTCTCCTCTGGATCAAACACTTACCAGTCTTGTGTACACAACAGGAGCTGAGAGATCAAATGGTGGAAGAGCAAAAACTATGTGGAGATGATAAGAAGGCTTCCCTGACTCACTACATTCAGAAGATGAAGAGGATGTTCATGGGGCCTTCAGTGAAACTAAAACCAAAAAATATTCATATGGTAGTCCTGAGTAAATTTCAGAATGCTCCCCTAGACCTGTCTGAGGTAACTCCAATGTCACAGATGACCAAGACAGCCTGTAAGGTCAGGCATTGAGTGGTAGTCCTGAGTGACAGGCCTTTATCATAAGATATAAAACATTTATTTAAGTCACTCTTACATTAACCATGGGATTGAGAATGAGTTTCAATGCCTGAATCAAGACAGAAACTATTTAGGCTTGCAGCTTAGTGTCCATGAAAACTCAAAATGCATCAAAAACATAATCTCAAAGGGAATACAAATAGCCTGTGTACATATCGATTCCATGAAGAACCTTCCAAGGTCAAGAAAAAACACATTCTGGACAAAGAGGCAAAAGAAAAACTTCATGAATTCTCTGTACATAGACTCCTCAGGTGGATGGGCATATTTTCCAAGTTTCTATATAATTAAGATAATTTTATATCAGTTTGGAATCTCATCAGGATAGAAATTGGGCAAAAGTCCTCCTAGAACAGACCTGATTGTGAGAGATCATTCATTCCACGGTCCTAGCCAGCTGGAAACACTGTGAATAGCCTCTTCAATATTTCAGTCCCCTGTTTTTGGACCCAAATGAAACCAGGAAGTGCTGAGAAATCATAAATACCATTAAAAGACTGAGAGGGAAAAAGATTAACCATATTTTAGCCAATCTCCAGAACTCTGCATTTCAGTTTAGGGCAAAGGTTCAGGCTGGTTTTCACAGAACAGTTTGTCTACCTCAGTTATTTCCCACTGTGACATGCTGTAAAGTGCTTCTTCTTATCTTTTACTCCCCTATACACTAAGTGCTGCTCATATTCCTTATACATCAGACAATGTGTGCAGAAAGAGAAAGAGGACTGAAACCATGGCAAGACTCCACAGCTAATTTAGGATCAGAAACAGTGGGTGGAAGAAGCTGATTCCAGCTGCAAAGGGTTATATGGAAATCACTCTCTCAATTTTGTAAAGTCTTGTCTCATGTAGCACTGCCATTATCTAGAAATAATAATATGTATTATTGATCAAAAATAAATAAATTTATTGCATAGGTCAGCTGAGGGGAAAAAAAAAAAGGAAAAAAACAGGGAAAACAAGCAAACAAACACAAAAACAAAACAAAAAAACCCCCCACCAAACAAAAAAAAAAAAACCTAAACCAGAAAAGTTTTTTGTTGTGCTGGTTGTTAAGGAAGAGAAGGGCCCAGAGGGGCCCATTCCACCTCACCCAGCCCTTAGTCCTGAGAGTCAGGCATGACATGGGAGTCAGTAGCAGCAAGAAAAAAAGGGCCATTTACTCCTTATCCTTCTAGGCTTTAAAATAGCTATTCAAATGCCTATTGAGCACAAATCTAAGTAGTGTCCTGAGCAGAGATTTGTGTGTTCCCTTATGTTTAGAAACACTCTTTTCAGGTGCTGAGCAACTCCTGCACCCTCAGGGTACCTTCAGCACCCAGCATCAAACTCTAATGGGGGCACTGCCCCCATTTGAAATTGTCTTGAACTGAACTGAATAAACTGGCTGCACTAGTGCCCACAGGGCTCCTGTGACAGTATTCCCACAGATGCTGAGCGTACCACACACCACTGTTAAAATAATGCAGACTGGACAGACACATCCAGAGCAGACCGAGGCAACATCAATAAAAACAGCAACTAGAAAGCACCATATGATTTTCCAGAAATGATTTTCAAAAAAATACATTTTCTTTTCCTTTTGGGGAGTGAGGGGGAAAAGTGAGCTGCACGTCCTTTAGAAACAGTGTTAGTATTATTCACGCTGCCAACCAAACCACTTAAGCTACAGAACCTTTGCAGTACCACAAGTGTAATAGAAAAAAAAAAAACAAAACCAAAAAACACCAAAACCCACTTACTTCCTTTTTTTCCCCCCCTGAGTATTGACATTCTTGTGCAGTATTAGGAGAGCTAATTTAGCTTCCAGTTCTAAGAATTTTTGAATCTATAGCCAGTAATTATTTGCATTCAGGGGTACAAAAGAGGAAAACAAAGCCCACAAATTCTAGCACATTCATGTGGGATTGGGAGTTGAATTAGGATCCTCACACCCCATTGAATTATCGGCCCCCCTATTAGAGCCTTATTAAAATGGTAATGATTATAATGCCAGTCATAGGCAGGCTGTCGCACCTGTCAAAAAAAATACCCCGATTATCCTGTTCATTCAACTGTCTGGCATTTGAATCCGTGTCTCAGGTTTACTGTTCTGTGAAGTTTTTCTTTTTCTTTCCTTTTTTTCCCCCGATTTTATGAAGAAAGAAAAAAAAAAAAAGATACAAGAACAAACACTTCCACAAAGGTGATAAAAAAAATCCCCTCTAATTTAACACATCTACTACCCATGTGGTGTTATGGTATCTAGGACAGCAATCTGAGGAAATAGATACTATTTCACTGGATTTCTCTATAGTGAGGAAGAATACAGAGGGCTACACTAAAATGTCTTTATACAAAAGAACATTGGTTTTTAGGAACAAAAAGAACAATTGGCCTTCCTCTTTTCACACACACATCCCCTCCATTTCTACACACAGCCAGGATTATGTTAGTTAGAGCAGTAAAGTCTTTTTTCATATACAAAATAAGCACCTTGGATGGTTTAAAGAGACAGTTTTCAAAAGATCAACATTAGTCCACAGGCTTTGCTATGGAAGAAATTGTATTAATTTTCTCCCTTAAAATTAGCAAACATATAATTCACAATAAACTGTACAAATCTAGGGTCTAATCCTGAACATATTTAGTAAAAGGACACTGAGGCTTGGAGACTTCAGACAGCTTTCAATTTAAAATCCTACAGGGATTATTCCAATAATCTGTTGTTAACAGCAAAAACAACAATAATTTTAATAATAAATATACAGGATACTTGGCTTTTCCTAAAGAAGAAAACAAGTAGAAACAGCACAGACAAGTTCCTGAGAATTTAAGTGATAATCAGGTGGAGAGAAGATTAAACATTTTCCACCCTATTCAAAAGATGCCTTTTTCCTTCCCTCTAGCCCAGTTGTATGAGTTTGTCAAATACCACAGCGTAAAAGAATGTCAGTAGAAGAGCATTTAGAGCTTGAATGACTTCAATAGCATCTGAGACAGATGCTGTGTCACTGAGTGCCCTGGACCCTTTTGGGAAGAGTAGCAACCAACAAAAGACCGGTTGGGTTCTGTTTGTTTTGGTTTGTTCCAGAAAAACATTTTTGATGAAACATAAAAAGAAAAAAAAGCTGGGGTTTTCTTAGCATTGTGAATAAAGACGCATGTAAGAACTGAACTTAGGATGCATCAGCTCCTTCATGAAGGACTAGATTTGATCCTGTTTACACAGAATTAACTAGGAAAAAAATCCCTTTATTTTAGAAGCCCACATATTAACTTGCATAATGATTCCCACTCTAGAGTGACTGGGATTGTGGCTACATTTTGCTAGAAGCAGTCTCCAAATGTTATTATATTTATGTTGTTCACTGTGTTTCTAAATACAATTTTTCTGAGCTCAAAACATTTAAAAGAATATTTTCAAGGTGAAAAGGAACAGAAATTGATAGCATGTTGTACTGAAAAACCAGAAGAAACAACAGAATTGTAGCAAATAAATGAGTGAACAGAGTGCAGCTGTTGTCTATCACCTCCTTGGTCTGAACACACACACACATTTTTATTTTTTGACCTGATGCTCTTCAGTATTCTGTGTTTTGCTTTTTTAAGATGATAAATACTTAACAGTAGGGATGGATGCCGCTTGTTCAGTGCCTGCAAAGGGAACACTGTGCATCTTTCAGTTCTTTAATTGTTCAGGGATCCCTTTTTTTAAAAGCCCCAGTTATCCCCATTCAAGTAGAGTTGGGCCAAGCTCATAAATCCTGTCTATAAATAATCACAATCACTTTAACTCAATCACTCACATAATCAAAGGTAGTTGAACAATGTGGTTGAACAGTGAGAAATAAGCAGTCTACACATACCTCCTTTCTGCTATCCTAAATTCAGAGGGTGACCAGAGTCTGAAGCATCCTTCAGATCAGATTCAGGAAGTTTGAAGGTCAGATGAGCATTTGCAAACACTTAAGGATGCTATGAGACCATACCACTAACCTCATAGCATGTGCCACCCTGACTCTGTAGTTTACTCACTTTTTTCTGCCTTAGCTGACCTCTGTCAGCTCAGAGCTGCTTGTCCTTCTCTTTGACTCCTTCCTGTCTGAATTGCTGGAATGAGATGGGGAGAGTGGGACAGGACAGGTGCAGATGCTGCCTGAATATATTTCTGCAGGTGGCATATTGCTTGGATCAGGTGAGCAGCAGCTGAAGCAGGGGGGCCATAAGCTGTTTCTCACCATCTTAGTGCACCTCATCTCAGATGCTTTAATCAAACAGCTGAAAGAAAATTCAGCAATCTCTTCTGATGGCATTACTGAGTGAAAGCTGGAATTGATTAAACATTACTGTAGCAATGGTGACTAACAGCTTCACTGAGAAGGGTCTCCTGATCACTTCACCATTGACTCTCTAGCCAAGAATTTGCCTGCCAGTGTTCAGAATGTGAGTATTTGAGGCGATGCTTCAGATTGCATCCTTCATCTTGAGTCATTTTCCTGCTTGAATTTCACCAGCATTCATGTGGTTCTGTGGCTTTTCATTTTGAGTGAGTGTTGCCACCCTTGTTGATGTGGTAGCTAGAGAAACTATCCATTCCATCAAAAAAATCCTCAGCTAGAAACAGACCACCTACCCATTATTAACCAGGGTTACCAGTTAAAAATGTATGAACGGGGTCACATGAATGGAGAGTAGTGTGCATGTTTTATCAGTTTGAACAACAAGGGAATAGATGGATGAAAGATAAGGTAATGATTTGTGACAGGGGTCCAAAATTTGATTTCAACAATTAAATTATCCTTCTAAGAGATCCCCAAGGAAATCTATTAAAATACCATCTTCCCCTATCCCCAAAGTATACAAAAGCTGCCTAGTAACTGCCCAGTATCACTGCCTTTGTGACATGTTGGATGATTCCCAAGACAAAAACCATATGCTGTTGGATGAATGGTAGAGCAATCAACAAGGAAAGGCTATTCTTTAAGTAACTTGCCCTAAGGAGGAAAAAAAAAATAAAAGAGAGAGAGAAAGAGAGAAAAACTAACAGCTATGTCACAAAGTTTGCACTAGAACACAGGATTTGGTTTTGCTCACTTGATTTTTCACCAGATAATTAAAATTACTCCCAAGTCACAAAATCACACTGTTAGAAAGTGTGAGAGGATTTTCACTTTTGAGGCCATAAATACTCTGCACCAAAGGCAATGTCCCATGTTCAGAGGAGCATGCAGCAGTGAAAAGTGTGTTGGCTAATGCTCGATCATCATATTAACCTTTTCATCAGTTCCCTGGGACATGTCGAAATCTAAGTTTTCCCTCTCATGACCACTCTTTAGCTGTCTTACTATTGTTGAATCTAAGGTTACCCCTACTGCATAAATATTGCTACTTAAATTCAGAAATTTCAGATGTGAAGCATGGAACAAAAGAAGGTAGAATGAACTTCTACATCATTATAAAGATAAGGGAGATTTTTAGTTTGACTTGAGCTAGACATAACTTTTTGGCCTAAAAATAACACTTGCAGCCAAATGCAGAATGAAAAGCAAGTCCCAGCACGGGACTTGGGTTCTTACATGTTGCATCTCAGGTGCCCAGTTTACTTAACACTGAAGAATTTATCTTCTGACGATAAGAATAGAAGCTATGATGCAGATGTGGCATTTTGAAATACCAGCATGGTATCTGATACAAGAAATCAATATCCTGTACTGATGTGGCTGGTATCAGGGACAAAGCTTGCTCCCAGTCAATGGCTAAATATCATTCAGAATACTTCCCTACAAGCTATTTTATTCCTAAATTATGTTAAACCCCCCCAACTTCCAGTCATCAACTCCCTATGTAGTGAAATAGTATGTGTTCAGATGTGATTTTAGATGCTATGAATAAAAAGCATTTTTTAATGAAAAAGCTTTGCTTTGGGAGGCAAGTATATCTCTGTTTACTGCTTTGTCCACACACATGTTCCAAATCCACAAACCTAGGCAGTCATATAACTTTCATGGGATTTCTTTTGCAGAAAAACAAAACCCATCGAAATGCGCAGAGTTTTAAGCAAATGAGTAGTTTATGTTTAGGGAGATACCTACAGTTTTGCAGGACCTGGACATAAGAGTTCTGGTATCCAGACGTAGAGGTTCTACATATGACTTAGAGGGGAGCTTGCTGAAGAGCACCAGAATGCTTTAGCTACCCAGTCTGGAATATTTTCAGTACCAAGGCCTTCAGGTCCATGCACCTAATCAACAATAACCAAAAACTGCTGTAAAATTCAACAGCAACAAAAACAACCTGAAATTTTTTTTACATACTGTGATTCCTCTTCTCTTAGGGAAAACTTCCAACTTTTAGAAAAATGAGAGAAATTTCAGAGTCTGATACCTATAAATTTTCAGCAGAAGCTTCCCCCTCTCTTATTATTTATGATTTTGATGCCAAAAACACAGGTCTGAAAACTGCTTAAACCCTTCTTCAGTCTGGCCCTTCTAGTTAGCATTCTGTTCAGAATATCCTATTTTGACTGTGAAAAGGAGCAGTTACCTCTTTCATAAGCAGCTTTAGAGNAAAAAGAATATTCTGTCCTTGAAAAGCTTGAATAGATGAATACCAATATGGCTCTGGTAGGAGTGACAGAGACAACTACCTGAAAACATACTGAGTTCAAAACCCACTCCGGTTTACCAAGGTCAGGATTTTACTCTGCTGCTCCACAAGACACATCTACACTTAAATTTTGACAAGATGCTGCCTAACCCTAAGGGCAGGTGTTGCCCTTGTTCTAATATTGCTAAGGATCCCTAAAGATGTTGTGTTACCATAGGTGTGCCCATTTAAGTGCTAGTGTCTGGAATGCATTTACACTACTCTTAAATCTCCTGAGACTCCTTGTTGTGTTGTCCTCCTGCTTATCTTGTCTGCAAGACATGACAATTAGTGATCTCTGTGCCCATCAGTAACGTGCAAAATGCAGCAAGGAGTTATCTCTAGCCAGTATGGTTCCCCACTTTGACCAGTTTTGGTTTCCAGTCCATTTGTCTTCTTGGTATTACTTATGCAGCTTCAGCATCCCACTTGGAGCTCTGGGCCCTTGAAGGTACAGTTTATGGAAGCAGCTGTGAGTCACTTAAGAAATCCTGCATACTGTAGATGGGACCTTAACTTCACATGATTTATTTTATTGTGTTTTGTGAAGACTTTACCACCATTGATGACTCACTCGAGTTATACATGATAATTATCAGGACAACTGGAATTCAAGGTTTTCATGCACAGGTTTGACTTCTCATAGGTGTATATATCACACAGGAATGAAACCAATGGGATTATTCCAGCCTAGTTTCAAAGTAAGACCAGATCAGGCTCATTAATTTACACCCAAACCATAAACTGCACTGAAGCATAGTGCAGGCAGCTGTTTTCCTTTCCTGCCTTTCACCACGGGAGGCCAGAAGAAACACCTGTCCTGCTGCAGTATCAATTGGGTGTAACTACACAATACATAACTAGGAATTACACACAGCCCACTTTCCAAAGTTAGTCTTTTATGATTGCAGCAGATCTTAGAGTGATAATAGGAAACACAATATTTACAAAATTGGTGGTTTGTGATTGGTTTCAAATGGTAATGGTCACATAAAACATGGCCTAAAAATGTCCATAGTGTTTTCCATTACCTTTGACAGTGGAGGCTGCTGTAGATCTACACCCAAAACTTTTGTCAGGAAACACACATGCAGTGCTTCTTGGCACTTTTATAGTAGCCTGGGCTGTACAGTGAATACTGACCTGTTGGAAAAAAAAGAGTAAAACGGTTTTGTTTTGTTTTGTTTTGTTTTCATTCTGATTATTTCAACAGGTAAAATGAGAAGTCTCTAGTTGATATAGAGTATACAGTGGAATGGGAGACCATTTCTAGGTGCTTATAGTGAAAAACATCTTTGGCTATGATTGTAGTTTATGACAAGCTTAATCCTCCAGGGACAGACCAAAAAAAAAAAAAAGTCATCTTTTTATGAACATTCTTGTCACCTTGTAACTTTCTGGCATGTTAATATTACCAGGAAGAGACTGTAGGATAATCCCAGGGATTTCCAAATGTTTCCAAAAATTTCCAAATCAAATCCCTTTGACTGAGATTTACTTACTCAGGCAAAATCAACACAGAGTAAACTCCATGAAACAGCACATGGTAAGGGAGAGGCGAAAGAGTCCAGCAAGCTCTCTGCCATGTGCCAAGTCAACATCTGATGGCACTGTTATGCACTGTGGCCACAGTGCACTCTTTCTGTGTCATCCAAAGTGGATCATTTGGAGGATGTTTGGGGGGCATTGAGCATGTCCAGGCAGTAGCCAGCACACAATAAATGAACGTCTGTTTAGCCCGGCATTTGAGCAGGCAGGATTCAGCACAATGATTTCTCATGTAGGGAAGAGCATGACCCTGGAGAAGTAATACACAAAATAAACACACACATGCACAGTTTGGCTTTGATTCTCATTGCTCACTTTTACAATATGACCCTGGTAAAGTCAGTACACCTTCAGATCTCATGTTTCCAGGTGTAAAATATCCGTTCGTTCCCCATTTAGCACAACAGAGGCTAAAAGTTAACCTAAAACAAATAAGCAGCAAATGCTTCTAGAGTGTTTTTTACCAGTCACGTTTCCAGTAACCAGGAAAAAATAGTGGTTATTCCTATGAATGGAAGGAGGGGAGCTCACTCAGGGGCACCCTGTCCCCATACCCCCTGAATTCTAGCAACAGAAGAGCTGACTCTGCCTCCCTGCCAAAGCCAAGGGATTGTTTCCAAATCTGTGAGCCAAAAGTGTGATTATACTTCTTTGGACACACCTCCATTTCCCTAGTTGCTCCTTTCTACACCTCTTGTTCCAGCAGAAATCTCATTGTCTCTTATCTCCCCTCCACAGGATCTTTTCTATTTTTAGCCAGAGCGATATCAGGATTTATTTCCTCTTCTTTCCTTCCATCCAGTCCCACTCCACACAGCTCCTCCTCCCCCTATACCATCCTGTGTGTTTGCAACAAAAATGTAAACTTCAGAAACTATTTGTATTTCATGGGCATTCACACATTATGCCAAAACGATGGCCCAAAAGTTTGGCGGGTAATCTCAACCCCAGAATCCGTGAGCTGATGATGAATGGCTGTGAAGCCTTTGTGATTGCTCAGGCTCCATTGTGGCTGGAACAATGGAGGAGGACACAAGTCTGGCTCAGGAGAGCAACGGATAAAACTGTTTGGGAGAATGGCGGGCTCCTGCCGACATGACCACTTGTTGACATTGAAAGGATTCAAAAACAAGTGAGCAGAAACAGAAACGATTCTGTTCGGCGAGGCTATTAGTTGCAACGTGTGGCAGTGGAGCGGTCACTCCTGATGTGTTTCCTCGCTAATGAGCCCTGAATGCCCTATTAAACTGGGATGCTATAGGCCCAGCGCCACTGGGACAATGCCATGCATGAACGACTCCCCCAGCACCTATTGGCTGCCTGCATGAAGGAAGCAACTGGCAACACTCAGATTTAAACGGGGCTGACAGTACAGTTAAATGATCATTAATTAGAGTTGCTGAACAGATAGGGACTCAAAGCAATTCTTAATGACAAGATAACAGTCTAGCATTACTCAGCTTTGCGCAAGTTCAAGCTTGCATCCCATCTCGGTCTTTGTACTGTACAGACGGGTGTCAAGTTGATTTTGGTTTCATTCAGATAGTCACAAACCGTAAGAAATCCTGACTGTGTGTTGAGGCAGTAATAGAGATTTTTACATGTAAAAATTAAAATAAATCTGTGTTAAAAATAGATTTTCTGCACAGAAGTTCACATTAGGAAACGGAAAAGAGGGTAGTAAAATGAATAGCTCTTCTACAAACATGGTTGTAAATGAATCCATAAGGAAGCCACCACTCACCCTGTTTATGTACTTGAATCAGCCTCTCTCCCCCATACTTAACATGCTCTATTCATCCAACTTTACTCTAGCCTTACAACTCAAACTTCTGGTTTGCCTGATCAGTCACTGAATCTGGAAAAATAAAGAGAATCCAGCATCAAAGTATCAAACGTTAGAAGAAAAAGTCAGAATGAGAAATAACCTCTTTGGCTTGAGGGCATCAACCCCATCCATCGTTTGGGGAGAGCCTTTCCCCAAGAGCACATTATATCCTAATCGTCAGCTTCTAGGCTGTTTGCATCATTCTGTGAAACAACATTTACAGCCCCTTCTTGCAATAGGATATTGGATTAACAAGAGTCTGATTTTCTACAAGGAATCCTGTTCCTTGAAGGTGATTGTTGACTATATGTGGTTTAGTATATAGATAGCATATAATATAGTATAAAGTGGTTCAAGAATACATGGTATGGTTCCTAAAGACATACAGGCCCAGGGCACTTGTGCAAGTTCTCCCATCACAGAACGAATTAGTGAAACAAACAATGTGCATTTGTGACTAGAATAGTAAAGAACAGTATTTGGCAGTGAACTTTAATTTGGCTTTGTGATTTTTGCTAGAACATATTCAGAAACTGTGCAAAGTGTACTGCAACAGCTACTTTAGTTCCACAACAAGTTATATAGGAATGTATGTGTATATATGTGATACTGTGATCTAAGTTTCTTGATTGAATCATAAGATTACATAAACTCTTACTAGTGAATTATTCTGAAACTTTTTATAATTCTATGTGTACATTTTAAGACAAAAATACTGTAGAGGGGGGTAGATCATGGCTATGACAAGACTACTGCAGATTGTTGAGAAACTCATTTTAGCTATTATTCATACTTCATATGAAATTCAGTGATATGATGCATACAATATAACATGGTTACACTCTATGACTCTTAAAAACATTTCAGTATAGACCCTAAGACAAGAAGTCCCTGGTCCAGAGGGTTCCTGAAACATCACTGAATGCAGCTGTCAAGGAAACAAATTTTTGCTTTCATCTCTTCCCTCATCATCTCTGTTGAAGAGTGTAGCCTTTTTAAAGGAAATAACAATGTCATGGTAGGTGCTATCATATCATCCATTTCCAAGAAATGTGCCATATTCTTATCTGCCTTTTTGTTTTGGCAGATTTTCTGTGGTATTTTTTCTTCTTTTCCTTTAAAAATTAAGCAGTGAAAGCTTAAGTAAAGAGAGAAGGATCCTTAACTCTAAATGAAAGACCTTGTGGGGTGACCCATCTCAGTGACCAAATGTAGACTGTCAGTTCTAGCACCATACAGCCACTAACTCCTTCACACGCAGGCTCTGCATATTTGGGGGGTGTGTGTGTGTGTGCACATGTGAAAGCACTTGAACATATATCTTTGTATACCTTGTTAGCAGGAGGGTTACGTTCCTGTAATAACAGGAAAAGAAGAAAAAAAAACCTCCAAACATATGGAAGAGAAGCATTTAGTTTCATCACAAAGCTGTATCCCTTTCAAACTCTGAATATGGACACAACAAAGATGTTAACTTTCCAGACATCTCTGCCTCCCCCAGAACACACAATTCAGATTCAGAGTATTAGTTTCTCTGAAGGTAAAGCAGGAACATGGCAGTCAAACCTGGGATGATGGGAGGAATATTGTTTTCCATTTGACAGCAGGGCAGCAATTATTGCTCCACAATCACTGCTGAGGTGCAAAACAACTTATGAAATGGCACACTGCTTAATGGGTTCCAAATTCTTGCTTTCTAAGTGTAAAATTTTCCCAGCCAAAGAGGAATTGGAATGCAATACTAGTGCAAAGTATAGTACTCCTATTCAGGTAATCTTACATTTCAGGTAATCTTATCATGTTTCACTGATGAACAGGGTGGATGGAGAGGAGGATGAGGCTTTCTCCTACCTCTCTCTTTATTTTCCCCTTCTTCCTCAGCAGTGTTGCCAGCTTCCCTTCCACCACATACAGACTTGGTGGCAGAGGGTGATGAACTTACCCATTTTTATCCCAGGACATGGCAAAACTCACTCTGACATCCTGAGGTTGGGGGTCTATTTTACAGAGGCAGCAGGTGGTCAAGCACTTTGTCTGGCAGGAAAGGCAGACTATCTACATCAAATTCCAGCACTGAGATTCTCAATCACATCTGAATTTTCAGACGTACCAAGAAAATCTGCTCACTAATTTCTGACTTTTAGGCATTAAACATTGTCTTAGCAAATCTCTAGATTTGTTGAACCTGTCATAACACTATTTTTTGTTGGTTTTTTTTTTTTTGGTTGGTTGGTTGGTTTTTTGTTTTGTTTTGTGTTTTGTTTTTGTTTTAATAAACTTATTTTAGGCACCTCCCTGGAACTGTGAAGTAAGAGAGTTGATTGACAAAGTGAAAACATAGTCCAAAACCTTGCATTATTCTAAAGAGATTCATTTATTTTATCATTCTCTGGAGCTTTGCGTGACGTATTCTGTGGGACTTTCCACAAGGCAGGTGTAAACACGGGGGACTCTGTGAGAAATACGAGGGGAGGGACTAACATAGATATAGATTTGACTGTTTAGGGTTTTATTGCTATTTAAATTTTAAATAAAAAAAAATAAATTAAAGACAACTGTGTCACTGGGCACTTTCCTCAGAGAATTTGTAGCTCATCTTGCTGTGGTAATATTTGTATAATAATCCCTATTTAACTTTTCCAGTTCAGCCTCCATCACACAGGTGGTTGCTGCACTGTCTAGAGGTCCCAGTGAGAGAGGCCCCAGGATGAACATATAGGCTTTATTACGTTAAAGCCCATCCTCCTTTTGGCAAAGGGACCATTGAAGAGGAGTATTGTGCATCTGCTATTGTCTCTCCCTCCTTGATGCCTGGGCTGAGCCCACATTAGGCCTAATTGGATATTCGTCCTCAGTGGAGGATATACCTATGTGTTCTCCATGCCCAAGGACCACCTGGGGAATGGGATTTCTCCTTCAGGGAGGCTTTGGGGCCACATTGTGCTGGCCAGATGTAGACCTCTGAGGGTCAGCACTGCCAGACCATGGCTGACAGATCTCACGAGCAGTGGCAAGGGGTGAGACATCAGCAACAGCAAGGCAGAGAATGGCAACATTCCAGAAAGCCTCCTTGCCTGGTATGGAGAAGGGGAAAGATGCCTGGTCTGAGCACAGTTTGTCCCAATGGGTTTAATTCTTCACTTTTTGTAGAGCAGTGTTACAGCTTTCAGGCTGGACTGTGCTTTGTCCATGGCACTCAAGCAGCCTGTTAGACTGGGCTTATTTATGACAAAAGCAAACAAATCTTGCTCTTTGGGGTATGCTGGGCTCTGTTTTAGTTGTTAAGAGCAGAATAAATAGCATCACATTCAAGGTAAGCTAGGAGGCAACATGTGGCCAGCTTTTCTACCCACCTGCTGCATCTCTTACGTGTCTCCTCTGTTGATATAAACCTCGGTGTTCATTTATACTCTGTCTGAAATGAAAACCAAAACAAACTCCACTTTTGTCCAGGAATATTCAAAGGAATGTCATGTCAGCAAAACTTCAATGAAAGAAAGGAGCATTGAGATGCATAAAACTATAATGTCTCCAGTCCCACATACTTCTGTAGCATATGGCCAGAGAGAAGCAGATGGGCCGGGTCACAGTGGGAGAAGAGAGGGAGAGACTTGGGATTGTTATCTGACCCTGTGGGCCAACACTAACAGGCTGTCCCCAGTGACCAGGCTATTATTATCAGAAAGAGGTGATAAGAATGTGAGCCTCACATTTATTTGCCCTCAGGTAGTTCTCATTGTGACACCCCATTAAAATGATTTTTTTTTTTTGCAGATGTTTATTTTGGGGCTGCAACATTTGACTAACAAAGAAGCAATGAATTGCATTGCACTTGTCTTTTAATGATTTTAGATGCTAGTTATTCCTACCCGTTTATTTGACTAAAGTTCAGAAAGTGGCTTGTCTAAACAACAGAAATTCAACAATAAATAATGTAGAAATATTTTTAAAAAATATTATCATTGCTGTTACATGGCAATGTAAACATCAGCCCAGCAAAAATAAAAGCAGAACAGCATGTTTCAGGTCAAAGAAATCCTGAGATGTCTGATATGATTTCAACAGGAGATTTTTATGTTACTGGGTTTCTCAATGAACTGCCCAGTATTGGCAACAAGAAAAGTTCCCCAAACTATTATATTGCAAAGCATATGTACCTAAACATAACAAGGAGAGAGTTTTGGAGATATTAATACGGGGGGGGGGGGAAAGAGCAAGCCAGAAAAACCCCCAAAATGGTACAAAATTACATGAAAAATAGTTGCATATCATAGTTGGAGACAGAAGTCAGCTGTTTCTGGTTATGATTCAAAGATACTATTTTGCCAGAGCTGAAGAATGGACCCATTAAGGGTAGTCACACTGCAGGTTCTACTCATGGGTAAGCCTACCTGTGTTGAATTTTATGGCTGTTCTTCTCAAACACCTTATAGTTCCCAGCTGATGCCTGCCTGAAGGACTAAGTACCACTGCTCTCAACTTCATACCTAGGAGTCCTCACCAGAGCAGAGTGCAGCATCTGACATGTGGTGCAGAGCTCCTGGCTTCCTGGATCCTTGTTCCCACTGCTAAAAGAGGGACCTCAACCATGAAAATGAGGGACCAATGTTCTTGTTCCAGTCAAGTTCCCCTGTCCCTGCAACAGTTGGCTTCAGATGGCTCTGCAGGGCACCCAGCATGCCCAGTGGAGCAGTGAGTTTCATGAAGTGTCCAGCTCTCCTTCAGCATCTGGGCTTCAACCAAACCCAGTTTATACAGACCATACAACAGCCGCCAGACCATCATGGCTTTTGGTGAAGCATGACCACGGTAGCCTCAGATTGGTTTAGTGGAGAAGAAAAACACCCTGAACTGTCCCTGTGCTCTGAGACACTACAGAAAACCAGTTACACATGCAGAGAAGCTGCAACTGCAGAAGCATGAGCCATGCACACTGCCCAAGCAACAGCTCCCTAAACCTATTCCTTTGTGTGCTCTCTCATAGGTCCCTACTAAATATACAAGCAACTGAAGCTTGTATATTTAGTCCACTACCCACTTTCATCATCTGCCCAGAGATGCTGGGGTAAGTTTGCCCTTTGCCACTTGTGGAAGCCCATACTGACCATTGGCAGCCACCTGCAGCACTCCGTTTATTGGGCTGCAGGTGGGTTTAGCCCATGAGTTGACAGTGGGAAGGGAAGAGTATTCCTCTCTCCCTCCCTCCATTTCAACCTTGTTGTACTGTGCACTCAGAAACACTTGTAACCTAAGAATGAAATGTTTATTCCTAATGACTGAAAAAGATCACATTTCACATCTCTCTTTCTATAAAGGATGAGCAAAATGATCGTATCACTGCTTGGTATCTCCAGCCAGCTGGAATATTTGCCAAGGTTTCTTCTGCCCAAGATGGGATGTTGATGTTCCTTTTGTGGGGGTTGTTTCATAGCTGTGACACTTGGCTAAACAGCAGGCAGAGAAGGAGAGGCCAATTTTGTAACAGTGATACCATTTGCTCATCTCATTCAAAGGTATTTTGTAAAATGAAGACTTTGCTGACCAGATACTGCTGTTTGACCTATGCACAGCTAACTAGTTATTATGGGCTGCAAAAGGAGAAAAAGTCTGGGTCCAGAATCTCTAAACCTTATTAAAATGGCCATTTGGGACACTGTCACTAATTAAAACAGAGACTTATTGCTGCTAAATGACATTACTACTGCTCATAGAGCCTAGGCGGATCGTTACCTCTTGCTGAGTCTGAAGCCCCTGGCTGACCACTATATGCATCCCTTCCTTGACACACCATCCTTGGAATTCTTAACACTTGCACAGAACCACAGAGATTTGTCAGGGAGAGAGGTAGCTTTCTATATCTCCCCATATTACAGCACTTACTTCAGGTGGGAGATGTGCTGAGGGAAGGGGTGTGTGTGTCTGTGTGCATCTGCATATGGTCAGGGGCAGTGCACAAGGAGTAATCAAGCCCTTCAAAGAGAGTTTTGTTCCTCCGGGATAGTCTATACCATTTACCAGTGTTTGGGGCTCTGGGTCAGGGCCTAATGCAAACTGTGGCTGAGTACACATTTTGCTGAGCGATATATAGCACAGTTATTCTTTGCAGACTTTGTGGGTTGGAATTAACTGGTTCCACAATGGACTTCCAATGAGACAAGCACTCCTAAACCACAGGGCCATGTAAGGAAAGTCCATTCCATATCTGTAGAGGTGTCAGAGCACATCTAAGAGAGGAAAAGGGAAATGTTTGTTGGCTTACCAATCCTGAATTTTCCCCTCTGCTAATAACTTGTTAAGGATCCTACTGAAAATTTAAGTTATTCAAGGCAATTCAAACATTTCTGGGGTAAAAGAGTCCTGGATTCCCTGTTGTGAGTGTGGGTATGAGGTCATAGTACCTCTGGACCTGCCCCAATGGTGCTGGTGACCTTGTGGTGGGAGACACATAGCACCTGTCTTAGGCTACACTGCCTACTCAGACAGATGCCCAGCTCTCTTACACTCCTTGACAAGATTTTAGCCAGGTTACACAGACTGACATATAAATACAGCATAATCTCAACAGGTTCCCTTTACTTCCAGTTCAATGGAGGCTTATTTGACCTCTTTTTTATTTTTGTGCTCTTTTGCCTCTGAAGTACTCTAGTCCAGTTATTTTAATTTAGTCTAATCTTAAAAATAATATGAACCAGATCTGGTTTGAAACCTGACTGATTTGCTTTAAAGATGCTCTTTGCTCTTCTGAACTGACTGTCCTTTTGCCCCATTTCCCCTACTTTACAAGAAAAAGCTTCCATTGACTAGTCAGACAGAAATACTTTTGACAGCCAAGCAGCTAGATTTCTGGGAAAGGGAATGATATATTCAGAAACTTCTTAGAGATGACAAAAAGCTATATGAGGGTGCCAAAACTGTAGTCATTTACAAGAGCTCTTTTAACATACATACAAAACTAAGAATGATAAAGAACAAAGAAAACAGAAGTGGTGAAGAGGGCAGGAAGACTAATTCCTCAAGTACTGAATGTTTAGAGACAAAATATTGGTCATTTAGTGCAAGTGATTTCCCCTGCTAATCAGGAATGTGACAGAAACAAAAAGTTTAACTCTGCTCAATATACATTGTCTCAGCTTGATGCTGCAAAGTATGTTTCATTACAAGCCAAAAGAACAGCCCCCACTGATGCTTACTTGAATGTCTCAATTTCTGGCTTAAGCTGTCCCATTGTTTTGAAGCAAAGTTATGGTTTAGAGATCAATGGGACATAGACTATCCTAATCTACTATGAACAGTCTGTAGCAGCAAAGGGATACTCTGCACTAGAGAGCCATCTAAGTCTTCTAATTACTTCTGCTACTGATAGATTGGCTCTTACCCCCTTGAATTCCTTTGTCACTGAGGAGTTAAAATTCATGAGCGTCTATGCTGCTGAATGCTTACTCCAGTGCTGCTATTTTCTGCGCCAAGCTAGCCATCACTGCAAAGAGTCGAAGGTCTGTCAGGCCATCTGTTACATAATAGTCAACAATCTCTAAAATCTGGGGAAACTGAGATGGAGAGAGCAAAGATGATGAAGGGTTTAAAGAGAACAGATTGCTGCCTAGCTTTGGGGGGGAGGGAGGCAGAGACAAGGGGGAAGGCTGGATAATAAGCCTGATAATAAGTAGAGACAAACCCGATTAGCACAACCAGCAAAACAATCCCACCAAAATAGTAATGCTTTCGCCAAGGAAGTTGACAAGGACATCAGACCGGTGGGGAAAAAGTGCTTTGGAGTAGTAAAACTGAAGGAGGCTCAAGAAAATTACAGCTATAATTTAGGCTTTATCACAGACAGCTGGGCACTGAAGATACTTTGAGAACATCCTCTAAATCAGTAAAGAAGACTACCCCAAACATTTCTGTCTCTCAGTATTAGACAAGACACTATCTGCTGTACCATATGAAAGTAAGTGTAGTATTATCACTGCATCCTTTTCCTTTCCCCTTCCCTTTGTAGAGGAGGCGTTTGTTTATTTGTATGGCATCAGAATGGTGAGGACATGAAAGGAGGACTCAGCTACCTCATATTTGTCTTGCTACATGTCCACATTTTAAAAAAGACTGACTATATCTAATGAAAAATACTTTCAGGAGACATATTATCTGTTTAACTGCCTCTGTAGCCACAGAAATAGTGAGCCACCCAGCTGCATTAAAACTCTTCTAAAATGAGCTGACTTCTAGTCTATTCTGTCCAGTTTTGCCTTGTCTAGTACTCCTCTAACTACTTCTATACCTCTCACTAATCCTTGCAGAGTTTACTCTACCAGCAATAAGCATAATGCTGGTGTCTTCTTGATTTTCTTGGCATATGGGGATGTGCCAGACTAAATGCACTTCAGGTCTCGCCACGAGACTCCTTGCTACATCAAGGTCCCAATTTTACCTCCAGACTCTCTTAACATGAAATACCACTGGGAAGCAAAGGCCTTAAGGCAGTTTGAGGCAGTTGTTTCTGCTTGAGCAGCAAAGTGAGACAACAATCAGACTCTCGGTTTTGGTTCTGTCAGCCCTCTGTCTTTCGGGAACCAGTTCTTGACCCTGGGACTTCAGTGGCCTCTCACATCATGAAAATACATGATCTTAACTCCTGTAAAGTTCATTTGCTTCTGAGAATCCCTTCAGACCAAAATGGAGTTGTACATGCTCTGCTTTATCATCCCCCTGAGCAAATCACTTTTAAACTATAGCAGAAAACACAATACATGGTTGTTGAGGAAGGGAGAGGAGGTATCTTCTGAGTATTTTCATATAAATTTTCATATATAAACAGCTAAAGTTGTAGGGATAATTTGCTGCTTAACTTTTCATGTGACAGTAACTACTGCCAAAACAAACACATCATAATGGAAGCAATTAAAATCAGTGTTCATTCATTCATTGTTTTTACTATAAGGTAAGGTGGTTCATTAACTGAGATCCAAGTGTATAGTGTAATGCATCCCTCAGCTGTATTAATGGATCACATAAGATAATGCTGAGAGACGGAAAAGATGAGCATTATAGGTCTGATAAAAATAAACAATAATGCAGGCATTGCTGAACTGGATTATCATAGTGCAACATGAGTTGTGTAATGATGTTAGCACTGGCGCCTGCCTTAGAGCTGATGCCTCAGAATACTAACATTGAGCCACTTGATATGTGTTTGATGTCTAAACAAGTCACATCATTTGCTGAGAGGAACAAATTGCAATGGGGACAGGCTACAGGGCTCCAAGACTCAGATAAAAATCTGCCTAAAAGAATTTTATACAAAATAATTGTGCAAAAGACTTTCTTCAAATACAAATACATCAAATACATGGTTGAACCCTTTTTTCTTCTTTTTCTCTTTTTTTTTTTTTTTTTTAACATCCAAATAACTTGGTCCCTGCTCTAGTGCTAAAGCCTTGTCTAACATTTCGTGCTGGGAATGCAAAGCAGGACACCAAGTACAGTAGTACAAATAACACTTTATTTACAGTTTCATGGCTTTCAGATTTCCTGTCTCCATAATCACTTCCTACTAATTTCCCTCTGTTTTGTTTGAAATGGTGGTCTTTTCAAAGAAAGTCCCCAAAGAAACAACGCCTTTGTAAGGTTTGGATTAAATCATGGAGGTTTTTATACTTCTTTTGCTTTATTTCCCAGTACTGGTTTTCTGCATTAACAGAGTTTGTGCTGTATGTCTGGGTGGTTCAAACAGGATCATGATAAGAGAACTGCAAAAAGGCCAGCAGCAAAGGGCCGAACTCTCAGCTGGAGGAAGCAGGCGTATCTCCATTGATGAGCATCAACTACAAACCAGCATCATTTGAAGGGCCAAATGTTTTAATGCTGGACATGAAAAACTTTCAAGCACTACTATGACACTTGGAAAATTTGCTAATACTTGAGCATATACAAACATTCAGATAAAATCAAATTTGTGTGTGTAGGAAGTAAATAAAAGCAACTACCACAAAAATGCAGTTTCCATACAGGGAGAGAAGCTCAGTCTGAAATTAAATCTACAGAGTATTTGACATATTTTTATCTCTCTAGTGATTACAGTTGCCTAATAAGCAATACTTCCTACAGCTATATTTAGACTCCTCTACATTATGCCAAGTTGGCTGACCAAAATAGGACAGATCCCAAATCGCTTGTCACTTTTCAAAATGTAGCTAACAATTGAAAAAAGAAAACAAAATCTGTGCAAACATTGAGTAGCATGAGTAGATTGTATCCTTAGTTTTATCTCTTAGCTCTATCCCAACTACTTTGTCAGAATTACCTGTATAAGAATGAAGGCATATGCCCATTGCCACTGCTGACCTCTGACCTTTCCCTTCTTTCAGGGCTTTGATTTCTCTCCAGGCCTTTCAAACCTTGTCAATTCCAGAATACTGTTAATTCCAGAAACTGAAGAAAAAGAAACATGTGCAATTCAATTAGACAGTTGGGTTATGTATAGAATTATTTCATAAATAAATACCTCACACGTGTTCCAGTGCTGCTGCTAGTCAGTTTGCTTTCCTTTATTTAAGGGGAGAATTGACCAACCAAATATCACAAGTAAACAATGAAGGTATGAATACCAAAAATGTTTGCCATGCCTTCTCACACTTTTCCAGGAATGGGTTAATTTAACTTACACTGTAAGTCAATGCTTCTGGAGGGGTAACTTCTTTCAAGGCCATTAAAACTTTCTAGGGGTTCAAGTACCCAACTCATCAGTATCAGCCTAGAAGGACACTTACAATATCAGTTTTCAGAAAATTAGACAGTCACCCCTGGGCAAAACTCCAGTGTCTCAGAATGGGGCTTTGACAACATGTAGTTAAGCTCTGCCTTCAGTTTTCAGTTTGAGACAAAGCCTCAAAACCTCTCACTCTTCCCCTTCACTGAGCGCAAAAGCACTGAAGTTTAGTTTTTTTGGTCTCTCCACCACCTTCTTTGTGAATTAGTTATTTCCCACATATAATACTAAAGTAGAGGTAGGACAGGAATAACTAAAATTTCAAAATCTTATGGATATACAGAAATTCTGAAAGAAAGGAGAAATTTGACATCTCTCTATGACTTTCTATTATACTGAGCTAAAATACACTATAAACACTAGTCTTTCTATAGAGACACTAATGTTCATTATGTTTCTCAGTGAGATGATACATCAGATATTTACACGCACAGCATCATCTAAACTGCTTTATGATCTTCTGGAGAAGACATGTAGACAGAGAAGAAAAGATCTGAACAGGCAAGAATTTATGTGGTTTTCAACTTCTTTTTATTTTTTACTTAACACTCATTCACATATAAGACTATCTTTTTTTGTCACCCCAGCTGTCTCTCACAGTGCACTCCTTTCAACCAACAAGTCAGAGAGGTTTCCTGTGCATCCACTGATGTTTTCATGTCCAAATCTCCTCTTCTCTTCTCACCTTCCCTCCCCTCCCCTCCTCTCCCTGCAGCCAAAGGAAGCCTCTTCGGTCTTCACAAAGTGCCATCCCCTCCTCTTCAGCCAAACTTCTAAGGTCTTCACTAATTCTAATGGGCCTGGACAAAGCACCTAGTAGAGGAATAAACTGTCCTGCTGTCTTATATCTGAAGGTCTTGAAAAACTCAGGGCATCCTGAAATAAACAGCCTAACTCCTGTCACAGAGCTTCAGTGCTTACCTGCCCAATTTTAAGGAACACTAAGCTTTTGACTGGAAAAGTCATGACAATAGTCTACAACACAATAGTTTTGGAAGATCTAAGTCGTGCGGGAGATGACTGTCAATGCCTGCATCATGTTCAACTGAACGGAGACCTGAACTGCTACATCCACATGTTCCAGTGCACCACAGCCTACACCAACCAGCAACTTATCCACAGTCAGGGAAGTGCTGGTCTTGAATCCACACACCTCATCCTCACAGGGCATATTAGACTATGCACCTTTCAACACAGTTGCTGAGTTTCTGCTGTGAGGCCAGATTTGCCTCACACCCAGCTGGGTTGGCTCTCTCTGGACCACAGATCCTTAACATCCATTTAAAGGTTTGCGTGAATTAAGGTAAGTAAATGTGACCAGTGAAGAAAATCCATTCACACCGAGAGCATGTTTTCTTATTACATTTGAAGCTTTACCAGTCTCATCTATCTTAGCCAGACTGGCATACTGATTTATACACATTCTTTATAGGATCATTATAAAACATTTCCTCTTCAGATTCAACAATCCATGTAGGACATGGCCTAGAATTGTGAGCTCTCTTAAAACTTTGTGTTCAATCCTCTGTTTACTGGTTCTGTAGGAGTTAGAGAAGAAGTGAGATCAGTTCTCTGTACTTTTAGGGATAGCTGGGAAGACTTTCCCAAAGAGAAGGTTAAGAAGGGGCAGGACTGATCTCTTAGAGACTTTTATCAGCCTTTCATGGTGTTTAGAACCTCCAGAAATAATTAGCAATGACAATTAAAAAAAATAAAAAACAAACTAAGCTTACTCCATGTTAAAGCAAGTCTGGCTTAAACAAGGAAGACCTGTAGAAAAAACGTATCAACTCTAATGTTGTAAGGCAGATATTGGGCAAAAAATGTGTGGTTTGTGTTTTTTTGGGAGAGAGGTTGAGAAGGAAATACAGAGGTATTCCATATGCTTCTTATACCCACAACGTTGTGGATTCTCTACCCTGCTCTCAAGCTCATTATCTGTGCTAGTTTATACTTGTACTTCAATGGAGTTGATAATGAAGCAATGATATTCAGGGAACAACATGCAGAAAGGAAGACTCAAAAAAAAAATAGTCTCAGGCACAACCCAAAACTTGAGCATCCTACTTCAATCAACTTTATATCCCAAGTGAGGGGATAAGGGTGTAAGGGTGAGAGCTTAGCAAAGCTCTTTAAATATGACTTTGATCTGTTCAGATGTTCAAGAAAGAGTCCAAGGCCACAAGCCTGGCACCCAAGGGAGATTTTATCTAGAGAAAGATGCTCTTCAGGTCTCCACTGAACGAAGAGAGGAGCTGAAGTTGCGTGGGAGGTGTTTTTCAGCTGTGGAGAGACATAAACACTTTGCTGCTGTCCTAATATTTCACACCCCAGACCAGGCCACAAGACAAACAAACCGGGTGTTGTTTCAACTGTCTCATTTGACATGGTCTAAGGCTACAAGAAGTGAAAGAAAACCTTAGCACCCCCTCCCACCCCCCTCCTCGGACCAATTGAGCTGTCACTGCACAGAAAGTGATTGTTCAGTCGAAAACACATTTTGGCCTGATGCAAACTGAACAGTCTCGAAAAGTGGAATTTCCCTTTGTGCCTCCCCTCTAAGGAGAGTGAAAGGCAGCAAGAAGAGGGGCAGGAGGGAGGGAGGTGACCATTTTGCACTATCAGTCTTCCATGCCGCCTGTTCGTAGCCCATCCTCAGAAGGCAGCCCCAAAGGCAGCCAGCTCTGGCCTTGCCAGTGGGATGAGCAGTCTTGTGGAGGCAGTGACAGACAGTTTGAGGAGGAAAGGTTCAGAGGGAGTTGGAAGAAAGTGTTGGAGTGACGGAGTTTCAAAGCCAGAGCTTTGCTAAGCAGAAGGTTGCAACCTTAGGTTAAAGTTTATTTTCTGGAAGTTGGTAGCTTAGCAACAAGGAGTTTTTTCATTTGTTTAATACAGACAGAAGAAATAGCATCAGGCATATCAGAGTATGGATGTGTCAAGGCATCAGGGAGAATCACCAGGGAACAGCGATTTGCAGCAGAGATGAACAGAGATACCCATCTCCAGCAACATGCGACTTTCCTTCACACATGAGAATGAAGTTGTCAGGACAAGATCCCATCCAGTCTGAAGCCAGTCCCATTCAATTTTATCAACAGATGCCAAGAGCCTATTGTCAGTTTTAAAGATGTCCATGAAGTATCCTTAATGGAGTGGACTTCCTATTTTGAAAGGTATCTCTGATTACTAAATCTCACTTTAATTTTGATGCACAGTAATGTAATATATGAGACAAAATTATGGAGAAAAAAAGCAGCAAGTCATATGTGCAACAGTAAATATCATACAAACTGGGAGTTTATATCTTGCTCTATTTTTGGAGCATAAGTGAACTATTGATCTCTGCCCCCATTCAACATCTTTCCAGGCAGCAGTTTTCACTTTAAGTTCAGTACTGAAAATCAACAATGAAGAAGCTGTCACATCCCATCACATCATTCCCTTCTTTTGCTGCCTTGAGAACCTGCAGTATATGGCCAGTGCCTCTTTCTGTTCAAGTTAATATTTTGATGGCAGAATACCAATGCACTTCACAAACTCTCAACAGAGAAAGTACAGCAGCAGAAAGGAAAATGTGCCATAATTATTCACAGGTAATGATCTCAGGTTCTCACTATATTTCTATGTCCCTCACCTCCTGATTAATTCATTATGTAGTAAGTATTGAGCAACACAGGGGAAAGAATGCCTTACACAGCTAGTCTGATGTACAGCTCTGGCACTGTTACATAGGTCACACTCTGCTCCAGTAAGTTTTCACCTGCAAAAGGTGAGAAGCCAAAATTCTCCAGAGCTTTCCATTCAACAAAACTTACAGCAAACAATTCAGGGTATCCCACTCCAGCAGATGCTTAAGGACCACTCAGTGCCTCCACAGGACTCTGCCTGCTCTCCATGTACCTGCAGATGTGCAGTGAATAAGGCAGAACTCCAAAGAAAAGAGGAGCTTTCACCATTAGCACAAGGACAACCTTTTTAGACTCTGCAAGAGAAGCAAACTGTACAGAAATACTCCAGCTAGACAAAATTTGTGCAAACAGCCCTCAGGCCACAGGTTGACACAGGTCTCTCTGACACTGACAGCACCACAGGGTCATTTGCACACAGATGATCTAGGCCTGGCAGTACATTAGAGACTAAGGCTTTTGTTACGCTCTGCCACAAAGATCTTGTTGTTTGGAAGGTGCTTGAGCAAACTTAGTTGATGGCATGGAAACTGATGTAACTGAGTAACTAGAAAACATAGTCCATCATATTGAGTCACCACGCTGCCTTTCACTGCCATGGAAAAGACTTTTTTCAGCAAAATATCATGAAAAGAGAGTAAAGCGGATTTAGGAAACCACTACGATCAGCTTGCCAACTCCTAACATTCAAATACTTTAAAGCAGACCCTCCTAAATCTGAAATCTTGTGAAAATGTTATGGTTTTGTAGTTCTGGGGGTGGGGGTGAGGTAGAACTGTGGTATATTGTTGTTTTTAGTTTTATGTATTCAACTTCTCTCTTTTAGACACACACACACAAATACATACCTTCCACAGGTTATGTGACTTATGATATGAATTTTGTCAGGTTGCACAAACATTTATCCTGAGAAACCAAATATTTCTACTTCTTGCAAGAGCACCCGAGAACCAGAAGGTTCCAGCAGATCTACAGTGGCACCTGACCTGAGAAAAATGTCAGTGCCCAACTTCACCTCGCTTGAAGCTTTCAAAGGAACAGAAACATGGAAGTAAATGTTCACACCTAAAGAAATTCATTGGATTCAAAACTTCCAACTTGTCAGATGAAATCTTCCATAAGCAATGATCCTTGTCATCAACAACAGAAATTTTAAGGGCAAACTGTTTTTATTAAGCTAATTTTTGATATTATTACAGTCCTGCAAAAAGACTTCACTTCTGCAGCAAGTCCAAACTATCTTCAGCACTCAAAGCACAACTCAGAAAAGTGTTCCCACCATGAACTCTCACTAGTCAGTTCACTTCCCCAAAAGCACAGCCAAAATTATATGAATCAACATCTAAATTCCATTCCAAACTCCACATTCTGAATTAAAAGTGACTCCTAACACTATGACTATTCAATCTTTAAAAGGGTAGGCTGAGAAAACAAGAGAAAAGAAGGGTATGGAAGGAAAGAGAGGGAAACAACAGATGGACACCCGTGTCATAGTGAGTCACAGATTTGTTAAATTCAGCGATAGTCAAAGGATTAAAGAATCTTATAGTCCCTTTCCTCTTCCTGGTCAGCAACACTACACTCAGGTGAGCAAATACGCAGCAGGAGAAGCAGTCATTGAGTTGGCAAAAGGTTAAAAAGGACAAGTCTCTCATGGAATTGGAAGTTATTGAGCACCAGAGGGGCAAAGTTCAAGTGACTGTCTGAAGGCACATACTTTGGGATTAAGAATAGGATTTTGTGTGTTAGTCAGCGACATGACAAATAAAGGTGACAGAGGAGACTGAAGTTCATGTGATATTGACCAAGCAAGAGAGACCTATGAGCTAGAAATATGATGCAGATATGTAAAACACGAGGTAAGGTCTGTCGAGGGGGATATTTCCTACAGAATCCCTAGTAAGTAGCAGTGGAAAGATTATTTGTGCTGATGACTGTAGGTCTGCTTATCTGCTTTCCAGACTATCAGAGCCCTCTCTGATCACCCCAAAGGACTCTGCTGCTGCTCCCCTGCTCCTAGAAGCTCAGCTGCAAGGTCAGTCTTGACGTGTCACCATTGACTAGCCTTCCTGATTGGACTGCGTGAAGCCTTAGTGGAGCCTTTACCTGTTGGCTCAGGAGCTGTTTTCAGGCTCCAACACTTGCCCTTGGATCCTGCATGACTGATATTTTTGACTCTGACCTGTTGATTGACTTGGCTTGACCTTAGACCTGCCTCATTTCTATGGATGTGTCTGCAGCCATTGGACTGCATCTGACCCTGCCTTGGTGACTGCTGGTGAATATGCCCTATTCATCTCTCTTCAGTACTGTGGCACTTGCCAGGGAGCCCACTGCCCTGTCCACCCCACCTGCCCTGCTCTTACTCTTGACTCCTGTCTCCCCTGCCCTTGCTGTGTGTGCCTCCACACAGGAGAAAGCCATCCTGGAGCAGATTCAGGATGATGAGCACAAGGGAGACTGACAGAGCATGCTTTGGTCAGTGTTAAAATACCAGAGCTGAGCTGGAGCACAGCTAAGTATCTCTAAGGTAAGCAGGTAGAAAAAGGAAAGTAAACAAGCTGGTGATGTTAGCATGAAAATAAATGTCATATGGAAATCAGACACAGACTGTTTACCACCAAACCATCCAGGTCTTGAAAGGCCTGTTAATCAGTGTGGAGGGAACAGGCACAACAGCTTTTAAATGGAGCTTGAGCAACTCACAGGAAAGATTATATGACAGGGGGAGCAAGGGCCAGATCCAAGCTCTTCATTGTGCAGTGAGCACAGCAATCCTGGGATGGTAGCAGGCTGAGGAAAGGGGGATACCCAAGGAAAGCAAACTCCTTCTTCTTACTTGTATTTTCACCACAATATTTGAGGTTTGTTTCCCTCTTTCCTTATCCATTGCATATTCCTGGCATTGTGATTCTACCACATCTGCCTAAGGGGAAGATATAAGCCCCCTCTTATTTTTTAGGTAAAATTACCACCCCCTTTTATATATAGAGAGAGAGATAGATTAGTGCTACTGTGCTCATTTTAGGTGTTTCTGATTCATTCTTTGGTTCTTCACCTGGTGAATAATGCAAGTTAGTTACAGTCAACGTGCTCTGCACACTTCTCTCACAGTGAGCTAGAGATAAAACCTGAGTTTATATTTGAAATCCTCACTGTTTTCAGTCAAGCAGTTTAAAATTGCTTTTGGTAGGGAGAAGAGAGGGAGTGGTCTTGAGAGGAGTGTGGTCTTGTATTTGGTGACTGCTGCAGAGCTGGAACAGCACAGAGAACAGAAAGGCCTGTTTTTCGATATCCATAGTAGGGAATTTAATTTAAGGCTCATGTGTAGCTGGTTCGAAATATGTATTAAATATCCAGATGCAAGAGAAATGGGTACAGAAAACAGCAAAATAAATACAGGATATTGGCTCATCTATGTAGAGGGATGATTTCCTAAACCTGGCACATTGGGGATTCACTGCCTGCCCTGATTTTGTGTGTCACTGATTTGGCCAGGATCTAAACACAGAGCTTCACAGTTACTGAACCACCGTCCCAGACCCAGCCAAGGCTGAGCACAAAGCAGGTCTGAACAAACCAGCAGGCAGATTACAAAAGAAAAGCAATTGTTCTGCTTAGCAGCAGCACTGTTTCTGCTATGCTCAGCATTGGAACAAGTTAATTTGGGAGCACAGTCTTTTTAAAAGGAAGTGCTGCTCAGACTAGCATCCCTAGGTTTCATGCAACATGCTGCCCTTTTCATCATGCACAAGCACGGATGCTACTCACGGTGTATTTTTATACTCAAGAAGTATAAAAGCTTCTGATAAAAATCAGAAACCTTAAACCTCTGGTTGGCATCTGGTTAAAAACTGACATCATGTTTGCCTGTCATCGTTGGCCCATGTGGAAGTTTCTGGTATGATTTAATAAGCAAGAGGAAGGATTTTACAGTTAAGACAAAATAATAAACTGCAGTACCAAAACTCTAATAGAATTTTGCTCCAATGCCTTTGGTCTATACTATTTGGTCTTAACTAACACTTCACAGAGGTAAAAATAGATAATTGTGAGTAAAAAACATGCTAAAAAAACACAGAGCAGAGCCTCTGAATGCGTGTAAACTGTCCACAGCTCCATTCTGATTAACAGACCTCGTAGAGACCATCAGTGTCCAAAACTTTGCCCGACATCAGTTACATAGCTCAAGAGATGAGAACAGTAGCAAGGAGGGGGCACCTGAGCACACAGACTGACCATGCTGAGACCCCCAGTGTCCACTGCAGGCCAGTGGAGCCCTCAGGGTGAAAAAATTCCCTTGACACAGGGGATGGAGGGAATCATCCTGCCAGCAGCATAGCACAGGCACTCACATCCTCTGCAGACAGCTCTGTCAGGAAAAAATAAGTACACCGTTGTCTCCTCTTTGCTGGAAGTGACCATCTTCTGAAGCTTCTGCTCTTTCTGGGAGCAGATAACATAAATTAGAGCATTTTTAAGCCCTAAGACATTCAGCACACCCAGCATTGGGCTGCCAGAGAAGCAGCATGCAGTTTTCACTCACTGCTGGCTTAAGCTGCGCAATCCTCAGCTGAATTAGCTGCTCCTTTGCTATGCATGGCAAGCTATCCCATAGCTGTGTACCACCATACTTTTTTCTCACACATTTTGGTGTAACAACAGCGTCTCAAAATACCACTCAACAAGGGTAAGCAGCCCCTTGGACCCACTGCATCTCACCTGCCATGGAGCAGTGGACACTGTGGGGAGCACAGAGCGAGGGGTTGAGTGCCCCTTGCCTCCTCTGCGCAGCAATAGAGATCTAAATTGCGCTGAACCCTCATTCAGCAGAGCCAGCCAGCTGCGCAAAAGCTGAATGAAGACCTCCCAGCCCACCCCCCCACGGGCGGGTGTTGTGTGGGCAGTGGGGCCAGCACTGCCCCCAGCCCTGCCAGGGCACTGGCTCCCAAGCCATCAGCTGGCACGGTGGATGGATCTAAGGCACTAAGCCTCCTGCTCGGGCACTGAGGACATGAACAAAACAAGGGCTGGATTTAGCACCCTCGTTCAAATAGTATGGTATTTTAGCACCAGAAATAGTATCTTTTTTTCTCCCNACTTAGCATGAAAATAGGTATCAGAATAAGGCACTAGCTGAATAGTCAGTACTCTGCATAATTCTCTCTTTTCATCTCTGCAGCCTAGATCCTCTCCAAATATTCAGATCAAAATTCGCAATGGAGCTCCAGCGTTTTGGCCTCTAAGAGTAAAAGCCGGAACATTTGGATTCTACCTCCATCATATCCCTCTATTTGAATAAAATCAGCTCTCTGATTTTGCCATCAGGTTAGTTATAAAGTCCCTGTCCTTTTTTCTCTATCTGTCAAAGATCAAAGAGCTGAGAGAGATAGACTCACTAGTAAAAAAAAGAAAAGGAATATACTATTTTAAGGACTGCATTCATTTCCCCTACCCACTAATATTTTGTGCATGCAGCATTGTACTCCAGCATATGAAAAAGTATGTAAGGGGAAGGACAGAAAGAAAAACAGAAGTCAGGATAAACTGTGGATTGATATTACTGCCATTTAAATGGCAAAAAGTCTGTTTCAAATATTCCATCATGCTTTGTAAAGTGTCTACATTTGAATGATGCATTGTTAGACAATGGAGAAGACCAGCAGAAGAAAGTAGCCTAAAACTATAAATGAAAATTACTAATTACAAGAAAAAATACAGAACAGGAGACAAACTCAAGCATGCAATTTTCATTTTAACTCTCTGAGCAGCCCAGTAAAGGGACCAGTACACATTCCCATCAAAAGCAGTAGGAATAACCCTAAGAATCATCCTTCTCAAATCACAGATGAATTCAAATGGGAAGAGGCATGCAACAGCAAAAAAAATAGTTGTTAATGCATAAAACTACTGCATGACTTCTAATAGCTGGACTCAAGAACCCTGGTTAAATACTGACTTTCTTTCAGAGTCAATCAGATAATAAGACCCCTTTAGAAGCAGAGAATAGTTAAATTCATCACCATAATTTAATTGTAGAAGGTTATTAAAGAGCACTTCGACTCCCCTCCTGCTTCGGCGCTGCTTTTGTGTATTAAACTCAGACTAATCAAATTGCAGATTCCAAGAGTACTGTATTAGTCATCCCCATCCCTTTTAATTTGTTTAATGGCCTCCTTTTTTCTCCCCCCTCTTGTGTGTGTGTTCTGACTGGCTGTGCAGCGCTTAGGCTCACGACATGTAAATAAAGAATGGATAGGGGAACAGTTCGTCGAAAAGAATAAAGCGTGCCTCCATTCTAAAGTTACATTTGATGTCAGCGTAATTCATGGGACGTGTACTGCAAGCAATGGTGCTTATTATTTCTGCTTAACTGTCTACAGACACAGGAGGAGAGGGAGAGGGAAAAAAAGGAAGAAAGAAAAGAAAAGAAGTCTGAATTTACACTTACTGCTTCAAAAGCCCTTTTGTGCTGCGCCAACTTCTCCTGGCTGAAGATGCAGTATTTTGCCAAAAAGTCGACTGCAAAAGCAGACAAAAAAAGGATAAAATAGCCCATAAAAGAACTCTTTACCACACTTTTCCTTAAGCATTTTTGTAAATTTCCATAAAGAAAACTAATTTTTTAAATGTGCAACTACACTGGCCACAGAAACCTCCTCTTGTAGAAATTCCAATTTATGGTTTGCTTCTCATGTTTTGGTGGGTTTTGTTGTGGATTTTCTTTTTTTCCCTTACTCTTTCTTACTTGGAAAAGTCTTTTCACCTGGCCCAGGGCACAAAGTCAAAGTTTGTTCTGAATAGAAGATGTTTAACATGTATAAAGCATGAGAGCTCCATCCTCATCAGGCAGTAGTCTGGGAGCGTGGCAAGGGTTTGTTGTTGTTTGTTTTAAATGTTAAAGAAAAGAACTTCTTCACTCAAGTTCTGCAGAGCGGCATCCTCCATAGATACTCCCAAAGATACCAATAGAAATGAAATTCCTTTGGTTTGTTCTAATCAGAAAAGATGGGTATATCAATAAAAACTTTTCTCTTTCAGTATTGAGTAGCTATATCAAAGAAATCCCATGCTTTTTCCTATTTGTCTTTCTTGAATGAGATCGAGTAGGACACACTGCACTATTAAAAAATACCATACGGCATTCCCTCTCCTAAGTGTTTTTCTTTTTTTTTAATTTGTTTCCAGGCCTATCATCCAAGAAGACAAAGGCCTTGAGTTATTGGGCTGTATGACGTTGGTCTTGCTTCCTCACACCTATCAGCATGAGAAAAACTGCTGGGAATGGGATAAGAAAATGGGAGGAAGTCAGGTCATGCCACAAGTACAGACTGAGCTCATGAGTTCTGCGGATTGTACCAGCTGTGTTACCTCTGCATTCAAACTCTTCCTAAAACTTATTGCTTCCTTTATAATGTGTTTCTCTGTGTCCTTAGACTGCTATTTCTACCACCTTATCATCACATTCATAGAAAAGAAATCCTAATTTCACATCAAGGGAAACTGCCTGCAAATTCAGGCCCTGATGGGGAAAAGGTGTTGAGACTCAGACCTTCTAATCTTGTGCTCATTTAGAGTGAGAACTGAAAAATAGAGGTAATAATTTGCAAAGGTCACCAGGAAAAAAAATTAAATCTGAATCATCATCATCATTATGAGTAACATTACCTTCCTGTAAAGAAAAAAGGAGTTATTCACAGTGTTGTGGCAATGCAACATTCTGACTGGTATCTAAATAAGCTTGCAACATAAATCTTCTGCTTCTTTTTAAAAGAACACATCTATCTTCAGATTGTGTTTTGGGTCATGTGCAAGAAAGGTCCCTATTGGGAAGGAATGCTCATTGTTTGTTTATAGCTGTGTCCAAAACAGTACAAAAGGACAAATAAAGATGCCTAAATGTCATTGTTTCTTAACCTATATACTCCAGATGAGCCAAATCTGTGTGGAAAAAAAACAACAAAAATATCTTGGCTTTCCACATCAAAATAGCAACAGAGGTTTCTATTTCAAGCACAGATTGACAGATGCTCCAAGATTGTTGTTATCACATGATGTTCCTTCAAATTCCAAAAGGAACTATGATACTGAAATGAGTAATGAGAAAACTAGTTTCTGACAAAATTAGTTTTGCACAGTTCTATCTTATTGCCAGCATCTAAGAAAGATTTAAGTCAAAGAGGACAAACGCAGTAGTGGCAAAGGTTCTGGGAAAGATTCACACCATCCTTAGTACTAAGCACTTCCCCAGGACCTAATACCTAATACCACAAAAATTTTCACAAGTCACCATTTTTTGGTTTGCACCTTGACATGGGTTTGGGAGATGTAGATGTTCCAACCCGCTTGAAGCATCACTTCTAGGACTGTCTGCATTGGCGCCATCTGGTGATTCTGGAAAATATCAAACCATAACAGAAAATCTGTCATTTTCCTCTTAAAATATTGACATTTCTTCTCACCAAGTATTTAATAATGTCACAGCTTCAGTTGCTACTCCGTGGTTAAGCAATTGGCCCTGTTACAATTTTGGGAAGGGGAAGATGGAGGGTCAGCTCTGCCTCAGAAACAGGATCAGGAAGTCAAACTTTAGTTCTTATTTAATCAACTTTTAAAGTTGAATTAGACTCTTTGGTCATCTACCCTGTTTAGCTGCATAAAACAGGTAAAAGGATGTCACATATTCCTTTACAATCTATCCAATTATTTGTACCTAGCCAAAGCACAATTTTCCACAAGGCTGTCCTGTGTTGATCTGAAGTTGTCAGAATACAGAGAATTCCATGTGGATGTATGGAACATTATTTCTAAGATCAGTGCTTGGCTTACATGACACTTGAACTTGTGTTAATTCTCAGCTAAAAGCAGTTTTTGCAAGGTTAAGGAACTCTTTAATATCCAGTATATCCTCCCTATAAAATTACTTCCCTGCTGCAGTAAAGCTCATGTTCCAAGGAAATTAAACTCTGTCCGTTTTTCTGTCAGAATTTTTTTATCATTCTTCTAAGACTTTTTCAGTGATTTTTAAACATCTTTCCAAAACAGGGACACCAAAACTGTATAGACAGCCTCACCAGGACTATTGAGCTTCTCTTACTTACTATTTTCCTTCAGTATGGCCAAAGGGCCAAACAAAGACCACTTTGCCATTCCAATCTTGAGCAATAATTTCAACTTAAGGAAGCGGATTTTCTCCAGCCACGTTCCTCATGCATCTGTTTCTCTCTCTTTGTTTATTCCCTCCCATCCCCAGGAAGTTTCAAAATCGTCAATCAATTTTGACCAAGTGCGACAGAGGCGTAGAGGGTTGACAGGAATTAAGTACCTACAAGTTTCATGAAAATAGGCAGCAGAGTAGAGGGAGGGAGGGAGACCCTATTAATTCCCCCATTGAGGGAAAGACCTCAGCATGAGCTCAACCTTTGTTACAGCCTGGAAATCCACACGAGAGAGAAACCCTGGAAAGCAGCCATCATTAGTAGCACTGCTCATGGAACCACCTGTTTAATTAATTATTCTCTGCTGTAAAGAACCGTTTAAAAACAGCTCCATAGCTTTCAATATAAGCTTGCTTGCAGTGCCCCCAGTAGGAGTCATGGAGACTGAGGTCAGGGGAAACTGGGCCCCACGTGCATTGTACATCTCATAATATATACCCCTAAAAGGCTGCCAGAGGTCTTTGGGCTTGGGCAGACCCAGATATGGGTCTGCCATATTTGTCCTGCTGTTCCTCAGCACTTTACAGCCAGGCACACTCTTCTGCCCTCCCACCATCAGGCTCTGCCTCCTCTCTCTGGCTTTACTGGAGAGCCAAGAGCGGGTGACAGAAGTGGCTACATCCAAAGTCATGCTCAGGCCCTCACTCCATAGCTATTCAGTTTGCACAGAGCTGATGAAAGCCTAAGAAAAATCAGCTGCCAAACTCTAAATAAATCTGTACTGAGCATGTCCCTACTGGAACAGTGCCATAAACAGGCCAGATTTATGGGACAGAGAGAGGGTGCATCTCTCAGGCTGGACTAGTTAGTCATTCTGTGCCAAATGTCAAGTCACAGAATTATAGACTATCCCGAGTTGAAAGGGACCCACAAGGATCATTGAGTCCAGTTCCTGGCCCTGCACAAGAGAACCCCAAGTCTTGACTCTAAAGCATGTAAGTATTCTAGATTTGCAGAAGCACAGTTGCAACACTATTGGGTCCTTAGGTACAGATAGAATAATGTTCTTTTGCCTAATGTTGAGGATTAAAAAGGCTGTTTTTGTTGAAATCATAATTCTAACAAAATATTTCAAAGATAATTGCAAAACTGAAATTGAATCCCTTAAAGGAAAACAAAACCAAAAAAACCCACTAATACTAGAACACTTCTTTTTGTCCGTATTTCTAAGATCCTACCTCAAAAAGTCACTTAAGTGAAAAGCAACATATATTACTGTGCGAAGAGCAGAAAAATTAGTCTTTGCTTCTTTGTTCTCAAGCTGGGCACCACCTGTAGCACCTACTCCATGCACACAGTCATGCCTGTATAATCTGCTTTCTGAACTCCTCCTGTGTGCTTCATAGAATGCACAGGGGACGTCCCATGAAAACAGGCATAAGTTTGCAGAGAACAGGGCCCAGCAAGTGGGTATAAACCAGGGTAGCGAAGAAAAAGGCCAGGGAAATACAAGAGGATTCCAAACACACTCAGGGGAGCACCCAGGCTTAGGGACACTTGCATGGATATCTTGTGGCCATGCAGAGTTCATGGGCCAAGTCAGCTTTGGCAACACGTCTCGTTTCTGAGGAGGGGAAGATGGTTTACTTTGCTTTTGTAAACTAAAACTCTCGTATTCACAGTAAGCTTCTCATATTAAAAGAATATTAAGACTGAAAAAGTACTTAAAGGCTAGGAAATTATGGAAAATACTACAGTACTACATTCAGAGATGCAAGTACTACATTTCATGATGCAAAAAGAAGGGTAGAAGTCAAACTATACTGGAAACTTTAGCTTTGGCATTTCAAAACAAGAGAAAAACTGAAGCAGTCGTAACATGAAGTCAGTAGCAACCTCTGCTCTTGTCCAGCTCCATAACTTCCACTTAGTATTTTATTACAGTTATGGTCTGTTCTTAAAACTGTAAAGAAGATCCTATAATGTTTTATGAACATCAAAAGATTAACCCTCTTAACCTTCCCTGAATAACTCATTATTCCCATTTTACAGATAGGGAAATCAAGAGATTAAGTAACATTTCCAAAGCCAGAGAACACAGTGGTAGCAGACACAGAAAATCACTGCTCTTCAGCACTGTGCTTTAACTGGAGACAATGGTCTCCCATGGGATATCTGTGTCAGAGCTTTGAAGGACATCAAACTACACCAGGCTGTCAATAGAGATAATGGAATAATTGGCAACTGTGTCTAGGATGCTTTTGCTTTCAGGAAAGCTGGATTTGGATCTTCAGCCAATTAAGTAATGCTGTTGACTGGGCAATCATAGATGTTTATGAGACAGATAGAAAGGAAACAACGAGGGAAAATAAAACCAGGGTCTCAATTAAATTCTAAAACTGATATACCACTTACAAGAAGCTGAAGAAGCTTTACTGGAGTAGAAAATAACTTATGTTTGGGTTTGACCATGGAAACATCAGGGCAGGCAACAGAAATGTTCAGATTTCTAGCAATAATTCTGAATGATCACTATGCAATTCATTGCATTTCCCCATGCAGTTAACATGCTTGCTTTGCAGAGCCAAGTATTTTATATGATACCAGAGGGAAGAATAATATTGTGTAAAGATATAAATCTAATGTCAAAAGTATAAGCACAGGCACACACATCTCTTTCCAAAAAACAACCCCTTTAAAGAAAGTTCATCAATATTTCGTAAATGCCAGCAGATTCTTTTCTTATCTGTATTTGACTGACTTAAATATTCCATGTCAGTGTTTTTAACCAAAATAAAATTTTTTTATGTACTCTATTGCAAGAAAAACATGACAATACATTCAGCCAAAAAATGTGTCTTAAATGGGGCTTTCCAACACTTTTACAGGCTTTCAGTGTTTGCCAGGAACTGTGGGCAGAGGTAGATTTAACACACTACCAATAATATGTAAAAGCATAGAATAGGTTCAGGAGTCTGTAAAGTTTGTACTCCTGGGCTACGCATGTAAAAGCAAATTGAGGTACACAGAAACACTTTCATGTGAAACTGGAGACCTTTTTTCTAGGGTAAGAGAGTCCAAAGGGCACCTCCTTTTAAAAGCATCCCCAACAGACAGTCCTGTAACTCCTGGGTGTGGACTCCATGAAGCACTGTAAATAACTCTTTATTCCCCCTTAAAAAAAAATACACCTTATAAATTTAAGATACAAACTTTGATCTGAAACTAGTTTTTTCTGCACTTCTCCCCCTTCTCTCTCTCACAGGTACACATAAACACAGAAGTCCTTCTATTTCAGATACCTCTCCCTAGGTTACACAAATGTAACCTAGTCTTTGCGAATAAGGGCGTGAATGCTGTTTTAACAGGGACAGCCAGTCTGCTGTTCCTAAAGCTCTGCCATGTAGTACGGAAGACCAAGAGGGGAAAAATTCAGCTGTGTATCATCAGACTCAACCTCTCTGAGCAATAAATATATAACTACAATCACTTTGATAAAGATTGCAAAGGTAACATCATTCTCAGCACAGTGGGATGAAACTGAAGAAGGGCTATGCATACCTCTCTCACATTCCCAGGACAATCCATTTCACAGCACCCATAGCCATTGATAAAATGTACTCATTACCATATTGTGTAGCTGAAACAATGACATCTGTTAAGAAAAAATGCATTTATCTCAAGGTTCCATTCTTTTGAAAAGGTTTATTTTTTTTAACACCAGGTTTTAACTTTGCTAGCCTGGCTGCCAAGTCCAGACATGTTTTACTTCCATACTTTGTCTTCGCTCTTGCCAAAGTAGAAGCAGACCTGCACCTTTTTACACTCTCCTGAAGATTTTCCTCCAACTTTCAAAAACGCCTGGCTCTATAACTTTGGGTAGGCCTTCTGATTCATGCTACTCCTCTCATGCTTTCCTGGTTAGGCACAAATTCAAGAATAAGGATTTACAGAAAATTATTATCTTTTACCTCACTAAGTCTTAACCTTTCAGAGTGTATTAAACTTCAATAGTATTGTAGCTTGATGCCTGGCTTTGCAACTAAGGTTTCTTTGAAGATGTTCTATCCACAGATCTGTGGGTCGTTAAACACTTTTCAGTTTCTTACCATCAGAAGTGCATCAGCAGGAAAAGCTTCAGTGATTTTTCCTTTATAAAAACAAACAGGCAACCCAACTCACAACAGATACTCTCATCCTTGGCACTGATGTGAAGGTTTACTGGTGAGCATGAGAGAGCTTGGGGGCTTATTTCTTCACTTGCATGAACTTTTGGGGTCAGCTGGCAAAAACTTGATCAAATCAAATCAACTCCAAGACAGCGCCTGTCTTGACAGGACAAAATGGGAAGCCTTTTGTTTCTGTGGGACTCAGGCCTTATCAGCTCATTCTGTCACTCATAGTTCCTCAGCCCACTTGCAAATCCTCCTGGATTTACTGCAAATGTATGAAGCTTGCTGGAAATAATAGTGCAAGCAAAGAGGCTAGTCCAGCTATCGACTCCAAGCTCTGGGTAATACCAATGGGAAATTATTCACACAAAAGGTGCGCTGGGGTGACAAATGAAGAGTGTGCTTTGGCCCATTGAAGATGCGAGGAGCTTGGACAAAGCTAACACGCTAATGCCAAACAGCTCGCTTTATCTGATTACATACTGAGCACTTGCCTCCCCTTCCCTGATACCAGCACCCTGCCCACCCCCTCACACTATCCTTCAAAGGACACAGGTTGCTTTCTTCTATGCAGTGTGGCATAAATGGTAATCCACAGTAGGAACCTGTCTTAAAGAGCATTACCTTCTCCTTGCTTTCCCAAAAGACTTCTTTAAAGTTTAAATGAAGCAAAATCAAAATATTCCTCAACAAAATAGGAGGAAGGTGAGCAGAGATTTATGCCAAGTTTTCTCATATCTCCCACCTACACCAAGATGAGGAAACAATTCTTTCAACCCCTTTTTAACATTTGAGAGTTTCCTCCACACCATTATTGTATACACATGCCTTCCTTTTGTTCAGTTTTTAGTTCGGTTGTTTTGTTTTTTTTGTTTTTTTTTTTTTTTCTGAAGGCCATGAATATATTTCTAATGGGTATCCTGCAGAGTTTGCATGGAAAGACAGTTTGGTCCTTGGATCAATTAGTAAGTACTACAGTCCACCAACCTCTACTACTACCATTGTTTCACCCCCAGGAAAGGATGCACAATTAAACCAGCACGGGCTGAGCCTCCAAAGACCTGACTACCCAGGTTCTTCTGTGTGAATCACACAATGCTGCATTAAGAATGATGACAGCATCTAGGTGTGCTGTGAAAAACCCTGGGAAATTTGCTACTTTCATGAATCTGAGCTCCTTAGTCAAATTGTGGGCAATTTCAGTACTTTCAGTTCTTCAAGGAAGTTTACAAAGGAAAAATGGTGAGCAACTTCTTACATAGGCAAATAGTAATAGGACTCTAAACTAAAAACCGGAAGATTTAAGTTAGATATTGGAATGAATTTTTCTGCTTGAAGGGTGGTGAGGAACTGGAACAGGAAGCCCAGAGTAGCTGTGGATGTCCCACCTCTGGAAGTGTTGAAGGCCAGGTTGGACGGGGCTCAGAGTAACCCAGTCTAGTGGGCCACATCCCTGCCCATAGCAGAGGCATTAGAACTATTTAAGGTCCCTTCTAATCCAATTAAAACCTATTCTATTGTATTCTTGCAAGTTTGTTCACCTGAAGCTCATAAAGTACTTTGAGGTAAATTAACATAATTGAAGATTTAAACTGTATCAGAAATAAAAGAAATCCTAACAATGGCATTAATCTACTGATGGTAAAAAGAAGGAATGTAAATGCCAATAATAGTAATAAAGCAGACATGTTCAATATATAGCCCTTTTCTGTAATTTAAAAGCCACCACATTGCCATACTGAGTTCATTGATGTGAATGAAATCATAGGGTGATCATGACGTACCTTCCATTGTAATAGCAACTTAAAGGGGTATTAAAAAGCAAACAAAAAAGTTAGATATCAGCCAACCTCAAAAACTATTTTCAAGAGTTTTGACAGAAACTGAAGCAGTTCTTTGGGTCCTCATTTCCCAAACACTGAAGAAGCACCAGAGCTGGGAAGAAAGCTAATATGTGCCACTGTTTAAAAAGGGTAAATGGCACGACCCAGGTAATTATAGACCTGTCAGCTTGACATCAAAGCCAGGCAAAACAGAGCAGCAGCTGATAAGGAATTTGATTAGTAAAGAATGGAAGGAGGGAAATATAATTAATGCCAGTCAACACTGGTTTATGAAAATAGATCTTGTCAAACTAGCTTGATTTGTTTTCTGGATAAGATTACTGGTTTGGTTGATATAGGTAAAATACTTAGGACTTCTACTGTGTATTACACTTGATATCACATGAAACTTTGATTAAGACATTGGAATGATACCAAACTTTCATGCTACTTATTCAGTAAGTTAAAAACTGGCTGACAAGTCTAAAAATGTCATTACAAATGAAGAATATTTACTGAGCTTTCTCTTGGACTACTCCTATTTGATGTCTCTGTCTATAATGCAAAAGGAAAACTTGTCACTAAAGGCCACTGAAGGCCAGCTGCTCAGGAGGATGACATATTATTAAGCGGCTTTGCTGCTGATTCAGAGTAATAGGGATCACTTAGCTGCCTGAAACCAGGAAAGTGATATGATCTTTGAAGTAACCAGATGTAAGGATAGAAAAGATAGAAAGATCTGAGGGTCCTAATGAATAATCCACTGAACATGAAATTCCAGCTCAGTACCACTGCCAACAACTCTAATACAATTTCACATGAATAGATTAGAAAATATGTATGAGGACTAGATTTGTTAGATTACTTCTGGCTGGCAATAGAATCCCTGGAGATGCTCTCAAGGCATGACTTTCTGACCACTTACACTGAACAGACTCAAGCACTATCCCTAGGTGTCCTGTCAGTACCCAGACTATGGAGGGAAGGGTTGCAAGGATGGTGTGTCTCCCTTTGCATTATTCAGCCCACCTATTCAGTAAGCACTGCTTCCATCTGGAGTTGCCCAGGTTGGCTAAAACACCTACACCATGGCCAGGTCACATCCACCCACATTGATCAATAGGTTGTGCAGTTTTCCATGATCACAATCCTGCTTTAGTTAGTCCCTTTGCCAAGATTGATAAGAGTCCATGGCTTGGGTTATCTCCTTCCAAATGGACGCCTGTGACCTTTTCTCTATATGGGTGGTGTAAAATATCTATGGATGATATTACAAGTTTGTCAAGGTCTTACAAAATAAGAACCTACATAAGCACTTTGTTACCCAGCTGGTCCTACAGAGGTAGAGGTCTGGAGAAGCCTGAGATACCTTAAGGGTCTTTTATGTGGATGACAGTTCAGATGGTGACACGTTCACAGAGGTAGTCCTCAGAAGTGAGTCATGTCCACATATCCTCAATGTGATAGTGAGGTCAATATCACAGAAAAAATGTCCAAGTCCCTCTTCACAAGCCACTTAGGAGGAGACCAGAGAAAAGCCATGGCATCCCATGATTAGCAGAGTAATTCTCATAACTACACAACTGTTGAAGAGTCTCTCTTTGTGACACTGAGTGATGATTATATCAGACATGCTCTGAGAAGCAAAGGAGCATCAAGGCACCTTCCCAGAATGTTCTCTGAGGGTCTTCATTTAGTGAATTTTCACTGGGGCAAGAATTAGGACAGGGCTTTCACTGACTTTCACAATTTCCAGAAAGCCAAAGCTGAACAAGTCATAATATCTGAGATGACAATATGAAATTTGAATGGCTTTCAGTTCTGTGTAAGGGAAGAACAGGCACATGACACCACATAAGTGAAGATGCACTCCAGCTGTTGTAACTTCTGTATGGTGTCCCAGATGCCCTGTGATGGACAGGGATTTAGAAGCAGATGCTAAATTTCTGACTTGGACTTCATACAGAAAATAACTTTTCTGCTGTATTTTAGGATTCTGCTAGGTACAGCTCTATTTTAGACTTAATACAAACATTTCTTTCTATCAACACTTTTGGCACTGAACAAAACCTCAGCCTTTGTTATATTTTTATAGGGCTTGTTGTTCTTTCAGAGGTATTTCAATGCACATTGTTGTTTCTGTTTTAGTGAGTGTTGCTCATTTTGTCAGAAGCAGATGGTGTTTACTGAATTTTGTTTGTTCCAAAAATAAGCAACACCCAACTGTTCCCTATGGAGGTGTGAAAGAGAAAAGGTCTGATATATAAACATAGTTTCTCTCTCTTACTTCCCCTTGTTATTCTTCTGGTGAAAGGAACTAAGCATCTCCTTACAAGCCTCCAAAACTGAAGAGTTCATGCTGTTCTCTACCAGAGAGGGCACACAGCTCCAACCAGCAGTGCTGCCACAGCAAAGCAGTAACTAATAGCCCAGAGGGCACAGCTTCTCTGCAGCCCACCAAAGGAGGAAGACACTTCTTATTAGCAAACTGTTAGTAGTCAGCCTAAATTAGGACATGTCAGGTTCCCTCTGTGGCAGAGAAATATGCTTTTCCAGATGGGTAGCACAAGTCTTGTGTCTCTGCTGACTAAAGAAACAGCCTATAAAGACTCACATACAACTTGGAGTTTCATGAGCAAATGAGGTCTCCACTCTGCTGACCTCCCTCCGCATGTGCACAGGCTACACAAGATCTGAAGGGTTGGATGCTCCCATATATCTTCATGTTGCTCAGAAGATCACAGAGGAACTACTGTTTCACAGGACTGGTCTCCATCAGGAGGAAGGGCAAATGCCAGAGGTGAGAGGATAGATATATTTCGAGTCTCATCTAGAAGCCCAGAACAGCACAAAGGAGTCACAAGGAGAAAGTTCTATATTCAGCATTATGAAAATGATCTATAACAAACTGAGCAGGGACAAAAACCTCTGATCAGTACATGTAAGAGTTCCAGACAGCAGCTCCATACTGGAAGTTTACTCCACAGGGTCAGGCACAGAGGTCCAGGAGCACCAGGTATCCATACGCAACTGAAAAACACGAGCGTCAAGCCCTCCCTTGGTATTTGCACCTCTGCTGTGGGTTGCACTTTGTTAATCCTCCTCCTGACACGAACAAGTCACGGTCCAATTATTTTGCTTCGATTAGACTGTTAGAAAGTGCTAATTCAGCCAGACTATCTAGCAGCACACCTTCAAATCCTTTGCTAGATAAGGCTTCTTAATGACTCCTGAGGGCAGCTACTTCCCTGCAGACAAGGCTCAGACAGGATCTTGGAACACCATCTATTAAGCAATGCCAAACAGGAGAATCTGTGGCATCTGGAAATATACTTTCTGACTAAAGTATTAAAAAAATATAACACTGCAAGGTGCCCTATTATATTTTTATAACACTCTCAGTTTCCTTAGTGTTTATCCAGAAAAGTTAATTATACTTGTTGCTTTACGTAAATTGCTGAATAAATAAACACAGAAATAGGAGCTCAGTGACTGCTATGCTTTCTTTAAACTGCTGTCGGAAGGTCCATTAAGCTAAACACAAAAGGGAACTTCTTGCAATGCACTTATTAAAGGCACATTTTCTACAGAAATGATTACAGCATGATTGTACAAGAGTATATAATTTGCTTTCTTGGCATTTTCAATGTGAATCTTGCCGAAAGCAAGCATGAGTGGGAAAAGTGGCTCCAGGGCCACTACTTGAGTTGTTAGGATCTGTCACCAGTGATTCAGGAGAGGGATGCCTCATCCCAGAAGAGGTGCACTGGCACAATGTGCAAAGCTGGCAATGGGGCAAGAAATCCTATGGCTCATTTGCACTCACATGTATCCATGTGGTAGTGGAAAAGCTCGAATTCATGCTGGCACCTTGGAAGATTTACATGGCACTATGACAACCACTAACAGCAGAATATGCTGTAGTAGGTTTGCAGTTCTACAAATGGGATCCAAACCAGGCACATACACGTGGTTGTATTTCTGTCAAGATAGCCAGAAAGGTACACCAGTGTCTCTGTGCTTGCTTAATGGCACCAGAAAGAGTGTAAAACAGGTCTGGTACAGGGCGGGGGGAAGATGACTCAGATGATAATTACACCACATGACATAAAACTGGCCTATTTAAAACAGATCACGATTTTGCATCACAGCCATGGTACTTCTGGCCCAGTATGAGGAGGACTGAAGTCATTGATAACCCATCATCCACCCACTGCCTTGAGAGGGATTTTCCAGAGAAGCAACAGGGAACACATCTCATTGGTGTTTGGGTTGGGTGTTTCTTTCTTGGATAGATACAACCAAATTCAGGGAGCTGATCATCATCATCACGGCTAGACTTCGCGAACAAAGATTTGGGATGGTTTTACCCACACTTGCTGCAAGTAAGGGAGCTGATACCAGAAAAGGTAAACATAAGGATAAACCTGAGACTGACCAGTGAAATACCTATTAGCCCTAAACAGGAAACACAGTTGGATGTGTGTTTGTTCCCACTAAAGTTAAACATCTACAGGACTTAGGTGCAATTTTCCTTGCAAGGCACGAAAACAACTTCAGAGCCACACAAGCCTGGGCATACACAGCAAGGAAATGGGACTGCCAAGGCCAGGAGGGCAGGGACTGCTCTGGGCAGGCTATGTTTTTCATGCCTGGCAATGGCCAGGCTGCAGGTCACTGGGTATATTGAAACACTCACAAAAGAAATTTGTCTTTCACCTTTCTAGCCTCTTGAGAGACTTTTATTTGCCACCAGTTTCAGTCTGATGGATGTTTTAACTTTGTCAAACTGTTCCTAGGAATTGTATATTAGTTTGCACTGTTTTTGAAACTAGCTTGTTATCCTGAAAGGGCAGGAAGTGGGGATTAAGTCCATTAGATGTTGTTTGAACAACTCCCTTTTCACTCAACATTGTGACTCTGCAGCTTGCCAGCACATTTCAGCCTCTTTCCAGGAACTGGCACCACAGGATGAAGCGTAGCTGTCTGAAGACCTGGTGTCTCTGCTGAGTTTCATAGGTAGAAAGAACTGGAAGAACTGAAGAAGAAAACTCGATGCCAGAAGAGAAAGAAACATCTCTGACACTACATCATGCAAGCAGTGCACAGAGGACCTGGGTTTCAAAGAAGCCCTCTACTGCTTGTGGGATACAGCAAAGTACATTATTCAACTGGAAAACGTGACAACCTAATCATCCTGAAGGGTACTATTATTGTCTGCTTAATATGCTTTACAGTCCCAATGAACAGGGAAGGCTGGCTGACAAGTGTAGGATGATGTATCTAATGGCTCAATGCTACCGTGATGGATCCATAAAAGGAATCTAATTTCACAGTTTGAGGGAAATACAGATCATACAGTCACTGCTTTAAGGCCACTGATTTCAGCAATCTGGACAAATAATTCCAATTTGGGATATTCTGGTCATTCAGCATTTTGTTTTATTTGTTGCTGTTTAATTTAAACCTGTGACCTAATTCCAGAATCTGTGAAGACTTACACATTGTAGGATGCAAGTCATATTTGCCAGTCACATGGTGACATCAACAGTAGTGTTTACAGTTCTAACCAGATGAAAGTGCATTTGAAAATCCTTGGGTCAAGATTATACAGCAGAGCAGCTTAAACTGCAGATGCAAAAAAAATTGTAGTTCTAATGCATGTCACTGGTGCAGAATCTGAATTTCTTCTGGGCAATTGCACTTGACAATGTAATTATTTCATAGATACAAATAAGTTCAATTGTGTAAAAGGAAGGCTGGCTCTGGTTTTGAGTGTATTACTTTAGTTCTGAAAATAGACCCCCTGTCTCTCTTCTGCTATCATGAAAGATATCACTTTACAGAGGGCATAATCTTCAGAAGTGTATTCATGATGATTAAGGGTTATTTGATAGTCATGATCATATCTGAAGTACGGCAACATAATAGAAAATGGTGCAGGCAGGATTTTGATTCTTAGGGTGCAGCTACCCTGTTCTCATTTGATCTCTGGAATCAAGTACAAGCTTAAATATAAAAACTCACCATCTTGTAAGCTGGAGATGGTTCTATTTTCAGTACCTTGGCGAAGGTACCAGGTAAGATGAGAATCTACTTGAGTTATGAATTCACAAGAATCACAGAATCATAGAAAATGTTAAGTTGGAAGGGAATTATCTGGATCCTCGAGTCCAACTCCTGGTCCTAAGCAGGACAGTGAAAGACTTGTGATACTTTTTCATCTTCTTATCACTGCCCTACACCTTGTGGGGTTCTGTAATCCAGGCTGGGAGATCTACCAAAGTCCATATAAAGTCTCATTCAGGCCTTTTGCAAAAACTCTCTTCATGTGAATCTTCAGCTGGTTCTTATACCATTAGATGACAAAAGATAAATCATAATTTAGGATACAGAACTCTTTCAAGTTGGGAAAAACAAATATTAGAGACTAGGGGCGCATCTCATTTGGCCCTTCTGTGGCTAGCAGTTAACAAAATCAAGATGTTAATAGTTCAAAGTCTAAGTATCCTTAGTTCTCTTGCCAAGTAAAAAAGGTGGTTACCTTACATTCACAGTGTTGTGAGTACTCTCATTTCAGCAGTCTCCTCAGAAATTTTGTACAATTATCTTGATCTGTGTTATTGAACTGATTATTGTGCATGCCCTATTCACAAAAGGCTAGAAAATTCATCTTAGCTAAACTGGCCAGTAGAAAAAAAAAAACATCAGAAAAATCTGTCTGGAGTTCAGCCCTATAACATTAAAATTTGTGTTTGTCCAGTTAGTTTTGTTTAACACTTTAATCTGTCCATTAGGAAGCCTTCAGCTTGGTGACCATTGTTGAGTGGAAATGAAGGATCTCTGAAATGCCCTGGACACTCTACATGTAAGGAGTCAGCACAATGTAACTATCCCTTTCAGATAACCAATATTTTCTTCACTAGGCATTAAAAAACTGAGCCAGACAATGAAGGTTGATGGTTGGCTTGCTAGGTGCTCAAAGCAAATACAGGGACCAAGATGATATCTTTCCTGCTAAGTAGAGCCAATTGCAGTGGTTGTAACTGTGTGGGAATCATAGGCTTTACTGAATGAATTTAAGAAGTTAAGCATAGAATGCCACTGGACATCTAATCCTTCTAATCCAAAATTTATGCAATTATTTATTTCAGTGGATCATTCCCGTGAATAAAGTGAGCAGGATTTGGTTTTAGTTATGGAAAAGTGAAGAGGACACCAAAGCATAAAATGGCAGCTTAGAATGACAGAGGAGCTCCTAACCCTGGGGAGCCCATTTACACCAGCCATCATGGTTCAGACAAAGCACTAAGAGGGGACACGGTCCCTTTCTGAAAAGAAAGAAAGAAAATTGCCCCTAAAAGAAAAATCCATAATCAGGATGACCATCAATAGAGGAGATTCCCTGTTGGTGAGGTACCTTCTTTCGACTGAGAAAATTCCCTACTTGTGTTGATTCTGATCCAGCTGGCCTGACTTGGATTTGTAACCACCAGATGCATTGCAAACAACTATGGGTATTCTAAAGAAAATCAAATAAAGGCTTTTTTAAACCAATAAACAGCATTCTTGTAGATGGATGCAGAAGACAATTGGTCACAAAATGGATAAAATTGCTGCCCCCACGCCCCTCCCCTGCCTTCAAAATATTTAAGACGTCTGCATCAAGCTGCCTTTGGTTTGCATACATATCAGATTATAGAAGATCTGCCTCTTTATAATTTTTCTTAAAAAGGATGGTAGACTTAGTTCAATAGGGCTAGTGAGACAATCCTTTAAGCTGTGTCAAAATGCCAGTTATCCTAAGATGCCACCCAGATTTGAATAATTTAGAAAGAGACAAAACCACAGAAAGGAAGAATCATCCTTTGACTACTTCTGCTTTTGACACGGCTGCCTCCCTCTTCCTTTTGCCAAAGCATCTTCGTCTCTCTATCAGTCATGACAAGTGCCAATCAAACCTTCTGTTTCTAAGGTTCTGGGGGAAAGTGAAACATGAAACATTTTCTAACAATCAGTGACCAAAAGTCCACTATCAGTGTGTGGTCTGGGGAAAGCCAGCCTTTTCCTTTTTCACTTCTAATCTCTGACCCACTGTTTACCTCTTCTTTTTTTTATATACTTTAATCTCTTTGTTGCTCCAAAGGATCCTAAACAAATTGTAGGTCAGTGAGGATTAGGCTCCTTTGTTACCAATGATTAGTACATTTACTTTTGCTTTAACATCTTCAGCAACAGCTGAATGTCAAAAAGATCCAGCAAGAGTTTGTTTAATCGCAACAAAAACTATAGCCACATAGTGTTACAATTGCATTGTTAGTCTTGGCATAAAAAACAGGGATACAATAGGAGACAGTGACCATGGACCTACATTGTTAACGTGTGTTTTCAGAGGTACTATTCCAGAAATTCAGTATTATTATAATCAGATTCACAGTAACCTTCATCAGATCAGCATAAAAATTAAGCTTCAGATATTTGTCAAAGGCCTTGAATTCTTCTCCCATTTGTGCAGCAGTTGCACTGGATTCAGAAACAGTTTATGCAGCTTGACAGCTGTGGAAATGTATTCAGTAGAAAATGATATGAAGTTGCTCAACAAATCATGCAAATATGTGGATCAGAATTAAAGAGGGGAACTACTGAACACTGCACTAATTTCAAAAGGATGTACAAGGATCAGACCATTTAAAGCAAGTAGACATCTCTAGATTCAGGTAGGCTTTCTGAAAACAAGCTTTGCATCTGCTCAGGCTATGTGTAGTGGATTGTATATTGCCGAGATTTACAAGTAATAGGCCGTAAAAAAGTAAAAATGAGCAGAAGCAGAAAGGAAGCTTGTTTGAAGCCCCTTGATGCTGAAATTGAATCTATTTACATCACCTTATACTTTCGCAAGGCCAGGGCCACGAAATTCTTGTGTCATGCCCAGAGCAAACAAGACCATCTTTTACCCTGTTGCCCCATCTCATTCCACATAGAATTCAGGGGGTTTGTTACCAATTTTAAAGATGTTCCCAGTCTTGGCAGTGTTTTTCTCTTGCCTGACATTGTGTTCTACTCTCCAAGCACCACCAGAAACACCAGACCTGTCCCCTCTCTCTTCACGTTTCTGTCAACTGCTGTCATTGTCTTCTCACATTTACTTGCTGTAGGAAGTGACAGACCCAACCTGAATTATCAAACCACTGCCTTCCTCTGCACCAAATGGCTCCTGCCTGCTATCACCATGTAAAAACCCTCCTCATGCAAATTTCTATAGGAAATTGCCCAGAAAATACTGATAGTACAAGAAGTTGTTGGCAGTATCCGATATAACTGACAGCCCAGTATGGTTTCCAGTTGCTTTTAATTTCAGACCTTTAATTGTTGCAGAATTTTCACCAATAGCAATAGTGTGGTGATATGAAGGTTCAGCAGTTATTCATATGTTTCTTTTTACTGACAGCAAAATAAAACTCATACCCAGGAAATTTTTAGAAATTTTTGAGTGATCTGGAAGTTGCAAAAATACACACAAATCTATATACAATATCTTATAAGAGTCATCCAAATTTGCCTATTATAGAGTTCATGAGATATATTATCTGTGTAAATATATCACTATACTTAAGGCCAGAGAAATAACGTACACAGGTGTGTGTAATATTGGAGAAAAGAATAACCCAGTCATTGAATTATAAATTATCCAAGAGCTTTTAGATCCCCAAATCAGACAATTAAACTTTCAAATGCAAGTTCTATTTGAGACCATCCTTCATTTAACAACCTGTGATGCACAATAGCAGTAAACTGAGAGATCAGAAGAATAAAACCCAACAGCATGAATGAGCAGAGATCAGGTAAGAGAAGGGACTAGAATCCAGGAGATAAAACAGCAGTTTATCAAGGGAATCAATACTGTTTATTATTAGATATATGGGGTGGTGCACTTTAATAAAAACATAAACACAATATATAAAAATTAAGGAGACCTTAAGGAAACAATCCTCAGCTTACCTGTACCATCCTGAGTCTTAGGTAATTGTGCACTAAAGTGTCTCAGTTCTGCAGTGTGGATTCAGTTTCATGTAAACCTGTTAAAAATATTACAATAATTGAGATTGAGCAAGGACCAAGAGATTTTTATAATTTTCTGATTATTAATAACTTTATCAGCAAAGTTCACTAAGCCTTTATTTTACGAAAATGGCCTTTGCTTTTCATATTATTCAAATCAAAGGTATTGGATGAAGTAATTGACAATAACAGCATTAGAAGATTTGAAGATGAATTGAATAATTTGGGTTTTTTAAAAGTCATTTCTAATATTAAAAGGCCTTTTAAGAGGCTTTTTTTTTTTTTTATACCTCAGAAAGGAAAATTAAACCATACTTACAAAAAGAACTTTTATCTGGATGTTCTCTGTCAGTTTTTGCATGTTAGCAAGAGTTTCTCTAACAAAGGTGATAGGCACAATGGAAAGTTTAGCTCAGATTGTCAGCCTCTGCCCAGTGACTTATGGGGAGGTACACCCAAAAGCAAGGACAAAGTGCGTGTTGCCTGTGTGGCTCCAGGACCACTTCTCTCCCCAGCCACTGCAAAGGCAAACAGGGCAGTGCGAGACATTTGCAAGCAATCTGCCAGTATTTGCATAAGGACCACTTCCTTTGCACAGCAGAAAGCTAATTTTGGAGATACTGCTGCAGGTTGCCATTTCCTGCCATAAATTTGTGTGCGACTTCATCCCAGCGATGGGAGCCAAGCTGCCTCTCCCTCCTGCAAAGCCCTCAAATACGAGCCACAGGACACAACAGCCTGGCTATTAGGGCACACCTGGATAGATGGACCACAAGTTGACACCATCAGTTTGGGTTCAGACCTGAAACAGGCATACAAGGGTGTTTTCCCATTCAAGAAATAGGGAGGATGTAAAAAGTTCTTAATGCAAGTGTCTACATAAGTAACACTGGTTCAGCTGAAAAGCATTTACATATCAGAGTTTCCTTGGTCAGTGTCCACTGTAATTAACTTCTTGAGACTATTTTTTTGCCAACTCCAGCTCATAAATATTTGACTGGTGCCACTCCATACAATCTTCAGTGTCTTTCACTGAAGTCGAGAGATAGGAACTGCTTCACCACTTTAAAATAAACCCTAAGACTCAACAAGAGTGGAATGGTCTGATGGGGGCTGATGAGAAGGTGTTCCTCATAGATACCAATTGAGCACCCCATGGACCTGGGCAGAGCCATCCTGCCCCAGGACTGTCCCTTCCTACCTTGTTCCTTCACCATTTGAACTAAGCAACAATGTATCATGACTCCAGAGATTCTGCCCTCAATGGTAGCTTTGCAGGGCTGATCCCAAACCAGCTCTATTTGTGGGTATTGTTGCATCATTACCAAGAGACCAAGACCTCAAATAGTGCTTGCTTTTCATATAAATCCTTAACCGTGAATTCAGGATGTGTAATTATTTGCCTGTGATGTCACAGAAGATTGGGTTGCACAAGGTGCTGAGTGCTCTGGTCATGGACTGGCATGTGAACACCTACACTGAGAGCAATCCATGAACCAGCAGTCTGTGCACACTGAAACACTCAGCAGACAACAAGAGGAGGGACAGGCTGTGAGCGCAATTCAGGACTCACCTGCAGGAGTGCCCAAACCAGGATAAGGTCATCAAGCAGACCAGCCATGCTCAAAGGCAGGAAGGAAGGACTAGGGCTTCCAAACTGGGGCTGACTTATGCCCTCACAGTGCCAATGAGTGTCAGAAGAGACTGCATTACCATGCCCTAGGGATCAGCCTGGTACTCACAGCCGTGTATGAGCAGGAGAGCAAAGACACAAAGTTGCAATGTTTCCTCTTTGCTTCTTCCCACCAATCCTAAGCAAAGTGATGGTTTATATGCATTCTGTGCCACTTAGTTACCTCACATGTGTTAGGTATCAGACTGCTTCAGTGAGAATAGAAGTACTAACCCTAAAATGGTGCTGATATAAATCCTCTGAATTCTGAAACCAAACTGGCTGTTTTGTTACATTTTGTTTATATGAGTAGGAAATAGTTTTTTAGTGTGTTCTTTTATAGCCATGATGCACACAATTTGCTGTGGTGTCTTTTTTTTTTCCCGTCTCTTTATGGCATATAAAATACTTCAGTAATGAAGAAGTCCAAAAACGTATTCTTAAGTGCCAACCAAAACCAATCCTTAATCCCAAAGAATCATCAGAGCCTCAGTTCACAGTCACAGTGCCCCAAGGATCATTCATTTCATTGTCAAATATATGCCAAAGAACTGTTATCTGTAGTTATTTTCTTTGTGCAGTATCTGAGATCTCTAGGCATGGATGAAGACTCCATTGCACCTGGACATACACGCCTATGACGAATGTAACCTGGAGTTTGTTCTGCTTATGTTAGATTCCTTACATGCTCAGGTAGGGTGTGTAGCACACATCATTGAGAATTCAGATAGAAATCTATTTTTCTACCTTTGATTAATTTATTTGGTTTTGGTGCTCATGGCTTTTCTTGATTTTGATGTAGAAATTTTCAAAATAATTGGATTGCAGGATGACAGAAGTTGTAATAATTTAAAAATATCCTTTAAAATAGCTTGTAATTAATACACTAACAAGAATAAAGCTTTTTGCCAGCTAAATTGCTTAGCATTAAAAGGAATATGACTTAACTGGAGGCATGTATTTTGACCACTGGAGGGCTCCTGCATTTGTTTCTATCACTAAATAAAAGCACTCAACAGTACCTGGCCTCATTTAAAATTACTGAAAGAATAACCTGCAGTTAGCAACAAATTTGATTAATTTCACCCATATTGCTATGTGGATGACTGTGGGCAGATTTGGAAAGTACTCAGTTTATAAATTATTCAAATCTAATAAAAAATGCTTTCACCAAATATTTTCAGATTTGCAAATTCTTTACCTGTTGACATTCCAGTTGAATATCTAGTTCATGGTTTGCATAATTACTTTAGATACTCCTGCACCAAAGCCAATCAAAACTTTTGTGTGTTCATTTGTATGAAACATTTAATTTGTATGTAATTTCCCAAAAAGTACTAATGGCCAGCTAAAAAGCCACCAAAGACAAAAGGAAAAGTGCTGGCTTGCATCACTTCCGGATGAGGCCAAACCTGCATATTAGTCATTCCTTCTGCAACTCCATCGGCTAGAAACAGAGAAAACATCACTACACTGTCCTTAACTGGGCAAAGCAGCCAGAATTTGCAACTTTTATATCCCAACACACAATGAAATTGCTGTTTTAGGGAACTGCTTCAGCTTTAAAAACTGACTTGCAAGCTTGACCAGGATAGGAAGGCAGTCGCCTCTCAGATCTTTCTGGAAAATGAGCAAGCAGTGATTTTCAGAGTCACAGTCAAATATGTTGCTCTCACGTCACTGACCCTGACCTGATGTGCACATCACTCTCAAACTAATTCACAAGCTCCTCTCAGCCTGCTTAATGACAACATTAATACTGACATGTTTCATGGAGCTCTGCTGATTTAGGGGATCTGGTCCTATTTATGGTTTAACCCACTTTCTTCTTTTTCTGGACATCCAGTGCCTTCCAGGCTAATGAGGCCTGTTAATACTGCCTGAAACATCTCATGGGCGTTTCTTAGGCTACACTTGGACCTTTGTGTGAAAGATAGTGTAGCCCTAAATCCCTGTATTTTCCATTTCCAGCGCATAAAGGTCCTCTTGAGATCTGCCCAGACACGTGTTCCTCCTGCCCCTGGGTTGTTGCTGCTGCTCACACTACTAGGAGAGAAATTTTGCTGGGATCTCATCAGGGGACTACCCATTTTTCCTCTTTCCCTTGCAAATATAAAGTCCTTCATAAGAACATCTTTGCTTTATTGAGTACTTAGAATCATAGAATATGTCGAGTCATGAGGGACCTACAATGATCATCAAGGTCCAACCCTTGGCCCTGCATGGAGCAGCCCCAAGAATCCCACCATGTGTCTGAGAGTATTGTCCAGACACTTCTTGAACTCTGTCAGGTGTGGTGCCATGACCACTTCCCTGGGGAGCCTGTTCCAGTGTCCAGCCACCCTCTGGGTGAAGAATCTTTCCATAGTATCTAACCTAAACCTCTCCTGACACAACTTCAGGCCATACATGTCATATTTGCAAGCTCCACTTATGAAACAGACCTTTGGCAGGCACTTTCCAACTGAATGCTGTATGGTTGGCATTATTCATATGACAGAGCCAAATTAAACACGTCAGGTTGACAAAAATATTATACTACAAATTAACTAATTACTTTATGCACTTCTGATGAAAGATTAATGTTCCATAAACACTAAAATGAAAGGTTGCTGGGAGCCTGAAGAACTAAACCCCTTAAGTTCTTTGATAAAACACTGCATCAGTAAATATTTACCAAAATTATAGGTCCAGCCCATAAGGCAACCAACAGAATATTTTTTCCAGTAAAAGATCAGTAGAACAGGGACAACTAATTCTCATACAAATTTTTAAAAATTCATTATGGGTCTTTAACATTTTTCAATGTTCTGAAAAAACACAGCACAAGGCTTCTGTCCTCTCTAGGCTTTAATTCTGGGAGGTGGAGCACTTTCTAAAAACCATGCACATTATAGTAATGAATTCTCTGCATTCTCTCATTTTCACTCGAAGTTTGTAATATTTATCAAACCTTTCACATTGATTTGGAATTCCTTAAGCAAGGATGCTTACCTTAAGCCCATTTACCTCTGTGAGGGGACACATCTGTAGTTCTGGCAACATGACTCAGTGGTTGCTTTGAAGGTCTAGCTCACTGCCCATTTATGCAATGAAACCTGTGAACCTGCAGGATAGAACAGAATGGTAATAGTCAAGTCCTTAATAAGTTTTGGGGACCCTGCAGCATTTTTCCTTTTGGACTATGGGAAGTTCTTCTCATCATTTGTCTTAGTCTGGTCCAGATCTAAGCACAGAGAAGTCTGGGTACTGCTACAGTGGGAAGCTTTTCCAGTGGCAATGGGCAGCCACAACTTCCTAGTGGTAGTTTGGCTCCCTGGTACCCATGCTCTGGGTTTGCCTTTTGTCCTCCAGAAAATTATTTCCAGGTTGCTTCCTCTCCTCTGGGCATATTGCCCCACATCACTGCCCACAGATTGTTGAAGCACAGATTGGACAGCACTGACTCAAACCTTGGTGAGTTCGAGTGTAAAAAGCTGCATTCTATGCCTAAAAAAAAATCCTCCCTTATAGAAAGACCCTGCCTGGCTCACCTTTTGTGATCTTTTCTTTTTCCTCAGATAAATATAACAATTCCCACCTCAGAATTGCCAAAATCATTGAAAGCTACCTTTTCCAGTTTTGGATAAAATTTTGGAGGAAAAAACCCCAGCAAAACAAATTTTCAAGTGCTGATGGCTAGGTTCTATTTCAGTCTTTCAGATCCAGGGCATTGCACAGATTGCATCTGTGCAATATCCCATATGCAGGCTCACAGGTCTTGTTGGAACATCACTGAAAAACAGGAGCGCCTCAAGAGATGTAAGACTGTTTTCAGCATCATCACACTCTTCCCAAAGGCTCTCACATTGGTGACAATCATGAACAGGAGCTGAACACAACACAAATATCTGCAGTGACAGCAGGCAGAGAACACTGTCGCTTGCTCTCAAAAAGTGCACACAGCTACAGCTCAGGTGTCAGGATAATTGCTGGAAGAACTGAGCCTCTAACCCCTCCACAGGCTATTCTGATCCCATCTCATCCCATCTTTTCGATGTTAGCAATCCTGTTGTATGTAACACACCCTCTTATTTCATTTCTCTTTTTAATTATGGTAGTAAAGGTTTACCCTGAATTAAAAGTAGTTAAGAAAACTTCCCACCACCGTGGAAAAAAACCCCTCCATGTTTTGTATTTTTAATACGGTTAATTTGCAGGGTCCTTTAAGAGCAGCTGCTAGTTTCGTGTGTCAAACGACTACCACACAAAAGAGAGTGTGGCAGCGAGCTGTGGGTTTTGCTGACACAGCACACTTGTTTCAATTGAAAACAAGAAATAGAAGGAGCAGTCTGAGAAACCTGACACTAGCTGTTACCTTTAGAAATCAAAACTTAACTAAAGACAAGCATACATATTACTTTTTTTTTTCCTCTTTTTTTTTAATGAAATATTGTTAGGTGCTGTTGGAGACACAGGTGATCAGCAAGTCCTTCTGAAGAAACATCTGTTACAAAGGAGAAGAGAAGGAGATGGAGAAGGTGCCATTTTTCTATCACTATAGTAAACACCTAATGCACCGTAAACTGAGCAAGTCATGCGGTAAAAGATGAAGCTCTCTTTTTAATCGTCTGAATAGAAATTTAATATCTTTGCATTTGCTAAGTACGGCAACTTGCCCAAGCAACCAGATACACAAAGCCTTATGCATTTATTCTGCTTTTGTGGCTACTGAACAAAGCTTCTAAGTCACAAGCATTAAGATTGGTATTTACTTAGCAGTTGCACATAAGGACTCATTAGGAATATTAGGGTGTCCAAATATGTAAGGAAACTTGAGAAATCAAATAACCACATATACAGTACAGGAAAGAAAAAAAAAAGGAAGAAACAGAAAAGAAAAAAGTCCATGAGCATTTCCAGTAGTTTGTTCTTCTCAATTCTGAGGCCAAATGGCTAGAATGAATTCCCCGGGCCAGCCCCAACTGTAAAGTGCTGAGCAAGAGCAGCACAGACCTAGATCACACTGTCAGGAGTGAAGTGCTCTGATTTGTGCGGGGATGATGACACAAAGCCTTTGCTACCGAATTACCTTTGCTGCCCATTGTTAGTGAGCTGCACCAGCACTATAGCAAGAACAGCAGAACATTAAAAAATCCCTGAGCATTACCAGGAGGAGACATATGAACTTTGGTGGTTCTGTCTAAGTATTATATTGGTGCTGTCTGTCAGCTTCCAGGAATCCACAGTACACAGCCCTGTCTCTTTTGAAAGGATGGTTTCAGAAGTTAAGAACACAGTTACTGTGCAACTGAGGTTAGCTCAGTTGGTTAGAGCATGGTACTAATAACACTAGGGTTTGGGGGTTTGACCCCTGTATGGCCCACTCACTTAAGGGTTGGACTCAGCCTTGTGGGTCCCTTTCAACTCAGAATATTCTGTGATTCAGACTAACATGATTTGATTTTCTCTTTCTTTTCTGCTCTCTTGGGGGAAAAAGTAGTGGCCTCTGTCAAACAAGGTCACAGGAATGTAGCAAAATTCCAGCCTGGGATAATGAAAACCAACTTGGTAGTTAAAACTGAGCAGCAATAAAATGGCTCATATTCAACATACCAGAAAAACTCCCATATTGGAATAGCAAGACAGCCCACCACAAGCTTTTTGGCAATGCTGTTTTCACCTCTGCAAGCAGTAGAAAATCTTCCAAGAACCCTGCCAAATATACAGGCACGCTCTCACAACCCTGGGGATAAAGGTAGAACCAGATCTGCAGGTCTTTGGGAGGTAAGAATTATTTTTAGTTCTCATTACTCCATGACAAATTAGAAATCCCTTTATGCAATAGTTATAGAATTACTTTTGCTTAAAGCTAGAAAATCTTCTTTTGGGGCAGAAAATAAAACAGAACCTCAGCTGAAGACCAGGTTGGGGGGCAGGGGTGGAAAGAAAAAGAAAATTCCTAATCAAAATATCAGTATGAAGAATTCTTTTAGGGACAGATTTAGCCTCTAGATCAAACAGCTCTTGCAGACGGTCTTTCAGTAGGCAAATATGACGTTCTGTGCTAAAATCTTTCACAATACGAGCAAATTAAACAGTTTGCTTTCAACTATTTTGTTGTCACCATTGTAGTCCTTCTGTCTTGCCACATTCAAAAGTTTTATGAACAACTGCAACAGCTCTGAGAGGAAAAAGGGAGATAGGCCATTTCCCAACCCCAGGGCATTTACTTGGCACAGGGATTATGAAATTCAAGCTTCTGCTTTGAGATGGGTACCTGAAAGAAGCCTTTTGTCTTTAAATGTTTTGAGCACCTCTGCATGGTATAGCTTCACTGAATAAGGTACTTCTACAAGGTACCTTTTCAACTGCACCACTTGTCTACATATGCTCATACTCCTGTCACCTTTCTTTAATTGCTCCATTTTGACTATTTCTGCCCCTTCTTAGTTTTTCTCATTGAGAGTTCTCAAGAAAGAATTATCCTTAGTTACAACTCCTAACATGTTGGGTTGTTGATACGGATTCTCAACAATCACAGATAGCACAGTATTCCGCAATGGAATATAAGTGGGCTTTATTAATCACCGTGCTGCCATATGAAGCCAGATTGTTCTAATATTCTAAATGCTCTGGTCAAATACAAGAAGCCAGCTGGTGCATGTGTGTGTCTTTGATAACTATACATACAGAAAGTGCAGAGGCAAGGACTATGTTTAACCATTTTATAGATGTGAAGTGAGGCTCAGAGAAGCCAGAAGACATCCCAGGGGATCTGTGGCACCACAAGAACTGGTTTGCACACCTCGGGTTAATTAATGCCTTAAGAAAAGGAGCCACTTTCCGTGCCAGCAGGAACATGACATTCTGCATTCTAGCAGTTATGCATTTCATTTCCAGCGAGGCTTGTAAAATGCAAATTCCTGGTAAAACACATGACCTTTCCTTTCATATTTGTGAATAAGATTTTACATATCCTTTTTATGAACAGTTCCTGCCATTCTTTTCACATCCTGACTCATAGACTCAGCTTTCCTTTGATATCTTCTTTATTTGTGTGTTAAGGCTATAATCTGTTCTTCAGAAAGTTTATGTATATACACACCCACATTTATATATGTGGGTGCAAATACATATATAAATATACACACATGTATATATGTGTATATATATGTGTGTATATATATGTGTATGTATATATATATATATATAAAATAGCTGTATGTATCATACAGAACAAATGCAAATGAACATATAGTTTTGACTCTTCTCCTACTTTGTATCCCAATAGGGAATTACTAAGACATAGTAGTTTCATGACTTGAAGATGAGATCATGATACTGCTATTTCTGCACTTCCAAGGAGAGTGCAGGTGTTTCAAAGCATTTATGAAATTGCATGATTGACTCATATAGAAATCTATTGACAATAAGTTGAACCTTTGCAGCTAGGCTGTAAAAGATTTGATTATAGTAACAATAGTAACCGTCATGAATGTCATAAATCTTAAGAGAAAGGACACATATGTCACATATAATGCATGAAAAAGTTGTCCTTTTATCATGGATAACTTACCATTGTGTAGATACTCTGCTGATCAGCTACTGCATTATTTGAATAAGTATCTGATGTCTTGTTTTCTTTCAAGGAGGCAGGTGCAGGATGAAGCAGGAAGCCTGCCAAGATAGATGATAAATTGCCACTTGGTGCTGGGGACCAGTGCTTAACATTAATGCAATGTTGCCAGGAATTAAAGCAGTAGAGTAATAAGAAACTAGGAAGAAAATAACTTCTCAACCCCCATTAAACAGATTGGCTCCATTTTCTTTATCCATTATAACTTCTAGTACATCTAAACCAAAATATTTTCATTGTCTCTTTACAAGCAAAATATAATAGGATTGGAAAACATCCTATGACTGACAAGTAGTGGGACTATATAATAATGATAACAGTTGCTTTTCTGCTACAGGAGCAATCTTGAAGGTAACAAGTTAAAATAAAATTATAAAGAAAAACAGTTGCAAAGAAGCATGGCCTAGATTTTGAAATCCTTACCCACTTTGGCAAGTGTCACTCCCTGGCACAGTTGCCTATTCAGTAAGGAGAAGACAGTGCAGTCAGAACTGACAGGATCCAGAATATCCCAAGTTTCCTTGCCTACTATTCATCCCTTACTGCGCTGAATTTGGAATAATAAGAGATAAAGGTAAAAAGAATTTCATGTGATTGACCTGAGTTTATGTGAGAAACAAAGAGAAGCCATGTAGCAAAATTGCAATTGGATACCCACAAGTGAGTTAAATACTGCACCAAATGTCAATTGAGTGAGAAGCCTGTCATTCATGTTGACCAAAAATAAAGAAAATGGTTTATGAAAAATGGGTTCTTAGGACACATTTTCCAGTTTCCTAAGCCTGCAAATGAAAGCAAAATAATACATGTCTTATTTCTATTTTGTAGATACAATACAATATGTGGGGGAAAGACACATTTATACTCTATATCCTAAAAACTTTGACTTCTGAGGCAGCTAAGGGCAAGTTACAGTCAAAGAGACAGACAGTGATGTTCTGCTGGCATTTTGCTTCCCAGGAACAAAACTCTGGCAGGAGCTAGAATGTTCCATGAAGGTTGAAGCAACTCATCTGTTTTGGTTTGTTCTTTTCTAGGTAGTCAGGCATTCTGGAAGATAACTGGAAGACTGGGCCTTGGAAAGATCCCTGGTTTATTTGGGCTGGGCAGTGGGGGAGGATCAGGTCTAGTCCTGCTCACACAGAGCCAGTTCAAGAAGAAGCTGTGTTCAAACCATGTGTTTTAAAAATAATCTATGACTTGCCAGCTATGAAAAATACAGATCTTAGATTTTCTTCTTCCTCTGCATATAAGTAAAATATAAATACAGGTATCACTTTGGGCCATCCAACCCCAATCTTATCCAAATCAGTAGGTATGTCAGCATTTTACTGGAATACTGACACATGAAAATTAACTAGGGCTGTTTTCAATGGTCATCCATCAGAAAAATTTAAACTAAATTGAACAAGAGATGATTGATGTCATTCCTCTTCTTACACCACAATAACTTACAGTAATTTCCATATTTTGAAATTGGCCATAAGTCAAATATTTCATTTTCAGAAATCTTCATCTCGATATAGGAAACCTACCTTAGAGCTATCAAGACAAAAACTATTTAAGAAACATTTTGTTCAAAGCTTGCACAAGATCTATATTCTCACCTGTATTATGTCCAGAAAAGTGCATGATGTTCAGAAGTGAAGCTGAAAAGCTGTGTGTTATTTAATCTCATCTGCATTTCCTCTAGAACCACATATCATACCACCAAGACAAAGCAATGCTGGGACAGAGAAAGCTCATCATTTAAGTGTTAATTTTTCAACTTGTACATCCCTCTGAAACAAGGCATTAACAACTGTAGATTATGTCCAACTTTCCTTGTTACACATGCAGTCAGCCTGCCTGTGTCTCAGTTTATTTTACCAAAAGAAATTTTCCTCTTTGCAGATGTGACTGTGCCATGATTAGTTCAGTTTTTCCCACAGTGTACATAATAGCAAATCAAAGGTAGTCAAAACTGCCAAAATGCATCTCAAGAAAAATGGTACATTTTAGAGGATGGGGAAAGTAAGGTTGTGGCAAAATCTGAGGAAAAGTATGTCTGTGCCTGAAGTTGATGTAATGAACAGGTGCCTGGGAACTGTGATGGTACCATAAAAGAAGTAACTCATCACCATAGGAGAGGTACAAGTGACTCCTTTCTGAATGACACTCAAACATCTTCATGATATTATTAGTGTATATACAACCAAGGAAAACACTGGTCCTCGAGAACTTGAATTATGGGTTGGCATTTCAGCATTTCTGGAGGAAGGAGGAGTTCCCAGGCTCAGAATTTCCAATTTATGAGCCTTGTCAATAAGCAGTGATAGTTAGAATGAATACAAATACATATTCCTAAATAACAATAATTTTAAATCCTCAGTCACTAAGGTGTTATTCTTGATTAGAGGGACTATACAAGGCAATAACAGGGTGGCCTTTGGGACTGGCCTTGTAAGAGCTTCACTAAAAGAAAGATACATCTGAGCTCAGTGAAAACATTCTTGGTCTCTACAGATTGGCACAGATGACACACATACCCTCATAGGAAAGGGCTTGGGTTCCACTATTCTGCCCCTTTTCTTCCCAGTTTCTGTAGCTTGGCCACAGCATCCTTTCAGTCTCTATTTAGAGGTGCCTTCTATGTGTTTGGTAACTAGCAAACCCTGTTTATGATATACTGGAATCAGATTCAAGCCCAGAGCACAGTCACTGGGTGCCAACCTGGATTACCTCTTCATCTCTTTCCCCTCCTCACTCTTTTCTTTGGCTGCAGGAAAATTCCCAACAAGACTGCCTTGACAGTTCATTGGACTTAACGCATTTACAGGCACATATATTAATTGCTGTCTGATACCAGCTGCTCATTTATACTTTTTTGCATACATAACCAATATTCAAAACTGTTCAAACAGTGAAAATAGTGTTATTAATTACACTGAACTTTTCTAAAGGGTTAAAAATGCATTCAAAGTGATTTGCTGATTTTTGTTGTGAATAGTTAAGAAAATTCCTAAGAAGCATCCCTTCTGTTCTGGCTTCTTAATAGAGATGAAAAGAAGAAAATGCCACAATACTAAATTACAGCAAACCAGGGGTTAAAGAATGAATGTAGGATTCAGAGTCTCCAAGTGCCTTTCTGCATATGTATTCTTTCTTCCAGTAATTGCAATATTCCTCTTGCGACATACTACTAAAATGCCTTCTGTGTTCCTTTTCTCTGCAGCCTCCATCAGCAAATTCATTTCAGTTAAAATCATTGTGAGAGACTAAAATGTTAAGGGTTAATAACTGAAAAAATTAGCCATTTGCAAAAGCGGGGGGCGCTTTTCTCATGATTTACAAGGTAACAGTCCAGGTACAGAGGGGGTGCACACCCACCACCAAAGGCTTCAAGCTGGCTTTTGAGCCAAATAAGGGAAGAGGCCCATAAGAAGCAGGCACTGCAATGGTGCAATATTACTTTTTATCATCCCAATGTCCTCCCCTATACAACTGGCTCAGGTGTGAAAACGCCACCCCTCCAGAGGAGTTACCGGAACATTCCCATTCACACATAGTCCTGAAGGTATTCCTCCCTTCTAGGGGGGGCAAAAATGGCTCAGCTTAGCTGAGGTCCGAGGCAGCTGTCATGTCTTAGGAGGTGTCATAAACCATGCCTTGAAGCCCCCACAGACTCATTTCTGGGGCCTTCCACTAAAAGACTGCGCCTGATCCACAGTGTTGCAAGGGCTCCAGAGTTACATCAGACAGTGTAAAACTCCCATGTCCCAGAGGAGGTATCTGAGTGTTCCACCTGAACCTGAATGTATATTGACTCATTGAAATCTGGGTTTTGTGGGCTTCCCCTACCCCTGACAGACCAAGACTGCGACCATCATTGTGACCAACAGACATCAAAATAGCAACAATCCAGTCTCATTGTTGGATCCACAGGTGGTGATATCTTTCTGCTCTGACCACTTTCCCCTCTTCCTCATACATTTTCTCAAGTGTTACTTTTATGCTTTATATATATGTGTATATATATATAAACACTGGTTGTTCAGTGTTGTTTCACTCCAATCTGCCCCAAGGGATCTATTAGCAAGAACCTCTGTTACCCTTCAGGGGTGAGTCATGTCATGTTCCAGGATCACAAGATCCAGACTAGCATTCATTGAAATGAATGATATTACTAATACATTCTCAGTTAAATAGTAAGAACTCGATTCCTTCCAATTTATCTATCACTTATCCTACTAATGCTAGGAGTCACCCTCAAGACTTCAAACAGTAAGATTAAAACATAGTCAAGCAATTGATTCCTGTTCTCAGTCAAGCAAGAAGACAAAAAAAAATCCTGAAACAGGAATCTGTACATAAACTAAACTCAGTGAACAAAGAGAAAGCAGCAACTGCTTGTTTATTGGTTTTCTATATCATAATCAAGTCTGAGAAACCTGAAAAGAAATACATACAGGAAAAGTGATGAGCAGCATCTATTATGCTTCTAACTTAAAATATGTTATGTTGATATTTCCCATGAAAGCAGAATCAAAAAAATTTATTGCAGAGATCCATATAATGATGGACTTTGTTTTTATGTTATGAAATTTTTCACTGTGATATTTCCATTTTTTTTCTATCTCATAACATAAAATAAGTTATAAAATAAAGATAAGTAAGAGAACCTGGAACAAAGTAATATGCACTTGAAAGGGAAAAAAATCACTTTGAAATTTTTTGTTAAAATAATAGTAAAATTAGTATGATTTTGGAAAACAATGGTTTTCTAAAATCATTATTTTCTTAAATGAAAATGCATCAAAACAGGAAATTTTCAATCAAAAGTGCATAAAGAGTGCAAAGTCATTTGGAAGCAATTTAGAAACTATCTAAATCCTACATAAAATGTCTCAGGAGGATTCAAAGTAACTTTGTTTAGTCTCTGTGCATCATCTCTTTTAGTTTTGTTGTTCAAGTCTTATATGAGGGAAATCATCCACAAATGAAAAATATTAATGGTTAAATGTCTTCATTATGATTGAAAGAAGAGATCAGAGGTGATTAGTTCTCAGAATTTTCCTCACTACATAGAAAAATATAATTCAAGGCATAGCTGATTTTTTTTTATAGTTATGGAATAGATTATTAGTTGTTTATTGTAGATATTAATTTCCATATTCACTTTGATTAAACATTTAAAAAACAACATACAAAACACTGATGAATATAACATCTGAGACTAACTATACCTAGAAAAAGCTCTAAACTGTTGACTTGTGTATTTGGATACAAGCCTAGAAGGACATCTTAAGAGTTTTACCACACCTCAGCAGCATCAAATCAGTACTGCACTGAGAGAATTGGCAAGAGTGTTTTATGCTGACTTGCATAATCATGAAGATGAAAAATTATGAGTCGATCCTTTAGTTTTAATCTAGTCACATATAAGTGTAATTTAGTGGCAAGATGCTCTACTAAATACAGTTGATTTTGATTCCTAATATTTCCTGTCTTTTAATGGGATTTTCCTTATTACTATTAATTTTATAGCATTCTAACATACTTTAAAACACAGTAAAAACTTGAATAAGTAAATATGTACTTAGAGACTTAACTTTGCAATTTTGTTCATTGATTTTAAACTTGAGTGTAGAATGCACTCACAAAGTGCTATAGTCTCTTCTAATACATCATAGTGCTTATGAGCAGGAATCAACAGCAAAACATACCTAAGAAGCATGGGTGTCTTGTCAGTATGTCATTTTGTGCTGGGATAAAGAGGAGCCTGATAAATGTCTCAAAGTTCATTAAAAGTTTCTTCTTATCCACTAAATTTGGATGTTAAGAGTGTCATCTCAGTCATGGGATCTAAGAATGCAGAAAGATATGAAACACTCCCATTAGGTCAAAGTTCAAAAAAAATATACATTCAAGTGATGAAGTTTCATTAAGCAAAGAAATGTCAAAGGTTTGGACCAGAAAGCACCCGTCAGGCACAACACTGATGCTCTCACCTATCGCTTAACTCAGTGCTCTAGAGCTGATCTGAAAAATTCCTCCTATCTGTGGAGAATAAAGTAAAACAGAACAAAATAGAATAACATTCTTTCAGCAGAAAGGGACTTACAACTATCATCAACTGCCTGACTCAATAATAGTTTCTTTCCTGTCCTATGGACCTGAAATAGTTCCTGAACACCAAGCAGGGAAAAAAGTGCTATTTCTCATGTGCTGTCATGCTAAGAAAGCCTGTACTCATCTAGTGTTATTTTGCCAGACAGGTGAAAGGATGCCTGTAGAAAAGGACATGCCCAATGTGGCTTCCTTGCTAAAGGTGTTATCCAAATTTTAGCAAATTGATGGGGAGATTCACAGCTGGTTTTAAATGCCTTTTTATCAGTGGATTCCTCACAGATTATTCCACACTTCCAGGAAAAGGAAAACTGTTTCAGGTGGCAGGCACACCTTTTAGTGAGAATTCAAGAGTCCAATTGACTACCTGAAGAGCAGCCACTGCTTTTGTCAGTGGTGGGAACACAGGGTTTGGCCTTAGCCAGCCTTGAGTGTCTTGTTCATATCGCGTTTGCTCACAAGGATTAACGTGGGAATTAGCACAGTCAGCTCCCATATGAGCAGCATTATGCTATCCAATTTGCATAGTCTCCCCATGCTCACAACACGATACCAGCGCTGACAGTAGGAGCCTATGTGTTTGGAGCAGAAGGTACAGCGCTCTATCTCTGGTGACAACCATGACGTCTGTATGGCAAGGGCAAGCAGAGCACTTGACAACCATGAAGTTTGTATAGCCTGTGAATTGTTACAGTGGACATATTTTGAGACATCAGCAGCCTGAGAGAACTCTTTGCATATTTTCCTACTAGACTTGATCAAAAGAATAACCACCTTCATTTTGTTGATGAGAACCCTATGGAAGTTTCAGATACCGATCAAGTAATAAATAATCATCTCACTGATGACCATAACAAGGACTCTGCCATGCTTACACTAGACTCCTGTGAAAAAGGCGTGGGTTCTCCTTCAATCTATTCAACTATGCAATGTTCTCAAACAGTGAAAGGGAAACCATAAAACTGAATGTGATGCACATCATCCCAAGAAATTCATGCCCTGTGAGTCCCTTGGCAAAATTCTCCCAGCTTCAGAACTGCTCTACTTTGCAAAAGAGCCTGAAGCAATTTAACATTGGATCTGTTTGGTTCTTCTCTCAGCAATGTCAGATCTCTAAAGACAAGAGCTTTCCATGACACCTACCAATTAGAGATGGTGTCAGTAAATAGGCCTCTTGTTAAAAGCATCCAACAGTCTTCATAAGAACCTGTTTTCAGCTGCCTACAGCATATAACTACAAAAAGCGGTGCTGAAATTTCCAGTGTTGCAAATGTATTCTTTCCTGTTCGGAGATAAGAAGTTACAAGCAGTTATGAGTCTGATAAATGAATAAATCTACAGCCAGAGACTAGTGGTAATGGGTAAGCATAGAACAGAGCTGGCAAAAATGCTGTATATTCAGCTATGAAGAATAGCTAATAAAATGGAAATATTTTGTATCATGACTGACTTACAAAACTAGGAGTTACAATATAAACAGGAATTACGTGAAAGAAAAGTAACTGTAGAGATGAAAAATCTATTTGATTCCAAAGAAACACTTTTACAGTCATGTATAGCAATTACCAGCACCCTTTTTTGGCAGCAGACAATATTAAAAAAAATGTTTTAGCCATCTATTTCAGATCCATGTTCTCACATGCTTAAGTACTTCTGTAGAACACTTTGCAGCACTGAGGCATCTAATAGTAAAGAGACAAATATAGATATTCACTGTTTGGCGTATCAGAAGCACCAGTCAAAATCTTCCCGTAAATGTGATAATTTAGAAAAAGTAATAATAATTTTTTTAGTGCAAGATTACCCACTATATCCCATAATAACACATACAGTTTTAAAATTACCTTGTAGGCTAAAATGCTAGAGTGAGGTATTCTAAAGCATTCTGCAGATTGGAATGAATGTGAAAAACAAAGTTGGATGGGTTTCTGCCATTTTAAGAAATTAGGCCAGCAGGTCTCCCAGCTATGGTTTACAGACATTTAGCTGCTAGCCCCTGACTTTAAAACAGCATAAATAGGGTTTAAATAATTTTTCCATGACCTATCAAACTGAGTTCTCAGATGTTCTGGAAGGATATATAAAGCAAAGCTTTCCAAGTCACCTCTCCTTGTTACAGTAAATTATGTTGTCCATTCCTCTGTTTGATTGGCAGCCTTTAAATCTCTCTTCCCCATTGAGTTTCTGCCATGTGAAGCAACTGCAAAAGAAGATCTTGTTTTCAATTTTTCAGGGTCAGATTGTCTTTCAGTAACACGGATGTCATTCATGACACAATGAATGAGAGTCGCACTCAGGCCACCAAAAGAAGGGATGTTAACTCTGAAAATAAAAAGAAAACATCAAAAGTAATTTAAAAAAAAAAAAAAGTGTTTAAGTCAAAAACAGGCAGGCAGGCAGAAGCAGAAACTGATAAAGAAGGATAGTATCAGGCACAAATCCCAACATCATCTCTGCATGACCAGTTCACCAGTGCTGCCATTTATAATACAATAACTCATAGCAGGACTAAAAATCATCAGAGATGACACTTCAAAAACATTGATCACAAACATATAACATGCTCTACACACTCCAAATAAATTAATCCATGTCTTTGAGGTATACTTTCTATAGTAACTTTGAGAATATTAAGAAAGAAATAAAATATCCTTACTAGAAGCAAGACAAAATTTTATAAGTGATAAAAACTTAAGCTTTGAGTTCTTTTTCCCTCAAACCAGTTTTGATTATGTGATGAGACTACAGTTTGTATTCACCTAGGCCAATGCTCAAATGAACAAAGTTAAATCTTTCCTGCTCTGAAGATCCATGAAACTATGTATTTTACCTAAGCATAGTTCATTCCAGTGAGAGATGAGATTCTAACACGGTTTTATTTGAGATCATGCTTTTGTGTGCCTTTACCAGCACTTTCTCTATTACCATTATAATTTCCTGAGTTATAAGTGTCAGTTATCACTATCAAAAGTTTTGAGAGAGAGTTGTAAGTCACGATCACTCTGCCTTCCCATCTGGGTTTGCTACATATATGCAAAGATCCATTAAAAAAGTTAGATAGGCAGAGAAAAAAGAAGGATGGGAGGCTTCACCACACTAAATGAAAAGCAAACAATATGCATATCAGCATCCTAAGGAGATGTACCACTCTGCTGGGAAAAACCAAGACAAAAGAATTATCTGACACAACAGTTCAAAGCATATTGCACCTGTCAAAACGTCTGTCATCTTCTATAGAAATGCACCATTCTAAAAGAAAAAGGGAAACTCTAGCAAAGTCACTCAGAAACAACAGACCACTTTGTCTCCTCTCTTCCAGCCAACTCCTCCATCTGAAAGCCATTTAACTCAATGCTAAAGATTGCCTGGAAGGACCAGACAATAGGAAGGTCTCTTTCATTGTCAAGGACAGTTACACTTTGAAGATGATGCTCAAAAGGGGTTAAAATGGGTCAACAAGCAATTGTTGAGTCTATCCAAGGAAATGTGAACAGAACATTGTTAAAGTCACACACAAAAAAATCTAAAAGAGCACATCTTTAAACTGGGGAAGTATGGGGGGGACACAAGCGAAATGCTGATGTAATGTCATAGAGAAATGTTGATTAAAAAAAAACCCCAGCAGTATGAGTGGTAAAACTGAATTTCAGTAGATATGGCAGTTCTTAGCAACATGCATCCATGTAAAGGTGAGAGACACACCAGTTTACTAACAAAGGGAAGAACAAAAACTGCAACTGCTGAGAGAATTAGATGCCATTTTTCCATAACTATTCATTTGCTGGCTTCCAACTCACGCTGTATTCCCTGGAAATCACTGTGTGTTGCACAGCTAGATGCTAGGGATGCGTCCTAGGTGTTGAAATGAACTTACTCATTTGTATACAACAGTTGTTTTAAAGGAAAAAGAAAATGGAAACTTGCAAAAATATTTTTGCTTTCATGCAGATTATTGAAATCAATACTTATACAGCCTACTGAAACCTCTTTGTCCGCACATGTTCTCTTCATACATATATGAAAGATAGAAGTTACCATTTTATAAAAGATCCCAGACTTAATTTACACAAATCTAATTCCTAAGGTAAATTTTCCATGAAATAAAAGATTCATCTAAAGCCACTTATTTATCTAAATCTAATTCTAATTTTTATTTTTAGAAGTCTGCTTTCTCTGTTAATCAAATTTTGTCTTGTTTATGATTCTTAAATGTAGTATTGCATAGGAAAACAGGCACCAAGCCTGGAAAAGCCTCAGTTCAGCAGAACTAGTCATGAAGCGTATTCATTTGCATCTGCATTTGCAGCAAAGGGACATTCCATTATGAGCTACTTCAGAGAGGAAAAATGCCTGAAATTTCAAGTCGGCTGAAGGCGAAACTTCCAGAAACTTCACAGGAGGCAAGAAGTCTGTTCTGTTTTCACACACCTGTATTTCTGAACCAGGTCAGTGATCACAGATAGAATTATAGAATAGCCTCAGTCAGAAGTGACCCACAAAATCATCAAATTCTAACTCTTGACCCAGTACAGGACAGTCTAGGAATCACACCATGTGCCTGAGAGCATTGTCCAAACGCTTCCTGAACTTGGGCTGGTGACATGACCTTGGGTAGCCTTTTGCAGTTCCCAACCCCTCTCCTCAGGGGGAAAAAGCCTTTACTAATATCCAACCTAAACCTCCCCTGACACAACTTCATGCCAGGAGGGACCCTGAGGTCCTGTCACTGGTCACTACACAGAAGAGATCGATGTCTGCCCCTCTGCTTCCCCTCACAAGGAAGTTCTGGACTGCGATGAGGTCTCCCTCAGTCTCCTCTTCTCCAGGCTGAACAGACCAAGTGACCTGAGCTGCTCCTTGTATGGTTGCCCCTCAAGGCCCTTCACCATCTTTGTTGCTCTTGTTTGGACACTCTCTAATAGCTTAATATCCTTCTTATATCGTGGTGCCCCAAACTGCATGCAATATTCCAGGTGAGGCTGCCCCAGTGCAGAGCAGAGCAGGACAATCCCCTTCCTCGACCAGCAGGCGATGCTGTGCCTGGTGCCCCCCAGGACCGTTTCCACAGGAGTAAGAAATATTGAACATAACACTATTTAGCATTATCTTCCGTCCCGTTACAAAAGCAACTTCAATCACCTATAACTTCTTTTTCCCTTGTATTTACTTTAAATCAAAGCCAGCTATTCCTAAAATGCTAACTGAAACTGAACACTTTCAAGAGTTTTCAAAGTCAACTTTTCAGTATAAAATCTATTTCAACCATCTTTTTAACAAAGAATTTAATCTCGGATGACACTGGAAACTTCTTTTGTAGCAAGCCTGTTAGTTTTTTGAGATAGGATGACATTCTTATTTTATCTGCTCAATTTCTTTACTTCATGCTCATACATAGGATTACAACAGAGAAAAAGTTAAATACTTGAAAATATGGATGTCTCAATGTTCAACCTGCACCAGTGATGACTATGAAGATAAACTGAGTTGAAAGCCCTGTAGACTTATCTTTGGTACTTCATGCTCTTTGCCTTTGAATTCCCAACTTGTTTTTTAACAAGCCTTTTATAGGCCTATTGGTATGGTTATCTGGTACAAAAATATAATGGGAGTCACAGTAATATTATCAGTGCCTCCTTCAGAATTAACTATTTCAAAAGCATTTGTGATTTTTGGACTTGTTGCAAAAGCTGTCTCAAACAAGACCATTCCAAACAGCGATGACAATGATTGTCACACAATGGGTGGCCTCCTGTACTATTTAGACATACATGACTAAACCAGCTTCACAAGAAATGCCTTGACAGTGGCCAAAGTACAAAAGTCTCCCCAACAGCAGCACGGAGCAACTCAGGTTATGTCATTATTCTGGTTTTCCTCCATCATCCCCTGTTCCCTCTTGTATTCTTCTTTTATCTCTCACAACACCGTGCTCCCCACTCCCTGCATTTCCTTCAGGCAGCCTCTTCCCCCCCATGGCTCATGAGTCGCAGAAGACCCTGTGTCTAGAGAGTAAGGGAACCATTGTCCTTTTGAAGGGTTTTGATGTTGAGGATGAGAACAAGCTGCTGCAGACAGAGGCAAAAGAGGAGGAAAGCAATGTTTGAGATTATGAAATGATCATGATGTGCAACACATCTCAGGATATGTGAAACTTGTGAGTGCTCAGGATCAGTGGCATCTCAAGAGAATGAAATGCTAAACTCTTAAGAGAGCTACAGTGCACATGAGAAAATCCTACTTTCATGACCTAAGATTGAATCTAAGCTCATATTCTGTATAAGATTTCCACCATAAAAATAGACACAATATTTTTTTCCCTTTTTCTATTTATTATCATGATCAAGTACCTTTGTTTTCACTGTAAGAAAAAACAATATCCTGCATACATCTATATACACCTATTTCAATTATAGGACATTGGTAAATAATACCTGCTGAAATTGTAAAAAAAAAGTTTTATCCTAGCAGTGACACCTGGCAAAAGATAAATCAGCTTTAACATTAGTTTGGCTAAGCGGCATGAATTTAAAAAAAATTGGTGATGACGAGCATGGATATACATCACTAATAGCACCTTAAATTGAACAAATTGAAAATTCAGTATCAATTACAAAGACTTTTCTAGAAAAAAATGTGGGTTTGAGTTTGTGATACTTTTTTTCTCATTAAAATATAATTAGGATTTAAATTTATCTGTGATTGATAGCACTCTAGATAACAGAAAAATGCTCTGCTGGTGTGACTGCAAAAGGTAGATGATAAGCAACAAATTTGCCTTTTTTGGTTGTTTGGATTTTTTTTTGTCCATTTGGCCACAATCATGTGCTTTCCATGTATGTCTATACAGTGTTAAGGTAGACATATACTTCAATATTGACCATTCTCCTGTATTAGGGTATGAACATGTAACCAAGAAAAATTTTTAATCACAGCTCATTACCCTTCTTTACTGAAAGACTGAGTCTCAAATCATGGGAAGGAGACAGTCACATATGACTTTAGAAAAGCAATTATATTCCATGAATAATTACTAGGATCAGAAGTAGTTCACAAAAAAACACAGGTGTAGTTTTCTGAAATAAACTTAAGATTGTTGCAGGCAGTAAATATATTCAAAAATCCAAAGACTTTTAATTAATGACTGAAGAAGAAAAGTGCTAAGTCGACCTGATAATGTATTTGCAATGAATCGCTTAACCAACTAGTGCATTTTAGATACACTTCTGAGAATGACAAGTGAAAAAAGAATCCAAAACAAAAAAATCCCCTTTAGATAGTTTTTTCCAGTGTTTTCATAAGATATCAGGGGGTTTCCTCACTTAAAAAAACCTGTTTCATCTGATTTCAGGAGTGTGTACCTGACTGACACAAGGTATTTCACTTCAGTCATTAGAAGAACAAATACAGCTTTGCCCTCTTTTCATGTCACCACAAAGCTGATTAGCTAAATTATCATTTCAGGATATTTTAGGATTTTTGTTTGTTTGTTTCTGTCCACCAAGGAGATCAAGGAATCACATACAGTCTTCTCCTTGTTTTTCCAAATAATTCTCCATCAAGAGCAAGGCCCAAAAGCAGCAAGGCCAGGTGCGCACTGCAAACTCTTGTCAACCAAGCCACAGCAGCAGGGGTATGAAAAGCACACAGTCAAGAGCAGATGTATAACACCAGCCAAACTCCTGGCTGGGTTTCATGTGGGTGCCATTCTGCTGTCAGGGAGAGCTCTGGCCACCTGCCTGGCCAGCTCAGGACCAGCAAGGCACAGCACCAGAGCCCAGGTGGCGTTGGCTGCACCTCCCTGGGGCTCTGCCATCAAGCAATGCTAATAATCATCACAGCAAGGCAAAGGCTCTCAAAACCAAAAGTGAAGAGGTCACTGGTAATGCAGTGAAAGCAGGGAAGAGAGCAGCCATGAACGATGGATAGCAGCCATGTTGCTTAATGCAGCACTCAAATGTATTGATTCTACAGGAGCAGAGAAATGAAGTGAGGCAAGAGGAGATGAGAACTTGATTTCTTCTGAGAAGTCCCACAATCACCAGGAAAGAAAATAACTACAAATTGCAGGAAAAGGCACTGCAAAAGAAATGTCAGGTATTGATTGCAAAGAACTCCCAGCTCCAAAAATCCTTACCTTTAGATCCTTTCTAACAGTCAACTTAATATTAAGGTTTCCTTCTTCTCAGCATCAATAGTTGTATTTTTGAAAAATGTCATTCTTTTTCCTCTGGGTTTTATGCACTAATGAAACATAGTCTGAAAGAAAAAAATATGTCATCAAAACCAGGGAAGATCCCCCACAGGAACTGTTTCATATAAAGAAAAACTACTGTGAAATGTATAATCTTGACCTTGGAAATGTAATACCATGTTTCCATCTGAAAGGCAGCATGCCTCAGTTCAAATCAAATTTATATATTTACATGTGGTGCAGACATAGAGAAAGTAGTCACAACTGGATTTCTGGCTTATGACACCGAGGACACCCACAGCACTGTCACCAGCTCAGCGGTGCTCACGGCTACTGCTCATACCTGACGATTCCACACTCCTCATGCTGGAAGTTAACCAGTTTGCTCAGATCTGTCGTTCCTTTCCACTCTTACAGATCATTCAAGTCAAAAGAAGGACATTTAATGAGTAAGATAAGTACTTCTGAGTTTCTTCCAGCAATATAGCAATTTCATCAGTCATTTGTGAATGGAAAAAGAAAAGCTCATATGTATTCTAATTACTTAGGATGTTCATGAGATCACTTCTTGAATCATCAAAATCAAACTATACAGTGTAATTTATATGGACTACTGCCCTGTAAAGTACTAGAGGTGCATCAGTCAATCTACACTATGAGGGTCTTTGAATCCTTCCCAGAATTCTAAGATGATTTCTGAGAAGACCACACGTCTTTTATTAGGCACAATCTCAGTACACACAATATGAATCTTCCTTTTATTTTTTTTCAGCTGTTCTAAAAATGCCAGATGAATTTTTTTTTTTTAAATTCTCATACTGTGAAAAAAATTCAGATTTTCTAAAGGAAAAAAAAAATTCACTCAAACCCTGACCTGTGTTGTTACCTCTTATAGCATCTAAATATGAGCTCAGAAAACAATAGCTGTTAGCCATGTAACTGAGCAAGAAGGCAGTGGCTTAAGATACCCTTGGGGATTAATGACTATGTATATAGACACTCATGTTGGAGTCGAGATAGCCACCTCAGGTACCAAAAAGACACCAGCTTTAGCATGGGCTACTGTTCAAATACTTACTGGGACCCATTTTGCAGTGAAATCTGGCTACATTAAAGTAAGCTCATACACACCATCCTCTGTGCCTCCAGCTGAATTGTGGTCAAATGCCTTCCTCCTTTTGAGATAAGAGACCTTATCAGGCTACAGCTCCCGCATGCTGCATTGGAAAGGCAGAGATACTGGGTCAAGTCAGTTTGACAGCAGACTGGGGACCACCCTGTTCCTCTTGACAGTGGTAAGAGCAATGGCCAGCAAGTATCAGCCTTGAATGGCTACAGGTAGTCTGCAGCAAAAAATGATAATGCCCTTAGCTGGTTATTACCATTTTTACTCATTTTTTCAATAACTGGAACAACCCCTGGCACCAGTTGGGATAAGAACCCCATTGCCTTAGTATTATTCAAATTATAGGAATTTGTCTACCCCCCAAGCACTAGCCACCAAATTCTTTTTAAATTTTCACATATCTTTTAAGGTGCATTTTTCTTTCTTTTCCTTTCTGGCAGACACTTTGATAATACTGTTATTTAAATTCTGAAAATAAACCATTACTAATGGCTAAAACCATCTTTTATTCTGGTTTAAGCTTACAAGTTAAATTTGGAAGACAGCAGTTTTAAAAAAAATCTACTGAAATTCTATTACTAAAGCGTCTGTTGAAAATTATTATTTCCTGAAGAGATATAACATGCATCTCTGTTTCCAGAGGACTTTCTTCAGGTGTTTTTGCCACATCCCACAATTCATCCTCATTTCCTACATCAACAGATGAAACAAAGATATTCCAGAATTTATCATCACTTTAAAATTGCACTGATAGCACCAATTTTTGTCCCACTTCAAAAGGCTACCACGTGCCATCCTGCAATCAGTGTCCCATCAGCAGGGACTAACTGCATCTCCTGTTCCCTGGAGAAACCATCGCAATCAGTGGTCCTCACTTCTGCCTCCTGCTGCTTCACCATTGCCATAGCTCAGTGGCCAGGGATACTACATCCATGTGCAAGGACTTTTCTTTCCCTCCTCTCTCTCACAAAAAAACCACAAACCAAACAAACAAACAAAAAAAAAAAAAAAAACAAAAAAAAAACCACATAGTGGAATCATTTTGGTTGGAAAAGACCTCTAAGATCATTGAGTCCAACCAGTAACTTAGTACCACTAAGCCACATCCCTAAACACCACATCTGCATGGGCTTTTAAACACCTCCAGGGCTGGTGACTCCACCACTTCCCTGGACAGCCTGTTCCAGTGCGAAGAAAATTTTTCTAATATCCAATCTAAACCTCTCCTGGTGAAACTTGAGCCCATTTCCCCTTGCCCTATCACTTGTTACTTGTGAAAAGTGACTGACCACTACCTGGCTACATCCTCCTGGTCTTACTATTGAAGACTGAGGCAAAGAAAGCATTAAGTACCTCCAGCTTTTCTTCATCCTTTGTCACTATGTCTCCCTCCACATCCCATAAAGGATGGAGATTGTCTTTAGCCCTCTTTTTGTTGCTAATGTATTTATACTGACATTTTTATTGTCTTTTATGGCAATAATAAGATTAAGTCATATTTGGGCTTTGACCCTTCTAACTTTGTCCCTGTATAACCTCACAACATCCCTGTTAACATCCTGAGTTACCTGCCCTTTCTTCTAAAGTCATAAACTCCTTTTTTTCCCCTCAGTTCCAGCCAAAGCTCTCTGTTAACCAGGCTGGTCTTCACCACCTGCTTGTCTTCCAGCACATGTGGACATGCTCACGTACCTCTAGTATCTCCTTCTTGGAAAATATCCATCCTTCCCGGACTCCTCCTTAGCCCTTCAAGACTGTCTCCCAAAGGACTCCGCTTCCTAAACAGGCCAGATTGGCCACTGGAACTCCAAGATAGCTGTTCTACTGATGTCTATTGTAGGAGACATTGAACACAGACATAAGGTAGCGTTCAATGGGAGTTTTTGAAGCTTGATCCATCAAGTCCCAAGTGGGCTTTCATTCTCTACTATGATTGCAGTAGTAAAATTTGGTTTAGATCCTTCTACATAACACCAAAAATAAGCAGTTCCAGCTGTACATCTATTATTTATTTCTACTGTAAGCAGAAAACAAACTAAAATGTCTCTTTTAGCTCTAAGCTGAAATGAAATAACTAAATAAAATCCCACAGTATAAACAGCTTTTTAACACAGATAGCATCCAACAGTTTTCGTGGCAACAGAGAAAATTAATGCACAGAAATGTGGGGTTAGACATTTTTCCCCAGAGTCCAATTAAGCAAAGTAAAATGCACAGAAATAAAATGTCTTGCAAATATGTATCATCCTGGCTTGATTTGCTACACACTATTGCACAACAGATATGGGAACATTATCCACAAATTAAACTTCATATTAAGCACATAGGAAATGTATTGTTAATATGTACTATATGAGGCATAATGAATCACAGTCTCCAATTAAATCTTTTTCCAGAATAAATAGTCATTATGGTCTGGATTAATATATATTACAGCCAGAGGGGACTACTATGATCATCTTTGACCATTGTTATCATTGCTTTTCAGTGCATAAATCAATTGTTAAAACCTTACTTTAGACATAATTTAATTATGAGTTATACAACAAAATACAAAGGAGGTTCACTGAAATAGCCTATAATTAAATTCAACTACTTCCTTTCCTCCCCTTCATTCCATCATTATTAAGATTTGTTCCTCCTGTAGTTTGTGAAATTTAGTAACATTTACAGCACTGAAGTTCCAAATGACATGGTTATTGAAGAAAAAGCAACATTTATGTAAACAAATAGGAATAGAAATGCCTGTCCAGAAAGGAAGGGTTCATATCTTAAAATACATTTAAAAAAAAAAAAAAAAAACCAACGCAAAGCGGCACGCGATATACCAGATTCCTATTGAGAGGCACAAATTCTTCACAACACTGGGAGACATTGCAGAACAAAAATACTATTAGAACTGTTTCAAAGGGAACATTTTTGGCTAGGATAGAGACTTTTGACGTTATTTATTAGGTTCAAAAATGCTTAACAAAGGCCTAACAATAGTACTGTGGAAACCACTGCATCTGAGGCACTTTCTGTTGTTATGTGCAGGCATTGATTTGAAGATGGCCAGCATTAGTAGAACAATTCCCTCACAGCAGTCAATGTAAGTGAGCATTCATACACACACAAGCAAAAGCCTGTGAACAAACCATATGGAAACAAGAAAAAAAGTAAACATTTCTTAACCTCTTTGTGGGAAGATGGGTGGAAGAACAGGCCAGCAGCAAAGGAGACAGTCATGCCAAATTTCTGCAAATGAAGGTGTTTGCCTTGAGCAATTTTTTTTTTTATTTTTTTCTTTAGAATATGAAAAAAGACTGGAGAATGTCTTCAGTGCCATGGTAACTGGAGCTTCTGGAGCTGCCAGGATTTGCCACCACCCTTGGCCACCCAGACACACTCAGACTGCATGGGAGCAGGTTGGCAGGTTTGGATGCTGCTCCTGCCCCCTTCCTTGCCCATGGCTGAGAGGACACTAGCAGATGTGGGAAAAGCTGAGCAAATTTATGGGGATTAAAAAAAAATTTAAAAAAAATCCACGAGGATTTCACTCTAAAGCTGTGGCACGTAGACAAGTAAACAAAAAGATAGAGAGATTTACTTATTATTCTCCCTCTATGGATACAGAAATACATAAAACCTCTGCCTCTGGTGCAAGCAGAAGGTTTGTGAATGATGGAGGTGCATGAAACGGCACATGTTGATCACCTGACACACAGGCCTTCCTACCACAGTGGAGCCAGAAAGTCACCTCCATCCTTATCTGAAGGGTTTTATACTGAGACAGTGACCAAAACACCATAAGGTCATCAGGGACCTGGACATGTTATGTTGTTGAACAATCAGAATAATGTCTGACAATTAAATTGTTTAGGTTTATGCCTCAGTTCCTCTTCTTTTGCATTAACCTCAATATAGGCTTCCTTATGATAGAAATTTCCATTTTCCAGTGTAATCAGTATTTAAATTGGTCTTGAAGGAAATGGAGAGGAACTCCAAGCTATGGAAAATGCATTCTAAAGATAGGTTCTCCATTTGCATTTAAAATGTGATGAATGGGGCAACTGTTTTCTGAAATACACTACAGAATATTAGCTGATATAAAGAAATCACAAACAGGCTTGGTTTGGTACTGCTACTGAGATTAAAAGTAAAATTGAGGCAATGAATCCATAGAAGGTAGAAGGAGGAGTAACAGAGGCAGTATCTCCCTGGCCAAGTAGATGCTCTCACACAGCTGAGCACTGCCCAATTAACCTGGGCAATGTCCCACGACAGCCCTAGGGAGCAGTTCACCCCTGCTCTCACCAAGTCACAGCCTCCTGAAGCTTCGTTAGTGCACCTAGCACAGCAGCATTTTTATCCAATGCCCCTGCAGGCCCACATAATATAAGAAGATTTGGGTTCTCCCTTGCCCTCAGCCTGGCAGGGAAACCCTCCTTGGGGGGGGTGACTTGGAAATGCCATGATGGCACAACCCATTTGTCCTCTCCTCTAAAACAGACGGAAACACGTGGAGAGAAAAAAAGTAAACCACTATACAGTGGAACAGCAACCACCCAGCTGAAGTTATTAACCCATCACCTCTCTTTCCTTTTACATGCAAACACAGCCTTTCATGTATTTTTAGAATAAAGCCAAAGACTCTGAATTTCTAAACGCCACATTAAGACATGATTTATATCATGATTTCTGTGTGTTGGGAGACAAAAATGCTGTCTGCTTTGATATAGTAGCTCAGAATCTTTAAAACTAGCCCATATAGCCCCATAGCTACACTTACTTCATAATCAGGTTGTATGTAGAAATCCTGAAGATCCACAAAGAATTACAGATTATATATTTCTTTATTTAATTTACATTCTCCTCGTTCAGATTTTTTGCTGACAACAGTTTAATGCCCTACCCAGTCTGTCTCTCTTTCTAATTGCTTTTAATTTTACAGGAGTTCAATGTTTCTAGCCTGATCAAAACAGGCTTTTTGTACAGCTTACTTCAATTCCTTTCTGCAAACAGGAAGATCTCAGGCAGAGAACACTCCTGTTTCCTGTGCAGTAGACCTTGAAAAGCAACAGCAGAATATTTTCCCACACCACCTCAAGCCTGATTGGTAGGGACATGCTTTTGTATGGATGGTTCATTACATTAAATATACAAATTTGATGTTACTAGAGGGGATAGGTTAAAAACTGTCTTTTAAAAAAAACCAGAGTAACAAACATCCAATTTGTATTCATTAATATCTACACTTAGAACTGCAGAAAAGTTCCTGAGTGCATTCAACAGATCCATATTTTCTGGGCATATCTCCCTGCTTTGCCTTCAAATACAGCAAAGCATGTGCTTAAAGATTCCTATTCCTATAGTAAGCAAGCTCTTAATTGGAAAGTATTGCCTCTGAAGGCAGTTCAAACACATGTTTTTAACATGTTTTAACATGTTTTTAATTTGAAGTAAAACCCAAGATTCGAAGTGAATTAAAATCTCTTTTCTTTAGAATGATAGCTTATTTGAGCAGACCACCTGAATATATTGTCATTATTAAATTACAATAAATATAAAATTGATAATTAGTATTAAATTATATTACAATTATATAATCATATAATATCCTGAGCTGGAAGGGACTCACAAGAATCATCAAAGTCCGCTTCTTTGCCCTGCACAGGACAACCCCAGTGGGTTGTCATCATGATTGGTACGACACAAAACGCTATTACAGTATATAAAAATACAATAAAATATATTACTATATATTACATTGTAAAACATCTAGATTAATAATGAGTATTCATTTATATGAATCAATTGAATTAAGCTGTTAAAATTATGTTTCTGTGATTTTAATTATAACAAGAGACAATATTTTATAGCTCTTGCTGTAAATTTTAGCTTAAGGGGAATTTAAAAGGTTTTTATGTTTTCATAAACTGTTTACTGCATACTGTAGAAATTAGTTTCAGTCCTTACTAAACATGATGTTAATTGTGAAAGTAGTTAAGAAGTTATTTACTTTCAGTAGTCCAGAAGGCTTCGGCCACATGGTGTATGCAAAAAAAATGAAATCAGTAAATGTTTATTATAGTAATAATAATCTAAACCGGAGATACCAGAACTTGGAAATCAGTAGGACCAGAGGTTTTGTTAGAGATTGAAGTCCTCAGCTTATGTGCAGTTCAAGAGGAATTCATGGCATGAGTATTTCCCAAGAGCTCCTACAAGATTGCAGTAAAAGCAGGAAAAAAAAATAATAACAGGTCTTATACTGAACTTCTTATCCACACATCTCTTGAGAGGAACAGATACAACTGATTTGACATTAAAATTACACCATTAGCTGCTCCATTAAGTTCATGTCAGGTTTAAAATACTGTTCTAGAGATGTCAAACTAAAAAAAAACCTGAAATGTCGTAACCCAAGACATGCGCAAACAGACAAATGGAAACTCTCAGGAAGTTTTGAAGCATATTAAGGGTTAGAAGGCAGCCAGGAGCTCCCTTAAGGCTGTTATTTGAGGATTACTGTGGAAATGTATGTTCAAACTCTAGTTTTGCCAGCAAGAAGCACCTGGGAAGTGATCAGTGAAACAAATGTGACAGCCCTATTCTTTTCCCAAAATGATGCAGTATGTAAAGAGTGAAAATAACCATCTATGCTTGATTAATTAGGTTTGTAAGTATTCTTCAAGAACTCAACAATATTTCTAAAGATTTCAATAGTTCAAAGATTGCCCTATGGCCGTCTGACCAATACATCTTCCAGCACACAGAATTTATGAGCATTTTTCTTCTCAATATGTTGTCTTCGTTTGGTGTGACATTGTTTGAGTGCGGGTCTGTTTGGGTCAGCGTGGTTTTCTTCACATCACAGCAGTGGTGCTGAGGACAGCACTCAGACCATACATCTTCCATGTCATTTCAGTCAAAGGCACATGATGCTTCCCGGTGCCCAATCAGGAAGGGTCCAGCACTGGAACAGGGGGGCATATTGGCAAACTCAGCTTTTTTAATGACAGCCATTGTTGCAGACAAACAAAAGCACGGTTCTGAATATGAGCGTGTGGCCTTGTGTAAAGGTCACCTGTATGGCACATTCATCATTGCCCCAAAACAGGGGGGCAAAATGCTTCAAGAAATCTGTCAGAACATGTTATTTTCAGAATATGTCTCAAGGTTGGTGACCAATACAAGTGCAGTGACCACTTTGAACTGTCCTCCCCCTTCTCTTCCTCAGCAATTCTGGAACGGGCTGAATGTATAGTGACAGTGGAGAAAGGACACAAGATAATGGATATATTCTTCCTAACTGCTAGTAGGGGGGATACTATAATTAGGCTATTTAATTTAAAAAATTAATCCAATAATCTGCAATAATTAGGCCTAACAGCAGTTCTTACTAGAAGTTAGAGCTCCACAAAACCTCTCACATTGATTAACTAGTAGTCAGCAGCAATGATGTGGTTTTGAGGCTCAGTATTATACTGTTCACTTGTGAAAATCTAAATAAAAAGGGTACAATGCAGCAGGCTAAAATCTCTGATTAATGTTTTAGTAGTCATGAAAATAATGCCAGTGAAGTTACACAATTTGTCAGTCATATCACTTATATCAGCAAGTGTTCTCAACATATGACATTCACAGTCTGACCCTTAGATGGCATGGAAGGGACAAAACCGTTACAATCATTTTAGAGGCTCTTTAGTAAAATTAATAGATGACAGGAAAATTCCATTATCAGTGTTCATTCATTTAGTTAAATTAAATAGTTTCACTCCTTTGTTCACTGAACAAATACTGGCTTCCCAATCATTTTCTGCCCCACTAAACAGCTAGAAGCCAGAAATATTATTTATTGGTCACTTTGGTTATAAGAGCTCTTCAACGTACAGCAGATACATACCTAAATGAAAAATTTGAATACAACACATTTTTGTAAAATGTCCTTTTTTGTCCTCTTTTTTTTTTTTTTTTCCTTTTTAAATTTAGGAAGACTTTTTAGTTAACAATGGAACAATGAAGAGTAACAACACTGAAACACACTGCTTCCAGATCAGTTTTACAGCCTTAGATCAGGCAGCCCAAGAGGGATTCTCAGGCAGGCATCAAGAAGGACAGAGTTGGGTTTCCATCAGCCTCACACCCAGAAAACAAAGGGTTGTGCCTCTGGATGCACACAGAGAGACTGAGGACTGGATGGAAACTGCTTCTCTCCTCCCCACAGAAAAGATCCAGCCTAAACCTGTGCCTTCCCAGGCATGAGAGAACATGCAATTTTGATCAAGGTTCCTATCAAGTGGATACCCTCTGCTCTAGCTAATACTTCAGAACATGCTCTGAGGGAATGGTGCTCCTAAAAAAGGCAAACCAGCTCTAAGCAGAATGTGACAAATAGATTCAAATTCAGTGGATGCCTAGCTGAATTAATTTCTGTGTTCAGAGATTAATAGGATATTAAGGCTCTTTCAACTCTGCCCTAACTTACCGTAACTTATACCGCTTATTCAGAAAGAATATGAACTAAGAATTACATAAGTGTTACTAAGTAGACAGAACCTGAAAGACAACCTAATCAGAATTCAATGTCTATCTTCTTGTCTCAACTACAAGCCTATATGTTCTTCATAATCTCGTTACAAGATTTTTGATGAGTTTGTTCTTTCAGCGTTAGTGAATTTTGTAATAAAACTCAAACAGCATGCCAAGCACAACAGTATTTGAGAGAGAATATTTTCTCATACTTGTAATATGACGGTGAGAAGTTCACCATCATTCATGGGAAAGCAAAATGTAATGGTAACAGCCCCAGCAGAACAAATTGGGAAATAATTTCCTGAGGCGTTCTCAAGAAATACACTTCTTAGCTCTACATCCTTTAAGATGAGAAGACTCAACTGTTGATTCTCAAGGTCCATTCCCCAAAACACAAGAAGTTCTCTGACTGCAGCTTGACAGAACATTTTTGCGCTTGTTCAGCTGTGTGCTCTGGCTCTGAGGACAGTTCAGCTCGGACTCATTGTGTCCTCAGCAGGGCTGACTCTGACTGATGCCCTGAGCCACTGTAGCAAGGGAGATGCAGCAGGATACAGGGTCACAGCCAGCACACACTGGAGGCTCCCACAGCAGTGCTGGCACAGAAGCAGAGAAGTGTCTACCACTTTGTGAAAAAGCCCCTGGAGACATGACTGAGCTCCCTGAGTGCAGAAATGCTTCCCAGAGAGTTTTCTTATGGCACTCTGCTCCCAAAAGCTCTCTCCTAAAACCCAGAGGCAGATATGTTGCTCCTGATTATTACTGTTCTTATCTGTCCAGGAGCAAAGGACAGGTTTGGTCACAAACCTCTCAATCCACCACTGATGACAGCTCATCCCATGCTCCACAGCTGCAATCAGTGGTCAGTGGGCAAAGGAGAGGTACAGAGAAAGGGCTTGTGTGTGGGAAGCAACCCCACTGCCATAGCAGCAGCTGTGCCAATATGTGGCACTGATCCTGCCACAGAGTAGGAAGGGACCCTTGCTGTGGACCCCACAAAGGCTTCAACACTAAAGACCAGTGCTGTCTTACAAGCAGGAAGTCCCTGAGAGGTCCCCATGGTGGAGGAGCACCTGCACACTTAAGGGACATCAAGCGGGAACAACCTGCCAGTGAGCAAATCAGTCCCTGCCACACCAACCAAGGCTCCTATTTCAGGTGGACACCCACTTCCCAATCATTATACACCCACAGAACCATACAAGACACTTTCTTTCAGGTCGCATTAATGAAAACCCAGATGCAAACCCAGATATCCCACAGAACAAATACTTTCATTATTATTAGAATAAAGGGGTCTGCTTCTGCACTGGCTGCAAAACAGCCCTTGTTCAAATATTGAGGGAGTAGACAAACAAATGTGCATGGAAAACAAATTCGGGCATAAGGTACTTCCCTATTTGAGCCACAGTACTGGTTGCACATTCACAGCTGGAATTTGCTTTGGCAGTGGGTCCTGCCTTGTTGGATTACTGAGTATCTGAGTTTGTGTAATACTCTTAGAAAAAAATTAGCTACAGAAAAAAGCTACCATATCAACACATCCCAGCTGTCAATATATACATATATGTATACATATACATTTGTATATACGTGTATATACATCTCCTAACTTTTTCAGAAAGATCAATTCAAAAAAGTCATGTAGTTTGGGAAAAAACAAAACAAAAAACAAAACAAACAAACAACAACAACAACAACAACAAAAAAAGTGAAGGTTTCACTAGTAGGATGGGGAATAAGTATTTTCTCTTTTCAAAGCCATGGTTTTCTTTACACTTTTTTTTTTTTTTTTNTTGTATATACGTGTATATACATCTCCTAACTTTTTCAGAAAGATCAATTCAAAAAAGTCATGTAGTTTGGGAAAAAACAAAACAAAAAACAAAACAAACAAACAACAACAACAACAACAACAAAAAAAGTGAAGGTTTCACTAGTAGGATGGGGAATAAGTATTTTCTCTTTTCAAAGCCATGGTTTTCTTTACACTTTTTTTTTTTTTTTTATTCCGTTATAGTTCATGAGGATTTAGGAAATGGTGGGTACCAGAAACAACTTTCTGATTAGAGGAAACTGTGATCTGCACTAAGTTACTAGAGAAAATTAGATTCCTCTCTTCTAACTACAGACATATCACAGAGTTATACAAATAAGCTCAGAATTTTTTGAGATTTAGAACATCTGCATGCTTGTGTGTGTCCAAACATGCAAAGTTTATAGGACTGTTTTAAGTGTGCATAAGAACAGAGCTACATGGAGAAGACAAAAAAAGAAAAAAAAAAAAAAAAAAAGACATTTTTTGGCTAAACTGTGATGGCCTAAAACTGAGGGGTTTTTTTCATTTTTATATGCAAAATGCGCAGACCACAAATATTTACAGTCTCATTCTGCTGTGCCATACAGTCATACATACAGCCACACTTTCACTTAGACCCTTAGGAAACTATGACCCTTAATACACCCCTCTTTTTGTCATTGCTATTACTTCTGTCATTTTTGTCAATCACAGTGTCTACCATGTGTTTAGCAAGTGTAATACATAAATAAAATCAACCTACCATAAATGTTTTTTCTATTTAGTTGATGAATATATAGATTTAGACTCCTGCAATCTGTACAAATATTTAACATTTTTTTCTGATATCTCTTATCCTAAAGAAATCTGCTCCTTAGTGTTTATGTTTTAAGTTTTGGTCAACTTTCAGTGACAGTGAATCACATGATCACAGAGTCATATGGCACAAGTTTGTCTCATATCCATAGGTAATTCATCATACAGACTTTGCAAAACACAGATAATGTTACAGTAAATTGAAAGGTATTACATACTCTCTGGTAAATAGAAGAAAACCACAAGACCTGTTCACCATTAATCTCTTTTAGGTACACTTGACAGGTGATACAACAATTTGGGGCTGACAGAGGTGTCAAATGAAATATATGTAAAGGTGACCAGTTCAAATAACAAGCAAGTGATTTGATAGCATTAGGGTGAGCACAGGTTTATGAGACCATAGAAGTATTGACAGCATGGTGGTGGGATTAACCTTATTCGTGTTGAAAAAACATGCCTACTGTCCTAGACCACTTACACCTAATCTGAAGCGACCTGCTTTGAACTCTGACCACCAGACACTGCTGCCTGCTACCCAAAAGTCTTGCAGGACTCCAGGTTAAACCACTTTCAAGTGCAGCAGCAAACCCATGAAACAGTCCCATGCAAGAAGGGTACATGGACCTGGGTCACATTTCCTGAGGGGGATGCAGAGACCCCACTTCTGCAGGCCTTCACAAGCCCATGAGACAAATTATTCAGGACTAACATACAACTATGTACATAATATATATTATGTATATGTGCATTACATGTATATAATATGAATATAATGTGCATGTAATATGTGTGTATATATATTATAACATATACAACTATAGCTATCTTTGCTTTATTGGGAACTCTCAGACTCCCTAAGGTCCCCTCTAACTATCAAGTTCAGTGGTTAGTGTTAGTTTGGCAATAAATTTTCTTCTGAAAATTATGATAACTAACAGCAGGAAGGTTTGCTCTTAACCCTAATCTAACTGACATCAAATTCAGGTTGATTTACTCCTGGGAGATGGACACAAGCCTTTTCTGAGATTTAAAAAAAATAGGGGGGTATGCAGTCATTGCTTAAGCTCCCATTTAAATCAGCTGCTGGAACATAACTGCTGGAGAAAACCAAAACAAAACATACAAAACAAAACTAACAAAACCCAAAACAAAAAACTTACGGTGTAAATAAAATAGAGGGAAATACAGAAATAACCATTGTCTTTTTTTTTTTTTCATTCTTTTGACCCTGAAACTGCTAATGTGTGACAGGAGAATGGCAGTAGAGTATTCCCCAAACTATTGAGTTAATGGCCCACTTCAGCCTCTTGGAGATGGTAGCAAAGCCAAAATATCAAATAAACATTTGTGATGATTCAGCCAACAAGGTTGACAAAGCTGAAACAAGGCTAATTGAAAAAGTATGTAAGATGGTCCTCTTGGAAAAAATCCCTTTATTCTGAGTAGGGATTTCTTATTTCTCTCTATGTGAGTGGACTTAGAAAAAATATATTCAGCAAAGATTTAAATACCAAATATAACACTTAGAGGCACATATAATCACCACACAATCCCTGCGTAATTTCCCTTTTAAACCAATTTGGTTCATATAATCTACATAAGATGTGTATTAAACAAGGATGAGGGCAACTCAATTCAGCAGTTCTTAAAGTACGATGCATTTTATCCTAGCAACAGAAAAAACAGTATATCCTGCCCAAATGGGAGAGTCCATCAACCAGGAAAGGACTGTGCTATGATTTAGGAGAACTGGACAAAGGAGAAAAGTTTCTGGCTCAGCCAGAAATACATGCATTGCTCTGTAACTATGATTTCTGACATTTCATAGAAAATCTTTTTTTTTTTTTTGGCCAGGCAAGTATTCACCAGATCCCAATACAAAGGTTATGGCAGATCTGGTGCCTCGATACAAAAACAAAGCTTTTTATTATATCTGGGACTTCAAAGGTCTTCTCTTTTTAGTTGCATAAGGGGGAGTTAATAAAAATCTAAACTTAAACCCCACATTTCAATGTCTGGAATTTAGTTCAATTTAAAAAAAAAAAAAAAACACCAAAACTTCTCCTACAACTCTTCTTCATTCATAAAACATTATGCTCATCTACCATCACCTGACCACTTTGATAAGGTTTGTGTGAAGCAAACTTTAAAACCAAAACTGTTCCGTGAGCAGAAGTGTCAAAGCACAGCAATGGATGAATTTTCACACATAGAAACATTGTACAACCCATCTCCACCTCTAGATCATGTAAGAACCTAAGCAATCAACAGCAGATTTTGATTTGAGAAAAAATTCTGCCAAATTTCAGTCTTTCAAGCACTTCAAGTGAAACAGTCAATATATTAAGTCCTGTCTTTCCCACAATGTGTGGCATTCCAACTGGTTACAAAAGACAAAATGTAATATAGGACACAGACACTTGGGCTATCCACCTCCTTCATGCAAACGCAGTTTTTTAGATTTTAAAGTCTAAATATTGCCTTTCATGCTTAATGTATTTCAAAAGCAGTCAAGGAACAGATTACACTTTCCAAATTGAACTGTAAAACAAACAAACAAACAAAAACAAAACAAAAACACATTTAATAAAACACTCAGACAAGAGACTAAGAACAGACAAAGACATGAATAGTTGTGTCTAGTGAAGTCACTTCAAAATCACCTTTTGGATTAGAAGCACTTCATGAAGAAATAGGCTTGCAATGTTTTTTCATCATTATCTTAAGACCACATCTGGTATTCTAAAAACAGATTGCTCTTTCATTCAAGTTCTTTGGCTTTGCTCTTTGTGACATGGTGCCATCAATATGTAATTTTATTTTAAAAATAAATTATTTTGCTATTCCTGTATATGTGCGTGTCTTGAAAATGGCATGGGAGTGTGCATGCATTGCTTGTTTAATTGTATGTACAAACAAATTTTCATGCCATCTTCTCCTCTCTGTAACTCTGCAAAATGTTTCTACACCTCACCTGATGCCTGAGGAGCTCTGCTGAATTTTCCTAATATTATTTATACTCTTTTGGATTTTTCTCATGAAAAAAAAAATATAGTCATCATATCTGGCAGGCATTCAAGTTTATAAATTACAACTATCATACTTCTTTTCAAATCTCTACACAAAATCGGAGGAATGCTTTCCAGCCATGTGAGCAGAGAAGTCTGCAGGCTCAGATGAGCAGCAGTTGAAGTACACATGGAGGAGCACCTGAAGAAGCACTGGGGGTTTGGCATTACCTCCAAAGGCTAAAGAGAAGTGATCTGTAAATACAGCCCTCTCTCTAGCAGTCTAGCCCTGACAGGGTACTGAGGCATGTAGATTTCCTGCAGTATCTGCTGGATAATGGTCCTAATTGTCTTCTGGACTGAGTTCTTGCTAAAAACAGAAGTGTGCCTCACCTTAACACTGAGAGGGAAGCCACTGAGTAAAGGTGGGATATGCACTGATTGAACAAAAGATCAGCCATCAAGAACCAAGGGGATCACAGAGCTCAGAAATGCAGGCAATGCATGACAGGACGAAGGAGAATGCAACATATCATCACGTTGTGCTTGCTCAGATCACTACAGGGGAAAAAACTTAATTAGGAGTTCATCAAATAAAACACAGTGGTTTACTTCTGCTCTAGAAAAAGCAATTACTGCTGGCAGCATTATGGGGTAGCGAACTTCTCTTCAGGAGGAGGAGGAGCTGGTAAGTGTCCCCTTGATCACTTATGGGAAAGTGTCAAGTCCTAATGAAAACTAGTGCAAGTCCTAATGAAAACTAGTGCTACTTACCCCCTCACTTGCAGAAATTAGCAATAGGAGAATCTGAGATAAAAACAGTCTCTCCTGTGTATGTACTTGCACCAACTGCAAAGAGGCTCCCTGTGAGCACCACCACAACTTCAACAGATCCCTCCTCTGAAATCCACAGGCCTGGTTTTGATATGCAAGACTGAAAAATGAGGGTTGATGTGAGGACCCTGGAAGCCACATGGCATTCAGTTGACAGCTTGCCCTATGTCACCGTGCCATCTCTGTGGCACACAGATACAGAAAATAGAGTGCTGCTTGTGAACAGCCAGCAGTGTAATGCCACAACAGGCCACAAGGTCTGGTTGCTTATACAGAAATTTCAAAAATGGTAAATTGTAAATTATTGCTTGAATTTTGCTAAGATGTTTTCATTTTTTCCTGCTTTTTTTTCAGGAGCAGGTTCTGTGTATGTTTAGGTAAAATACAACAGCAAGGAATAACAATAATATAATAATAATAATCCTGACTCAAGACCTCAAATACCACATTTCACCTAAGAAACTCTGTGCTGTTCCAGACAAGAGAGGCCCAAATCCCAAATGATTGGGACTGATTCACCTGCAAGCCTTCCTTCATGCAGGCACAGTCCTGTTTTCACTTCACCTTTCCTTTCCCATCACATGACTGCTGAATCCAGTCTCACCAGTACCCCTCTGGGAAGGCTGCACATCTTCAGAAGGAATCTGGCAATACCTTCATTACTTATCAACTCTTCGTCCTAACTTCTGTAAAAGAAGACTTGAGAAAACTCTCAACTGCCACAATTTGCTGTAATCAATTAAAATTTAATTTGCAGATAGTTCAAATCAACCTGATTTAATTTTGAATGGCACTAAAGCTCAACAAATCTCTGCTTGGAAACTTTCAGTGCTTTCCCTATTCAGGCACTGTCAGGATGATAAGAAATCCAGAAAGCATACAAGTTGCAAAGGCAGCATGCTTAAATTAATCTTACCCTCCCTGACTAAGCTCCTCTGGAAAAAAACACTAACTCATTTCAGGTTTGAGTATTCTGAATCTAAAACAGCTCTTATCTAAACTTGCTTATGTGAGATTTACAAATGAGAAAAGAACAAATAAGGAGTAATTTAAATTTTAATTTAAAACCCCTCCATTTTCTTATCCCTTATCAAACTGCCAGCATTTTTCCTGCTAACAATGAGCCGAGTGTCATGGGCACAGCACAGCCCCCTACCACAAACCAAGTAATCTCTTTCATCTAAAACCCTGATCCCTTTAATAAACAAAATACGAAAAGGCAGTCAAAATTACACTCTGGCTTTATGAAAGAAGCAGGGAAATCCTCAGAGCACAATCCCCTACTTGTTATTTTCACAGCCCATGTGACCCAAAGTCATTCTGAAGGATAAAAAGACAGAGGCTGCCACCAGATCTCTGCCATGATTTTTCCACAGTTCCCAGCCTTAGCCCATCTGTTATGCAGCGGCCACATGAATGGCATGTGTCAAGAGAGTCATCACTGTGCAAACTGTCCAAAGAAATCAACCACCCAACTTCCTTTTGCTTCCATGGCTTCAGCAATTGTTGCTGAGCCAGCCACCATATGGTGAATAATTACTTTTTCGACCCCTCTCTAGAAAAATGTTCGCCCCATTGCCAGGCATTAGCAATATGTGTGTTAATGAACAGCAGATGATGAATGCCTATACATTAACAAAAGTTGAGATTTTCTGGCAGCAAGATGCACTCACTGCAAAAATCCCAGTTACTCCTAAGGAACAGCAAGATGGATGGCAGCAAGTCATGGCTGAAAAATACTATTCAATCTTTTTTTTTTTCATTTTTCAAACACTAAAAGAACTTTGGAATAAACCACCTCAATCCTCTCATCTTGCCATTCCCTTTCTCAAAATGATCAATTCGAGCCACGTAAAGGATCGGCAATGCAAAGCCCTCAAACAGACGTCTTCTGTTCTCGGGCAATTGAGGTGCATTGTGTAAACACCCGGGACACAGGTTCCTCCACACTTCTTTTTGTCTGAGGGCTTGACGTATATGAATTTATACTGAATACCTGCAGTGTGCAAGCCCCTTGAGGAGTCAGTCCCAGACCTCTGAGCAAACACTCACCTCCAAGGACTGAGGCTGGTAAATATGTCTGATGGTTCCATCAAATGGACTTAAAAGCTCAGCTAAGACCTCTAAGTACACTTCGGTCCCTGAAGTGATTTTTTTACTAGCCCTCTAATTAAAAAGAGATCTTCCCTACATTCTTGTGCAGGATGAAATATCCCCATATTATGCAGGCATCATGAACTGATGATCACATTCACAAAAGCTGATGGTTCTGGTTCCTGCCTGTCATTAAGAGACTTCCAAATGCATCCCAGAGACAATTTAAAATAAAAACAACTATTTACAAACAGACCTAATAGAAAACAATTACTTGTGTTGGGAACAACTACAACTCTGGCAAATACATTTTGTATGATACAGATGTTTTAATATGCATCACAATTACAGCATATTAGAACAAAGCTAGTCTTCAGAAGACAGAGGACAGTAGACAAGGTGGACAGTAGACAAGGACAGGTAGACAAGACACCTCAGTTTCCTTCCTGTAAATTCAGTGGTGAAAGGCATACAGCCAGGGGTACAGCATGAACCCTGGGCAGATCCTTTAACTGCTACTGGCAAACTTTGGGCAAAGTCATTCATCCTTTCTGCACCATAGGGCCCAGCCGGACTGCTGGACCAAGGGTGCCTAGCTCTCTCCCCAGAGCATCTTTTTGGCTATATGAATAACTTGAAAGCAAGCAGAAGTCAATTGGACCACAAAGGGTAGCAGTTCACATGTCTGACCCCATATTCCAGATCTGACTTGCAGGCAGGTCTTGGAATCTGTATCTGCACTTGTTATTTTATCATGTGTTAAGCCTGTCCATTAGTCGGGCATTTTTTTCCCAAGACTCTTCCAAATTTTGGACACAGAGAGCACACATGGGCAGTGCTGATGTGTTTGGGTTTTTCTTACATTTTTGTTAACAGAAGGTGGTTGCAGATTTTACTTCATGTGGTGCAGTCTCAAGCAACAGTTGTCCTATTTAATTTGTGTCAGAATATCAAATGGAGAAATTATCATCGGGCAGCTGAAAGTTCCACTGACTCTCGCTGATAACACTCATTTCCACAGGCAGGAGTTCACTCTGTTTAGTTCAAATAGTGGTATTGCCTATTGAAAATTGGATCTTATCTGTACCCGTTCCTTTTATATTCTTCTTTTTCATTCTCTTTCCTTCAATATCTGCAAGAATTTAAAGCTTACAGGAATAAAAGAAAAAATTATAAAGTTAATCTAACTAGTGCCCTAAGATCCTTGGCAGCATCTCACTATACCAAACACTTACCTATGTCAGACATGACCAGCTTCTTTCAGCGGACCTTAATGAGTGGTCCAGACATTTTGAGGACAGTATTTTAATTTTGACTAAACATAGCAAGGACATACAAAATGCACAGAGTAGAATTATCTCTACAAAAGAGGTGGAGTGACAGGCCTCTGGTATGGAGCTCTGGTCCAGTTGTCAGGCCAAGTTTGAGATCAAGTTTGATAACTCCAGGATACTATTTTATGACTCTCAAACTTGCAGGCAAAGCTGGTTTAAGACATTCCTGTCCTCTGTGATTGTCTGTGCTACTGCCTTCAAACTGCTTCTGCCACTTCCTTCCCTGTACCTGATCACCAAATTGTTCTGTGTTAAAACAATAATTTCAAAAACCCCAAAATGCCTTGGAACTCCACCCCAGTCAGTAATTATCTGGCAAAAGGGTTTTTCTGTGGAAGTTACCAGCATTCAAGATAAAGGTTAGCTGTACCAATATACATGCCTAATAGCAACATTTGGCCAAAACATTAGGCAGTTATTAAATTCTTTGCTCTAGTAGGATTTTTACATACACAAAATACATTGAGAAGATACATTAACAATTATCCTTCTGCACTCTGCTGTCTGAGAACTTTTGTATTTTATTAAAAGGAAAATTTGATTCTCTGTGTTCCAAGTGTACCATTTGTACCATTATACAACTGCATAATTCTCAATAATTTTTTTTTTTTGCCTGGTAAACAAATATCCATTTTAAAATGGATATTATGATTAAAAGAAGTTTATGATCTGCCAGCTTTGAATGTGGTTGAGATAGTACTTCCAATCAAAGTTCTAATCAATCTTTTGTTCATGCAAAATTATGCTTCCCAGAGCTACAAGATTTTGAATATAAAAACAAAAGTTTGCAGCTTTTTAAAAAATCGTTGGCGGAGGGACATTCATCACCTTGTGAATGTCACATCTACTGGCTGTGGCTGGTCACAGGTGATATTTCAGTGTTCCTAAAAATCTGGTACGTTTATCTCTTCACTTTTTGACACTGTTAATTTTCCAGCATGAGTAAAACAGTAGACTACTGTCTGCCCACTGTCACAGAAATATTTCTAAAAATCTAACCACCTAAAACATCCAAACAGGAGACCAGCTACAATAGCTGAACAAAACTCCATGATTTCCTGCATTACTCTCGATTTGTCAATCCACTCCTGAAGAATGACTATATATATTAATAATAATAGTAATCCTTGTATCACCCTGGAAAACCTCTAGGCAGACCCGGTGCCTTCATCTCTCTGTGCAGAGAAGGCTCTCCATGGTGGCCCAGTACTGAAAGAAAATACAGAGACCTAGAGAAGGCCACAGAACAGCTCTTAAAACTGAAATGATTGGCACAGTTTATCTTTGAGAGGTGATAATAACAGATGGTATAAAATTTGGGAGCTTTTATGAAATGTGTGCTCAGTACCTACCGGAACAAGGAGATGGTCAGTTGTGAAGTTCCTCCAGTTACCATAGTGCACATATAGTGATATTTTTCTAAATACTAGCTTTAGAAAACACTTTAAATGCCACAGCCTGGGATCTTATCATCTTGCATGTCAACAGCAATAGGAAAGAGAAAAGTCAGTCACTGCAAGGATAAACAGAGCCTTGAGATGTTGGTTTTGGTAACATCTGTGGAACTCCACTGTGCCTTAGAAGGTTCACAGTCATGTGATTATCAGGTAGAAATAACACTTGTGCACAAGTGGAACCACAGATCAGTTTTTCTCCTGCAGGATTTCTACTTCTATTGATGATACAGGAGAAACAAATCTTGATTCTTAACAGCAAGAAACTATATGGCAGAGATATCTGGAAAAAATAAATCTTATTTTCTACCTAATTAAATTCAAAATCAATGTGACACCATGAACACAGAACCTTTTGTGATATTTTATTGCCATTGTTCATGTAGAATAGAACTTAAATAATGGGTTCCTGGGAACTCCATGAAGTGTGATCCTTGTGAAAAGAATAGGAGAAAAAATTATCTTTAAAGAGAAAAAAAAATTAAATCTGACTTTTTAAAAAGAATAGCGTATAAAACAAATAATAGCGACTAAAACAAAAATCTACTAGAATATTCATAATTATGTAAAAGGTAAAAATATTCTCAGAATAATTGTAGGAAACACAAAAACATAATATAATTTTGCAGTCTAAAAAATTTAACTGTTTTCAAAAAATCAGAGTGATGGATTTAAGATATTGCACTGGAAATCTGTGGAATACCTTTTTCAGCTAGGCTGTGAAAAAAAGTCCTTCCATTTCCAAAAGAATATCTTTAAAAGTCATTACGTAGTTAAATGATCTTAAAAGGCCACATAGAGGCAGCCAAGGAAAATTCCTGACATGCATTTTAATGGCACTGGTGCAGTGGCATTTGTAGTAGTGTTCAAGATAAGCGGCGAGAATGTATACCATTATTTTAGTTATTTGTGGTTTATTTAACTATCTTTAGGACTATCCTAATAGTCAAAGGATGCATCTGTCTAAAATACAAAGATTTTCTTAAGTACTTGTCTTTAAGATAGTGAAATATTTGCCTAAACAAAGGTCGTTAAAGCAAAAAGGTTAATACCTTTCTGCCGATGAATCCAAATTTTGCCAAAGAGGGCTATGTTGGCGACCTGCCAGGAGCTTTAAGGCTGAAGCTAATTTGCATGAAATGGAGGAAATTGCAGCTGCCCTGAGAATTAATATGGAGATACAGACAGCCCCAATTGAGACAGAACATTGCACAACGGGATTTGTGAATACAAACATGCCACACTTCCTTATTTAAGATGAAAGTAGCTATAGGCAACAGAATAAGTCTCCATGAAAGCTACTTAGATACCTTTACCCCCACCTTTCAGGCCCAATGACCTCATTTCAAACCCAGGTGGGGGCTGTCACTAGACCACAAATGGAAATGAAAGTTGATTCCAGAAGACAACCACTTTCAGAAAAAGTGCTTGAGCATAGGATTAAATCCCATTCAAATACTTTCCTGAAAAAGAATACAGCTCAACATGCCCTTAAAAGCACTTAAGAATTCCTTAATCAGGGCCTCTAAAAACTCCTCCTTGTTGTCACCATCAACACATGGCAGTATCGCTCAGGACTATAAGAATCAATGAAGCTGGATACAGGAAACTTGCACATCTGTTCTAATCTACTCTTGAAACATTGCATCAGTTTATTAGTAGTTTGATCATACTGATAGGATTTCATGCTCTTCATGTAGGAAAAAAAACCAACCTTGGTGTTATTTTCAAGATTTCTACAAGATGCCTAATTGCTGTGTTTACGTAATTTCTCATTTTAATAACTCAAACATATTGCTATGGAAGACATGTTGCATTAGGTTTTCATCTTACTCCTCATCCCACACCATGGAGGGTTGACTGAGAAATACAAAAACCTGTAAAAGTACATCACAAAGATTACATACACAATCTCAAATGCAGGACACAGCCTGCAATTCTCAGTGACCAGTTGGCATTATCAGCCAGTTCTATTTATTGTCGGTTTGTACTTGCTACTTCCCTTCAAGAGGTTTTGTTGCTTCCTTACTCCTGTAACACACATTGTCTAAGAGCATAGTCCCAATGAAATCATGCTCTTCTCTTCTTTTCCTGACTGTAGCATTTAGCTTTTCTAGTGCTGGCTATTGCACTGAAAACAACAGCAGTTCCAGGGAGAGGGACCATGTAGAGTATGATCAATTTTACACTTTTAGGCATGTATTAGAGAGGGTGTGAGGCTTCTTCTCTGTTAAAGAAATGTTTATCTTACCTCTGACTTAGATTGAGGATTTTCACTCCCTTCTATCTTACCCTTTCTCCATAACCCAATCTGCAATAGCTTTAATCTATCCCTAACCAGATATCCAAATCTTGTTTTACCTTACAAGAGTCATTGCTACTTTTCTGCAATTTCAGAACCCGCCCAATGATGAAGGACAAGACAGCCGCGTAGGGTCTGAGACTTCTAAGGTAGATACTCAAAGCAGAGACCTGGGATGACCCGAGAGGGTGTTTTCATTCTCTCTCCTATCTATAATATAAAGAATTTGGACAAGTAGATTAGTTCAGATTTGTTGCCTAACTTCTAGACAGCTAAAATCCAGGAAGAGAAAATATCTAAAGAAATTACTGAAACAAAATAGAGCAACTACTGATTTCTGCTATCCTGATTTCCTGTGGGACTCTAGGAATAGGCACATACCCACACTGGTATGTGTGGTACTGGAATTGCTGGATATATCTCCACAGACAGCTACTTGGTTTTTATCCTCCCCTTGCTGGACTGATGTTTCTGGTGTGTCTTCTGTGGAGCAGGGCTGTATGCCAGGGCTGCTGCAGTGTACACGAGGGTTCTCCCTTTGCTCACCCACCAGATACCCTAAGCTCTGGAGCAGCTCCCTCTCTGCCACAGGATGCTGCACAAATCCTCCCCAGCCAGAGTGAAAAGCACATATTATGCTGTCCTTTCATTTACAAGTAACCAGGATAGCCAGAGCAAACCTTGGTTCTAGTCATTAGGTATGCAGTCTGTATGTTCAGAATACAGACACTAAAAGCACACAAATAACCCCCATGCTAAATGTTCTGGACCAGCAGAGAAAAGCCCTGCAGCACACACACACAAAAATCCCCAGATCTAAAATTCAGGAGGTAATGTGTCTGGGACTGAGGAAGTAAGTTGGAGGCCTGTGAAGCCAGCCTAAACTAACTGTCCTTTCAGTTCTGGGAGATGAAACTGACCTAAAGCTGGCTTATATAATTCCTTCTGTACTTGATCACATCAACATTTAACTTCAGGCAATAAGAACAAAAAGAAACACTGCAAAAATGTACTGAGGCAATGCTTTTGTTATTGGTCCTTTCAGTTACAGTGACACATCAAAGTAGTATTAAAAAACTGAACAAAAATTATCTCACGACTCCCTCGCCAGCTCACCCAGAAATGTATTTGGTATGTTAGAATAAAACTTTTATGTCTTCTGTATATGAACTAACTAGTAAACACTCAACAGTTTTGAAAGATGTCTTAGTGAGATGCTGAAATACGGATTTAGAACCTAACCCAAGGCAGTCACTTCAGAAAATAACTATAATTAGACCTCATGTCTTTAAAGAAGTCATAGTTTAACACAGCATTAAACCTTTGGTTTATGAGGCTTTGCCTGATGAGAGGCAGAATGCCTACTTCATTACTGGTGGGAAATGTGAAGCAATATTGAGAGAAACACTTCTAAATGCATCTGTACAGGATCACAGGAGGTCAGACGTCATTTATTCCATCCCCTGCTGCAAGACAGGATCAGCTTTACAAGTCCTAGTCCTGATTTCTATCAAAATTATTTTAAGAAATTATTAACCCTCAAATTATTAACCCTCGAATTAACCTTACAATTAAAAAAATAATAAAAAAAAATCCAAACTAAATTCTGAAGCTGTAGTTTAAAAGTACTGTATGGTGCCCTATCAGTCATGGACAGAGAGAAAAAAATTACTTCCTTCTTTTCAACAAACTTTCATGTTCTTTAAGACTCTTTCCTGATTCACCAAGAGTTTTTTCTTATTTTCTTCTCCAAAGTAGGTACTTCATCTCTCCTGAGATCTGCAACCTAAGACAACAAAACACCAGAGAGCAGGGCTAATATAGACAGTTTCTGCCCAGTGTTTGCCACATTTGTCAAATCATCATCTCCACCACTGCAAATCATAGCTGCTCACCTGACTGAATAGCTATGTAGTCAGTTTTGCACCCAGTCTATTCTAAAGTAGCCTTGGGTATAACTCTCTGGCTGCTTAGGACAGTGACACATCAGGTGCTCTCTAAAGCTCAACACTCCTCATCTAGCAATAGGAAGGAATATACACATTTCATTTATGACACAAAGAGTTAGAGGAAGGAAGATTTTTTTGTTTGTTTGTTGTGTTTTGGTGGTTTTTTTTTCATTTTGGTGGACAAGAAATGTCTTTAAACAAAGAAATATTAATGCAGTACCAAGCAGTCAATGCTCCCACTTTCAGCAACTATAACCCTACAGTTGTTGTTCATGTGGGCAGTAGTAATAACACATATTCAGATATCATGTGTGATTCCCTTGCAAACATTACATATGTCAGTAGGCTTACCTTATTCTGAGGGACATTGCTTCTCCTTTCACCACAGGACTTAGGCAGCACCTAGGAGATGAAAAGAGGATGTAAGAATCTGTATAGTGGATACTTAAATGACACCAGTCTGTAGGGGGAAATTTTTCTACAGTCATCATTAATGAAAGGCATTTACCACAGAGTGAAAGAGCTTATACTCCATGTGTTTAAAATTCTGTTTATTGAGCAATTTTCCCCATGTCGTTACCCTTTTTCCTTTCAGAATTTCTATACAAAATTATGCTGCACAACCCTGGAATCACTCATCACCAATAGATAATAGTCTCAATATTTTAACAGTATTGGCTACAAAACATGATAGCAGAAGAAAGCGTTCAACACAATTAAAATCACAGCATAAAGTGCCACAATTTCTGCAATACATAAAAGGAATACTATGTAGTATGAATCAATTGTACAATATGAGTCATAGGAGAATTCCTAAAACTCAGAGAATAAAGCAAGCTATAAAAGAGGGAATCCTAAGCAAATCAGATATACTATGGACGTGAAGGAGGAGCTCACTGCAGGACAACCTGCTGCTTGAAATTGGCCTTATCACTCTGAAAGAGATTCATTTTCAGAGCAGCATTCAAAAAGAAAAAGTCAGGCGGTTTAATGCTACAGTCAATCAAGTACCCAGCTCTGGCAGAGGGGAGGAAAGTTGGTTTTGGCAAAAGCAAATGGCACAGAAAGAAAAGGAGTCTGAAGACCTGCATCTTGTGAAGTTCAGAGGATGCTGTAGGACTGAAATCAGTGGGGCTAGACCTTGGAGCATTTTGTAAATGGTGGGTGCAATATGGCAGTAATTCATCACTGCAGCAATGACTGTGTGCACAGGATGCTGCAGTAGCATTGTGGCACAAAGGCATGGGTAGGAAGGCAGAAACAGGAAGATTTCAGGAAGTCTGAGAACTCATGAGGAATATAGTGAGAAAGATGATCCCCTGGCCATGTGAAAAAATGCCCATCTCCATAAGGATACAGAAACTGTTTGAGAAAATTACTCTGCTGGACTAATCTGTTATGGTACCTACATCCTTCATAATAGATCTTCATCTATAGAATAGGTAACTTAATGTCCAGAAGGCCTAGGATATAGGATATCAATGCATATGCATGCTAAGTTGCTATAACAGACCATGACACTGTAATTTGTTAGGTTCAATGTAACTCAGGTGTCCTGAAAGGCGAAACAACAGAGACTGAACTAACAGACAAAGGCCCAAACATCTAATTACAGTGGATAATAATAAACACGGGCATGTATGTAGACAAAACATGGATATGCAAGTCATGAGCAGAATATTCTAGAAAGCCTTCAAGTTATTTTTTTATTAGGACTTTTTTTATTATTACTGTCTACCCAACCCTATGGTTGATAAACACATCAAAAATCTTCAAGTGCATTCTACTAATAGAAAATAAGTTATTTAGCATCTTTGAATCCAGAGACCTTAATATACACTCTGCAGCAGAGGAAGGGGTCAGCCTTCATCTACAAGGCATAAAAGAATTCTTTTTGAAAAGCATATGTTATTAAAAAAGAAAAAATAATAAAAAGAGAGCTGGAATCAGTGTACAGACAGGGAGCTGAACAGTTAGGGGCTGGATGCTGGCAGCACATCACATGGCTTCCAAAAGGCAGACATTAGGATGTGTTTTCATGTGTGAGTACATATTAATGAAAAGTGCAAGTCTGTACCTCCCAAGTCACTTCTGTGCATGAAAGATGCTAGTTACAGGTTTCTCTGAAGTTGGCCCTTGCTCACCAGCTCTACTCTCCAGGCAGTGACTGAAATGGTACACAAAAGTGTTTGCTCCACAAAAGGAGCTAGATGAGAGCATTCCACATGTGCTCCCTGCCACACTCTGCAGAACTAAACAGAAACACCATGAAAGGAAAAAAGCGCCAGTTTCAAACTCAATGTATTTCAGGCAGATAGGAGCACTAGCACAGGGCTTAGTATGCAGACAAATCTGCAGTGTATGGTCAATGGGGAAAAATTCAAGAAGGATACCTTATAGAGGGAGAGGTTTATAGAATTCCCAGTGCCTATGGTACTCTTATAAACACGCCGTCTTTTGTTCCTGTGGGGCTCCAAAGAATAATAAAAGAAAACACAAAGCAGAAGAGGCACCACTGAGTGAGTGCAACAGTGTTTTATTAATCCATGTGATTAATCCAGCATGCTGAGGAAGATTCTTTACAGAATCAAAACGTTCATGTTTTTTTGATCCACATGGATTAAGGGAACACTGTAGCATTTGCTCAGTGGTGCTGCCTGCGCTTTGTGTTTTGGTTTTATTCTTTGGAGTCCAGCAGCAACAAAAGAGGGAGCATTTATATGAGTACAGCAGCATGGAGACTTGGATAACCTCCCCTCCCTTCCTGAAGGATGCTGCATGAATATTTCTGAGAGTTACGTCTCTTGTTTGTGTCTACAGCCTGCTCTTCAGAAACCAAATCACTACCAAATAATAGAAGGCTGTTTCTGCCAAATCCTGAATGACAGTCATGCTGCTAAGTGAGTTTTCTATAAGTCAGGAACATACCTGTGTAAAGTAACCAGACAATAATTAGCAACATTTACTACATTCAAAATTCATGTTGGAGGGGAGGGTCAAAAAACACAACATAGATCAGCTGATTTCTTTTTGGGAAAGCTAAGGATTCAGGCATCATACATGGGACCTGACAAAATACTTAAGTCTATGCTTAAGGTTAAAGCAAGACCCAGATTTAACAACTTTACATTTAACTTTTTATGTGTTCAAATGCTTTGCTATACAGAGGCTGAATTTCTCCTTGCTTGCACTGAAAGTGACTGCAACAGTAAATTTCCTTGTAACTAAATCAGATTTAAAAGCTGGAGGACAGTCCTTCAGCCTGACAAAAATTTCAGCATCTGATTTCCAGTGAGCCATCCTGATTACGTTCAGAGAATCACTTATTTGCCAAACATCTAAACAAATGCATGAAAGAGTTTATAAACTCTATCCAATACTGAAGCTGATAATTTTCTATGGTAATGTCTAAATTCTGCATTGTCTCACTCAAAAGCCATCAGTAGTCTCTACATCTATTTCTGAATTTTACTTGCAGGTTTCTTCATATGTTCTTCTTTCTCTTGTGAATTGCTTCTTTCCTACCTCTTGAATCTAGCTTTATCCTGCTACTCCCTAATATTGCTATGTTTTATCAAACTGGACTTTTTCTGGGGATTAACACACTGTCATCCTTCCTATGCTCAGAACACAGGGGAAAGCCCTCACATGCTATCAAATGCAAAGGCTAACTTGACCAGACCACATCAAGAGGAACATTTCCATTAATTCAGCTCTAACACATAAATGTCTGGCACATACCAGCACAAGAAATTCTGTGCCTTTGAGTGATGTGTAGTGAAAGGGAGGATGGGACCAGGTCTCAGCAAGTGGAGAGGAGCAGCAACAGATTTGAAACCCGGTACCTTCCTACATTCCTTCTGTGGTTGTGCACCATTCAGCCTCCTCTGTCCTTCAGAGCTCTAATAAGAGACTACCATAACATATCCCCACATCCTGGGCTGTTTCTCAAAGAAATAGTCTCAATCGTTCTGCATTTGCCAAGTTGTTTTCCCTGACCCTCTTCAGAAGCAGCATGACTGTTGCAGCTGAAACTGTTCAAAAGAAAAAACTATGTCTGAAGATTACATTGATGATGAAAAATTTAAATCTGAAGAGTTAAAATTTGGCAATGTGTCCTTGTTGCCTCCCATCACCGATAACACAGAACTTAGAGAGTAGGATGTATCCATACCTTATAATAATGGATAAATGTTCCAAATGCAGCAACAATCTCTGATAATCAATATATCAATAACATGTTTTCCCTCTTGTTCTTCTTATTATTACAACACACTCGCATAGCTTGAAGTTAGTTGATGTCAAAATTGGAAAACTACTCCGGTCGTTGCTCCAGTTTGTCTGTTTTCCCAGTATACTTCTTGATGCTATTCTTCAACTATTTTTCATATCTGCCAGTCTTTGTCAGACATTCAACTTACAATCTTTACATAGATGCAGTCTTAGAACGCATAAATACATTGTGAAATAATGCTAAACAATCTTGCAACCTAACACAAAAAGCAGATTTTTATTTTGCCCTCTATATTGCTGGAAATTATACGTCTAAATAACATTTGCTCTGTCACTTTCAAAATACACTTCAGAAGATTCTCACATCTCTCAGTCTAGAAGACATAAAAATTGAAATTCATCCTAAGGAAAGAGCAGATTTGCTAAATGAAGTAATTCCTCGCATGTTCTCAGTATGTGTTTCCAAACACCTATTGCTAAGGATTTGGTACAGTTCCTAAATTTGAACTTCTTATCAAGTCTTCCCTTATGAATCTCTGCCCTCTCTTGGCAATAATTTGAGATAAACTATGGCCCTTAGTCTATCAGGGGAAATTTCCAAGGCCTCACATCTCTTTGGATGGTGGAGACTACAGGAAATGTCTTGCTCCCTACTGAGCAAACATTTGACCCTAGACTGCTGGGAAGAAACAAACTGGACCTTCTGCTTTTCAGGGTAAGCTAAAAGGTTACACAGTCCCCCCTGTTGAGTCCTAACAACTCAAGGCAGCATTCTTAAGTAGGTTCTGCATGCCAAGGTGTCGTCATGGCTCTTTCCAAGACACAGAATATGTCATTCATGGAAATCAGTATGGCATGTTTCTGGTGCACTTCTACCCCATCTTGGAAAAAAATGAAATTTTGTGTCAGAGTCATGCAGAAAGATGTAAAGGAAAGGAGAAACCACAATGAAAGCCTATAGACTGCACTGTGGCAGGCAGGAGGAAAAGGCCCAGATTTGTACCTGCAAAAGTTATATTGAAGATGACTGTCTTCAGGAGATCAATAAATGCACAGTCCTATCCTAAAGCAGGAAGGTGGGTTTAGAAAGCAAAAAGTACTGAGAATGATGTAGCTGTTGGCAGAGTTGATTTGGGAGATATACAACAGCCTCTTCACTCCTGAGAACTCTTAAAAAGGAAAAAGGACTGCTCTATTTGAATGCTACTGCCATTTACCAGGTGTTCTGGACTATGAGGAAGATTAAGCCAGATAACCGAGATAGTTCTTAGCATGAAAAATTTTAAGGATCATTTTTGAAAAAGACAAGGCCTGCAAAAAAATAATGCAATAAGCAACACATTATGCTCTTATATTGCTAATATTAAGTTAGAAAAAGAAATTCACTGCCATATATTTTAAGTCATATGCAATTGTTGAAAAATCAAAAAATTACCATAAAGACAGCCTACAATCTGATTCCACTGTATGTTCATGTCACAAGAGGATGCTACCACATGCAATGCAAGAATAATTTTATCATGCGAGTATAGTTATAGGAAATACCTCCTCTCCACTTTGAATCCTCTAAGACACTTATCACTGCATACTCTTGCAGACAATATGTGTTTATGTGCCCAAATATATTCTTCTGATAAGTGGATTCCCCCCATCCACCAGGTCTGACTGCACTGTTCAGTTACATCGTCCTGGAACTTGGTGCTGAGCCCAGGACCACACAACACCCTCAAAGGTGCCACAAATTCAGGGCCAGGCAGTTAAGGCATCTCCTCTGTGAGTGCTCTATAAAGTGAAACACCAGAGAGACTAGATACACCTCTGTGTGTGTTCTATGAGTCATTGTACTGGGATCCCAGTCAAACAGCACTGAAGTAGAGGTGTAGGAAGTATTTTCCAGCATACTCTGCCTTTTTAAAACTCCAGACATAAGAAGAGCTTAAAAATAGAGGGAAGATATATAGTTTCAATACAGTTTGAAACTTATATAGGTTTTTCCATTCATTTACTTCTTGTTTTCTCACATTCATTTTCAAACAACTTCATTTTTTTCTTTTAAGGTGACCTTTTTAAGGCTAAGCACCAGAAGCTGGGCAAGATCAGGCCCACAGAATCCTAGGAGCTACACAGAGACCAATTAAACATCACAGCATGGTGATTACTGGAGAATCTGTTTTGGTTCATGCAGAGATAATGTTTATCAAATGCACAGTAACTGTGCATTTAACTTGGCACATCAGTTCTCTTCTGCCTGAAGCAGCTCTCATCAAGTCCTTCCCCCATAGCTTTAGGACCTGAGTGAGTATCCGTGACCTTAGACAGTCCCCTGAGCATGCCAGACTGACTCTCCACCTTCCCTCACATCTCTTCATGTTTCTCAACCTTCTGGCTGCCAAGTGAGGCATCAATGACTAAAATTTTTGCCTATATTATTCATAGCCAGCCCTACAGTTTATGCTCCTGGATAAGCCAAAGAATGTCATGAAAATGCAAGGGAGGAGATTCTGGCAGAAATAGAGTGTGAGGCTCATGGGGAGTTACTGGGAAGAAGCAGCTCAGGGGGAAATGTCCCTTCACCAGTCCCCAGAGCCAAGTCCTGGCCTTTGAGCTACACTCAGGACTTGCAATAACACAGCTTCCAAGTTCCCAGACCAACCAAGGACCTTCAAGACCCTTCTCTTCAGTCTCTCATTCTCTGTGCACAACATGTTCAAAGACATTTCCATCCTTAAGTTGCATACCAACTTCCTCTTCCCCTTTGGATTCCCAAATTCTGGCAAAACTGACAAGACAAAAGTGAGGGCACAGAATAGCAGCAAAGGGACTGACCCAGGAACCCTTATGACTCTCTGCCACTCCAGCTTTTCATTTAAGTATAAAGAAGCATTCATATTTTCTGAGACAGTCAAGAGCTTTGCACAGGATCAAGACTGCTATAAAGTAGAGGTTTATGTTCCTGTATAACTGAAAAGCAAAAACCTTTAAAGTGTGGCATTGTAAATAACATCTGCTTAATAAAGCATGGAAGAAGAGAGAGAAGAGCAAAGAAGAGTGAAATGAACAATCATTTCCATTCCTTGAGCAAGTACCTTCCTGTTTCATCAAATTGGTCTGCAAACTTCAGAGCTTCCCTGTAGCCATCTCTAGCATCTGTTTTCCTCATTTATACTCCACCACTATGAATTAAAAAATTACGGATGAAAGGCTCAGTGTGGGAAAAGGTAGCATGAGAATTAATCCCAATGGATTAAACTCTCTGTTTATAATGTGAAGTGAAAAGTTGGGGGGGGGGAGGAGGAAATCAATGCAAAACAGAGATCCAGGTCTTTCCAGCAAAATGCAATCTCAAAAAGTAAAGCATTATTACTGGGAAACTGCTTCAGAGATTTCTCAATTGTCTTATTCAATAAGAATGTATTTGTCCTTGGAGGCAAAAGTTTATTTCCCCAAGTAGTGCACACACTTGTATTTCAGTACTTCTCTGTACCACAGATTCAGTGCATACCCGCTGGCCCTCACTGCAATCACTGTCAAGAGAACTCTGCTCTCAGAAACCATAAGGAGGCAGCAGTCTGGGCGTCTCTGCTGGGGGCAAGGGACTCACTCTGCTAGAGAACAAGTACTGTTTTACCATTGTTATTAATCATATTGATTATGTCCAAACAAACACTTTTAAAGAAGAGAGTGATTGCAAGCACCTCTCAGATCTAGCCATTCAGCTGATTTTGGTTTGATTTTTTTTTTGCATAATAAATGAACAGACCAGAACTGTAGGATCTGGAGGGTTGTGAGTCATTGTAGAGAGCCTGCCCTTTACAATAATACCCCTCTTCTGATCAACTAAAAGCAAGGCCTTAGATATTATACACAATCCACTTTTTAAACAAGGCAAACTCCCACACCACAAAGATACTAGAAGAGTAAATATTGATTTTCTTGGCTGATGGTACACCTCATGCCACACAGTCCACTCAAGCATCTGCTTCTTACCACTAGCTATTCCCTTTGTAAAGGATGAAAGAAAAGTGGCATTATGTGCTATCAGCTGTGGATAGCAAATATTTAAAAGAAATAAATTTCTCAGAATGAAAGGTACCTTCTTTTGATTAAAAAAAAAAATACAAAAAAAAAACCAAAAAACCACACCTAACTATTTGCTTTAGGTCTATACCCACTCCTAGCACCTGTACTTTTCAATTGTTGGCTTGCCAAGAACACTGTGGTTTTCCTCCTGGCTTTTCCCTCAAATAACTATTTATAATTCACTAAATATCTATTAAAGATGAACAATATTTTACGAGAAAAGGAAGGTGGCTGGAAAATGCTGCAGAAAACTCCAGCTATTGATATAAGATTTATATGTGTGCCGGTACATTAGCAAGAGCTGTACATATACATGCTATGAAACAAAAAACATTCACTAAATAAACCATTTATGTACTCTCACTCTTCTGCTTTTATTGTAGACTTACATATTTTTCTAAAGTTATATTTTATTACAACAGTAACTATGGAAGTAGATTTGCAATTATATCAGAGTGGAGTAAGAGAGATCAGGTAGCATGAGATAATATTTCTGGTTTATCCAAAGAATAAAAGTTATCACTGAAAGTTAAAAAGATTGTATTTGGTGGTGGAAAAGAGTCTTTCAAGCCTCTAAACAAATAAAAAGAGGCAAATACAATGATTTCTCCAGTTACACATTAAAAAAAAAAAACCTAAAAAATTTTACTGTGTCAAGAGTTCAGAAACAAGGAACCAGTAAATACAAAGGATTAGGAAAAAAGACAAATTAAAGTCTCCAAAGTTTGGAAAGACAGAAACAGGCATTTGCCAAATGCATCTTTAAAAAAAAGTCCTACATACAAAGAACAAGGCTAGAGAACAATGTGTCATTACTTGCCCTATGGTATAGAGTTTCCTATGGGTCTCCTTTTCTGCTTTATTAATTGGATAAAAGAATCATAATTCAATTACTTAACGATTTATTACTAAATACTTTGCCCACACAAGATTTTTCAGCATGTAAACACCATACTATTAGACTATCTACTATTACAGGCCCAGCATTTCAGATTTCATTAGTAAATAAAGCCAGGTTTATTTGTAATAAAGTTAAGCCCTTCCAACCACTGACCATGGAAACCAGATTCTGAAATAATTCAGATTTGTGTTTCTGTTCTTTCTAATTAAGAGTAATATCGGGAAGGACAGACAGTGGGTAGCATTGTTCGAGCACCATGGATTTAAGCAAGAAAATCTGATTATCAGCTCATGTCAGAAGCCAAGCGATAATGCAGCTTAGCATTCGTTTGGGCCTTTGCTTTAGCCAAAAGATAATTACTGTTCGTTAAGTCTTACGTAAGTGTATCTAATATCTATGGTCCTAAAAAATTATGAATAGTAAAAGCACACAACAGGCAAAGAAGAGTTATTGTATCTATTATTTACTTGGGCTGTTCCATCGTGGTAATTTCATTAGCCAAGAAAGTTAAACTTAATGTCAAACTATAATTTCTTAAAGGCCAAAAAGTTAAACATCAGTTCTCATGCAAGTGACACCAGAAGTTACATTTTTTTTTACGAAGACACAAAAGCCATATTAAACAACCTTAAGCCCAAAGCTCCAGGATTTGCTCTTTGGGCTGTCTGCAGGATGCCCAAAACAATCTACTCCCACTAAAGTCAGCCTGGTTCACTTTTTAGTATTGGAGTCCTCTGACAAGTGTGTAATATTTCATCATAAAAACTTGTGCTTTTCTAGGTACTGCATAACTAGCGTAATGTATCAAACAAGCTCTGCATTCTGATAATTTCTCGTTGTACAAGGCAGTGGATGTCCCTGAAGACAAGAACCGAATTCGCACTCGCTGGCAACACGTTGGAAGGGACTGGCGGCAAGGAAAAGTGCCTTGGCCAGGAGGACCTGGCAGCACAGAGGGCACAAGCAGTGCTGGCACTGCAGGCAGTGAGGCACTCTAGGGAGAAAGCTGGAAGCCACACCATCACTGTTGAGGTCCCACAGAAGGGGTCTATCTTTGACAGAAACCTCAGGAAATTCAGCAGCAGAGTACATATTTAGCCCCCTAAATAAGGAGGTTTAGTTTCCTAAATGCCCTATGATATAATGCAAAAAAAGAGAGGGACCTCTGGCAGATAATCCAGAGCAGGGACCTGAGCTGGACATTTGAAATTGCAGCAGCTGCTCACTTACACCACCCTCTACTGAGCATCTCTCAAGAATGAACCCCTGGAGCTGCAGGGGTGATCTCTGTAAGCAAGCAGCAGCTAGGACTTACCTACCCCACTGGAAAATAACAGGCCAGCTACCAATGCTGAGGTCTGCAAAACTCTAAGACTTCAAATTGCCATTGAAATACAGAAGAAAATTCAGTAAGAAAACACAGATGGTCAAACCCCAAGCACAAGCCACCTGAATAGCTCAGAACTGTTTGGAACAAGGTGAGCAGTGAGAAATCAAATTGAAAAGGCTTATTTGGCCCAGCTGGTGAAATAATTCCAGCCTCTCAGTTAATGGCAGGTAACAGCAATTAGAAGACAAAGTAAATGGAGGAAAAGAAAAGGCAAGGTTACCTACAAAGTAAGTCACTTTAAAAAGATTCCTTTTTCATTATTATTAGACTATCATGCAGGGAAAATTATCAGGCAATGAGAAGCAGGTGTAATCATGAAACACCACCTTATGTTTATTTGTTTGTGTGTGCATTTTATAGCTGACAGGGATCAATAGGATGACTTATAATTCGTCATAAGGCAGGGAATAGATTTCACACCTTTAAGTCAAGTCATGATGGCAATAGCACAGTTGCTAATGCAAAAATCCTTTTACTTCTCAGAAGAGCAATCATTGAGTCTGTAACCTTAAGATCTTTTGTGCAGGGGATGGTTCTTCAGAAACAGAGGAAGCAGAGCACCACACAATTAGATGAACAGTAGTTGGAGAGTGATAAAAGAGAGATATGAAATCACCAGAACAACACCAGGACTGGGAGACATGCCTGAACAGCCATTTCTGGAGGTACCTACCTCTCCTCCATAGAGCAAAGTCTCTCCTGGAAGACCTGTGAGGCTACAGCATTAATACCATACTTACCCAGGATGTTGAAACTGGTCTTCCACAATAAAACAGAGTGAAAACCATATTTAGGCATCCTCTATCACCTCATAAGACTTCAGCCTGTGGGCCAAGGACAAAGAGGAGACAACCAGGTGTGTTGCATTAACTGTTCAGAGGAAGTTCAGCACAGGCACTACTGCACCATGGAACTGTTTTGAATAGCCTGCTCTTGCTACAGAAGATATTGCTAGACCCCCATACAAAAACTGATGCTTCAGAAGGCAAAATAGTTAATTTTGGACACTAAAGAAAAATATACTGGAGAGGAAAAAATAAGATCTTTGTAACCCAAATAAAGATTATTTTAAAATACTCTCTTAGCTTATATTAATTAATACTTGGCCACTAAATAATAGTAATTATGAGAAGGCAAACTGTGATGACCAGGGAGACCACTGCTACTGGCAAGATTAGCTCACAGCCATGGAGGTTTTCAAGCACCTCTTCCCAGAAAGCATTACCTAGAGGTAAATGGGCATCTTATTATTCAGGGAGACAGTTCACAGTAATCTTTGGTCCTGAAGGTCCTAACTTACGGTGCATAAAGCTCTGATGAGGTGGCTTTCTTCCCCTGTGTTCTCCAGCATGGATACTAATACTTCGGAAGTAATGGACAAAGCTAAGCCAAGCATGGGGCAGACAGGGTGGGCATCACCCATGTGGCCACACTGACCTTCCTTTTGGTCCTGGTAGCCACATCTGGGAAGTGGCACCTCCAGTGTGTGGATTTTAAAAATCAGCTCAGCTCAGGATATAAATTACTTGCGAAGTGAAATTGTAGCACACCTCATTACCTTCACTAGCTTCATATAACATTATAGTAAAATTAAAAATTTCACCCTTATTAATGAAAAAATACTTGCTCCAAAAATCGACTAAACATCTTTTTTTTTTTCTTCTTTTGCAAACACTCATGACTATATGGTGCCTCATTGCTTTCCCTCCTTGAATAAATGTCCTTTAAAAATGCAAATAAAGAGAATTAAATGCTGTCTCAAACTACTGGTACCGCATGTTTAAACACCTGCTTCCCTTCATCAGTCCTTCATAACATTTGTTAAATGATAATTATACATACTGATGAGTAATGAATGAAAATACTGTAATTTATCTTGAAAGGGGTTTCGTTAATATTGCACATAAGGTATTAATGGAATATTTAGACTACTCTTGTGGGACAAAACATGCCTTTGTATGCAGGGGAAGAAAAACACCAGGAGAACTTACTGCATTTTTTTTCTCTACAGTTAACATCATACAAAACATGGGTTAGTACTCCTCCAGGATTTTAAATACAAAAAGAGGAATTTTGGAGTATTCTTGTGTCTTGGTCGAAATCATATATTGCAGTTTGTTTCACAATTTTTGCTACAGTAACCGTGGTGTGCTGAGTGCTGTCTTCTCTCTGTCCTTGCCTCCTGGCACTGCCCTCCCATACTTCATCCTGAACCCTGCATTCCCCCAGGCAGCAGCTGTGGTCCAGCCCCAGCATCTCTGCAGAAAGGGATGGGGACACCAGGGTGATGTGCTGCCCACAGGACAGGGATAGTCCTGCGTTTCCACCCATCAATTCAGCTCATGGCCACAACTGCTTGGTCCACACACTCAGGGATTCAGGGCAAACACCACAGCTGTCCCAGTAAAAACTGAATTAACCATCATCTTCTACTCATCATTTCATTTTTTACGAGCTAAACAAAAAACAAACAAAACCAAAAAAAAAAAAAAAGAAAAGAAAGAAAAAAGAAAAAGAAAACTACAGCAGATGAATTTCTTCGTATTTTATCTGAGCTTGACAATTTGCGTAGTTTTAGAGGAAAATGGATTCTCTTTCAAAATGGTAAATGAAAACTAGGCAAATGTTTTACTACTGTTTGCCAATATCCTTTGATTTCAAGGATCTGGGGGTTGTTCTACAGTTCTTAAGGAAAGTAATGGAAAAAAAAAAACGAAACTCCAGAAATCTATGTCGAAAACATGTGAATCACTAGCAGCCTGGAACCTTGCGAGTTGGCTGCCTTTCAGGTCACAGCTGAAATAATTCCCTTCAGTGCCCAACCATGAATGGGAGTGTCCCAGTGCCTTAAATTCCCCTGGAAGGTGAATTTAAGTTGCTTCTACCTAGAAGGAAGATTACACAGTTCCACTGCTGCATCTCTTTTTTTTTCTCAACATCTATCCCCCTCACACCTTACTATATGTTAATAGCTTAACAAAATTCTAAATCACAATTTCATCTTATTTTATTTTTAGAGGTGTGATTTTCACTTGAGGTTTTCTACAGAGAATAAATAAATCATCATTGAGTTCATTACTCCAGAACTGCTCCAGCAACATCTAATTCAGAAGCATTTTAATAAGTACACTTTAAACCAATATAACTGCTTCACACTGTTCAGAAAGTAAACTTGGCTCCTAGTTTTACATTGCATTCTCACAAATTTAAGATGCCAAACTTGGTGTGCCAACTCTCTTATGCATAATTAATTATGTTGGCTTTAGCAATCAGATAGCACCAATGGGATTTCCAAAACTTTCACCTCATTTTAAAGAAAACAACATTAAGCCAACACTAAGCATTTGCTTTAAATGATGCTCTACCTGAAGGTTACTAAAAGCCTAGGAAGCAACTTTAAAATCTGAGCCCATAGGAATTTAAGCAGACAACCCAACAGGCCTAATTAAGTTTTTTCTTTCAGAGGTGTAAATCTATAGCCACTCCTCAGAAGGCAGCAAAATCACACCAAGTCCTACCTGAACCCTGAGCACCATCACCTTGACAAGCAAACCTCTAGACCAACGAATTGTCTTAGTGTGTGGACAACCAGGTCATACTTTACATCCTTTTCGGTTTTATGCAAAATAAAATGAGGCAAGCAGAATTAAGGTTGGTCTTCGTATCCAAGTAAAATTCACAGTCATGGAAACTTTTCTGACTTAACTGGACAAATCAAAAGGCTAAATGCAGGACAAGCATTGATGTGTTAAGTATTGATACTAAAAGATCAGCATTGCCTTTTTCCTATTATTTTTGATTCTGCAATACCTATAGGGGTCTGATTTTTTTTAGTAATGTAACTGATGGTATGTTTTATGTGGAAATGTTTCCCGACCTACAACACTGATAAAAATCTTAGAAAATAATGTCAAAATTATGCCTCCTGTGTTATTAAACAAACATTTCTCACATAGCTTTTTATGAGTGAAAGCTAGATTGTAAAATTTCTCAGGAAGTCAAATGCCATAGACCTCTAACATAACATATTCCAATTTAAAGTAATATCTTTTACCTCAGTGATAAATTATTCAAGGCAGAAGCTAGAGGCTTTTTGATTCCTGTATATTAGCCCTTTCTCAAGTCTTCTCCATGGCACTGATACTATCTCGTAACAAAAGAGGCATCACAGAACAGCAGCATATCTAAATTCTGTTCCTACTAAAATATAGGAATAATGTAACAGAAGGAGTAAATTTGCCAGAGTAGTAATTACTGGAAAATATCCAATCATTCTGGATTTGCTACTTTGCTATAAATCTCGATAAAATACCATGCAGCTTCCCACATGCAAATTACATAGAGAGTGGGGAAAAAAATTGATTTCCTTATTTTTTCAGCTAAATTCCCATATTTCTATTTCAGCATCAGAAATCTCAGTTTTCCCATGGAGTTTGCAGAGAAGTGGAGGAATAATAACAGCAAGAAACAGCACATAACAAATTCTCACCTTAATAACCTGCAGTCATCAGGAAAGTATAATTTAAAACCAAACAAAAAAAAAAAAAAGTGACAACAGCCTCTATACTGTGTAGTGATGCATTAAAAGCTGAGTATAAATTATGTCGTTTACTCCTCATGTATAATACTAAAAATGATGTAGCAAAACATTGATCTGTGCTACACAGCTCTGCCTGCCTCTTAACAGTGACTTGGAGATTAGGAAACAAATCTTATTCTCTATACCATCACAATGTACTAGCAAAATGTTTCCCATGCACGATCCTACAGCAGCCCTGCAGTGTGTGATGTAGCTGTCCTGAAGCTGTTTATGTTCGTGTTTAAATCTGCTGGCAGTCCTCCTGTCTCCACTAGAGGGTATTACCAGTATATCTATATTGCATAGGCACACCGGCACTGCCTGCTTCCCCCCTTCCTTGCCAGGGCCAGAATCTGCACGAAAACCTGCAGGTTTTGCCCATCATGGACCAGCCACCTCCTCGCAGCTCTGCAGTGGCATTCCCGAGATTCTGTGGTATGGAGACATGCACTGAGAGCCTGCAAGATCCTGCACACCTTGGCCAGGGAGAAATTATTTAGTTCTAGGTGCTTTAGAGAGCCAGGACTTCAACAATCAGGGCAACTTGCAGACCTCTGCAAGACTCCAGCAGCACTTTGCGCACCTCAGGGCTGTAAGGCCATGGAATTTACTTTTGCTTATGCTCTGAAAGAGAAGAGGAAAATTATGACTTGCTTTAAGAGCCATTTATAGCAGAGGAAAATACAGTGTGTAAAAGCTGCCACAAACGATGGATTATTTGTACTGCAGAAGACAAAAGTGTATGGCAGCTGAAAGACAAGTGAGGAATCCTCCCTATGTTGAGCAATGGCCAACTGGAATAGTGATTTATATTCATATAGGCAAATATTGAGTAGGCAATTTCTTAAGCTGTTTTACCAGACTATCACCTTTCCCTCCCAGAGAGATTGCCATGATTTTTACAACTGTACAACCTGAGGAACAAGAACAACTGAGACCTACTATGAGCAATATTGCACAGAACACAGGTGTCAGTTCCTGCCTCAAAAACCTCACAGCCTAAACTGACAGCACAGGCAGGGGGAAAGGCCTGTGGCCAGGGGTATGGAACGCCAAAGCCAAGGGGACAGGAACAACTACCACTCCAGCACTGTCACAAGAAATGTTAAGAGCAGTGTTAGCAAAAAGGAGAGGAATAGCATCTTATATGATGTTTCATTAGCTGCTCCACCAGCTTTACTTCCTGGCCGTCTCTGCCCGAAAAACTTGGGTGAACAAATGCAGATGGTGACTACAGTTTGGGACTGTTACAAGAAATGAGGAAGAAAGTGGAATAACTGTAGCCTTAATCCTGCCTCCTCTTTTCACACTGGGACACTTTTTTGGATCACTGAGGCAAGCCTCAGTCTTTTGGGTCACACACAACCTTGAAAAGGTTAGATGTTGTCATTGAGTGAGACATGTGTTACAGCTGAACAAAGAAAGAAGACATTGGTCCCCATTCTCCAGGTCACACAGACTTGAATAAATGAAAGTCACCCAACAAGCTGGCTTTTATTAGTAACACCATTATTAATAATATAACTATGCATAGTGAATAAGCAATAATGGTCTATTTTACTTTTACATCCTTACTAAATATTAGTTCTAAGGGGAAGAGCCTTAAACATCTCCAGCCACAGTAGAATCACAATACTCATCCTCAGGGTAAAATATCAGTCTCAAACTTAGAAACAAGATCGATTCATCTACATTAAAGCAAGTGCTCCCTCTTGATGAGTACAAAGGGGTTTGCAAAATAACAGTAAACTGGATTTACACCACTTGAAGTCACCTTATATTTTCTGAATTTAGTAAAAGGACTGTTGCTGCAAATAAAACAAGATCTAGCAGTTCTTCTGATACACAGTAATTCTCTATTCATGCAGGAGAAGGTCTCCAGAAAGAAATGGGAAGGACTTCTGCACAAGTATATCTGTCATGGACACAGGGCATATGCAGAGATAATATAGGTCTTGCAGTGGAGGTGGAGTTCAGACCAGCAACAGACTATGTACCAAAAATCAAATTCTTCAGATGCTTTCAGAAGTTCATTTCAGACCCTATACAAGGCCATGCTGGGGGACATAATTGGACACAGGTCTTTTATTATTGCCTGCACAAGGCCAGATGCCCACTGGCATTTTGTCTCCATGGCAGTTCCCCACACTGGCACAACAGCAGCAGCTGCAGCACAGTTTGGTACCTGCACACAGCAGCCTGTGTTCAGCACAACCCTGGTTTCAATGCAAACACCAACGGGAAATATTAAAGGGTGTATCCATTTGAAAGACTGGTGAATTTAAATGTGTGCCATAGCTGACTATCATGGACACTAGTGAATAAGCACTATTTTATAAAACTAGTGTTGAAAACACTCTTAGTTCTCATACAATATTTTGTAGGCAATGAGTGTGTGTATATATATATATATATATTTATACATATATCAAGGTTACAGCATGTTGCCACCCATGGGCAGATCCAAGAAAGCCAAATCCTTTCCATGCCAAAGCAGCACAGGGAGAAAATGCGGGCAGTGTGTGGCCTGAGTTTAAAGAGCATAGTGGTCACCACCGAAGGCTTACTCCTCTCACCATTCATTGTAAATAGGAAGGAAATTGGGACAATTAGAACGGTTAAAATGTAAATGACAGAAATAGCTGAAAACCCTTTTTCCCTCAGTTCCTACTTGTTTAAACAAAGCCCTAACAAGCTACAATCAGAGGGGTCTGCAATGGATCCATGGCAACGGAAAGCCTTGGCCTATGGCTACCATCTTCCCAGCACACTGCCATTAATTTACCAGATATACATGTACACATCGCAGGAAAAATCACCAGGCTCAAGCTTCATTCACTGAAAAACGAGATCATTAGCAAATGAAAGAAAAAATATAACAGGTCAGCAATTTCCTTGATGAACTCATCTATTTATTTTTATTTGAAAGAGAAAGATGAAATTATTCTTGTAATTTTTGTGCTTTGTACTTCTAGTGAAGAGAAAATTGCACCTATAAAGGAGATTTTGATTCTTACACAGCAGATGAATAATAAAATCAATGCTTCAACATCTATGTATTCCTAAAATATTCTTCTCAGAGCATCTGAATAGCACATTCAACGAAGAAGGTGATAGTACTAGCAATAATGCTAGAGATTACACCAAGTGAGGTTTTATTTGTTGTTGTTTTGTGTTGCTTTATAATCCTTGTGTGTGGAAAAGGGGTTATTTAATCAGTCAGAAGATCAAGAGCTGCAAAAAGAACACTTGTTCCAAGCCTGATCAGAACATAAATTCCTAAAAACCACAAGAGAAATGAAGTATACACAAAAAATAAGCAAAATCATCCCCCACAGATATTATGGGAATTTTTGATATGCTATATACTACTGATGTGGAAGTCGTGTCTATTAAATAATACACTCTTAAAAAGTGGTTAATTTTGTGGTTAGAAAAGGGAGACACTGTGTGAGATCATATGTAGAACACAGCAGTGAATGTCTCCAACCCACTATACTCGTATGGATTGTGTAATAAGGGACAGCCTGCAATGAATTTAACAAGTAGTTTAGTTTACTTTTATTCTGGTTTTGCAGGCTGAGCATATCAATTGCAGAGAAGATTTCAAACAGAGATTTCAAAGGTATATCAGATCTAAGGAGGCTTTCAGGTGTCACAACAGAAATTATAACTGACGTTTTTCTCCTGCCTCATGCAGGTATGCCATGTGGCAGGGTGATCTGAAAGACAAAGAATGAGATTTCTCTGTTATATATTGCCTGATATTTTTAATCCACTCAAAATAATGATAAATAAATAAAATCAGATAACCTGGGACTTGACTCACTATTGTTCTCCTAAGAGATTGAAGCCCTGTGTTGGTATTAATTTCTCACCTTTCCCTTTCCAGATCAAACCCATGAACTCATTGTACCTCTGTTCCAAAGCATCCATAAAACACCTGTGTCAAGGCACCACCATGGTCTTCTGTATTGCAACTTGCAGCCATTTCAAGATGTCTTTACCTAATGAGCAACACCAGCACGTGCTTACATTTTGGCAGTTTCATTAAAGTTTAGTCATGTAAAAGTGCTAAGCAGACAGAGAGAGGGCTGATGAAATCTGAAATGTCAACAGAAATTATTCAGAAAAAATCCCACAGTACATATTCAACTTTCATCATATGCTATACACTCTTCTTAATCATTCTGACCATAAGCCCTGCTAATTACTCCTGATAGAGATCAAAAAACATATGTAACACACTCAGCTGTTATGTTGATCTAGGACTCTGATCCTGACCATGGTTACTACTGACCTACCAATATTAACTGGAAGTAGACAATCCTGTGATACAGCACTGTCACTTACATACTTTCACTAATATATACAACTTACTGTCTTTTGTTGCAGAAGTTCTGTCATCTTATTTTATGTTGTAATTTGTTTGACAGGAACATGATAAAGATCAATTACATTTTAACTATATTGTGTTTCTTTTCCCTTTTTTAATTATCTGCAGTGTGTAACAGCAGTCTGCAGAGTCAGTCTGGGGATTCTTTTTCACATCATTTATAATCAGGGCAAATCTATTCTTTTAAGGTTTAGTTACTAATAAGGAGTAATTTCTTTATAACTGTAAAGAGCCACTGTGGTTGGGGGGTCCAGAAGAACCATGTTCATTATCATTATTGTTCAATCTGTTTGTTATGTTCCTTAAAGGTCTAACAAGGCAAAACAGGAAGGTTGTTGGTGGATATCAATGCAAACGATACAAGGTATTTTGTTTCCTGAATTCTTAGAAGAGCTATAGCTCCAGCTTAAATGCTTGTAGGATCTCCAGGCTTTCATGTTACCATGGCAGAAGCGATAGCAAACAAAGATGAGCCAACACTTTATAAAACAAAATATGAAATACAACCTAGTTATTGTGGACACATGAGTTCAAATACCCAAATCTTTTTGGCAGGCAGTGCTTTAGAGAGCAAGGCAAGAGATATTAATCAGTGTTATTTTTCTCTAATTAACTGGGAAAAGACACTACACACGCATGCACATACACACGTTTGCATTTGGATAAACTGGCATAATCAGGATTTCTGAACTCTTCTAGGTCAAAATACAGTATTTTTAAACATTTCACTATAGCAAACATATAAGCATTGCTTCATCCATCAAAATGCAATCACAACTGGTGCAAGAGATGCCAAACATGCTAATGAATTAATGTAGCATACAACAGTTACAGAGACCAGAAGCTAAAATGCACTACCTTTGGGAGTAAGGCAACATACAGCAGCTGAGAATCTGTGCCCTAAACTGTGTAAGACCTGCTCATTCCCACTGATCTTTAATAGCACATGAATATGTTGATGTCTGGGAAACAGTACTCTCTAGTCAGAGTTTATCTAGTATAAAACATCACTGCTTTCAATTTGAGTGCTCTCCTGCCTTGAACCTTAATGGCTTGCAAAACTATGTGGAAACATTAGACTTTGCACCCCATTCTCCCACAATGAGAAATGTGCTTTTTATTAAAATTACTGTTTGTCTCGGTACATACCAGCTACAGACACTAATTCCAAATAATCATCGAGTCATTAAGGTGGGAAAAGACCTTTAGCATCATCAAGTCCAACCATTAACTTTCTCATGACTGTAGGAAGGCATCTAGGAATGATCATTGTCACCTCGACTAGCACAAAATGAATTTAATACCATGAGCAGGCCCCCCAGTTAGATAAATCACAAACTGTGGACAAACTAGAAGTTACAGATTATCTGTCTCTGTCAAATATTTTTAGCATTCCACCTAAAGGGAAAGCACCTGCAATATGGGAACAGTTGGGGGCTTTTGCAAAGTTTTGACCTCATCATGTTTCAGTTGGCCTAACACACAGGTATGATTTCTTTGTAGATTAAAAAAGTATTGCAATCAACAAGGGAAAAAACATACTTGAAAGTAACAAGTAGCTCAGATATTCATTACTAGCCATTAACCTGATTTTCTAATGAATACAACATTAGGCATTCATTAACGATCATTTGTGTTTATGTGGAACAGGGGCTGTATAATGAAGGCTGATAAATGAATAGAAATGAAATGAGGGAATTTTGGACACTTGTAAAGCAATTAACTTGTTTGGCATTAATTACATATTGAAAAGCTAAATCAAGTACATTTGGAAAGCCACTGGGACAGAGACAGTGATCAAGGGTAGATATAAAGACCAGATATAAAAGAAAAGCTTTATTTCTTTTAAATAAAGAAATACAACCATAGGTATGGTATTAGTGACGAAGTCCATTTCTAGCAAAAGAAATTGGATAGCAGCCTGTGTGCTGTAATAATTTTTTTAAAAATGATGAAAAACAAAACAATGAAGCCAGTAAAATAACCTCTCACAGTTGACAATGAAGTGCAAACAGGTGGTGTACTAGAGGGTTAATGTTTTTGTTTCTTAAAGAAAGAGCCATACAAGTGCCCACACACTTGAATGTACACTAATAAATGAAACAACCTAGCAAATTAGATGCTAGAAATGAGGGAATATGGAAGCTCACTTTACAGTTACCAGGACGCATTCCTTCTAATGAGCTGGTAACCTCATCTTTCCAGGCAGTTTTGACAGCATCATTTCTGCTAAGTGTGACCCCAACCTCGAAAACAGATGCTTTCCATACCCTTCACCTGCACTGAGACATATTAACTAAAAGGAAGGCAACACAGGCTCAGCAAATACCATCTACACACCTCTTTTGTAGTATCAAAGATCAGGGAAAAAAAGGAGGAAAGAGAAGATTGCGAAGCACAAAAGGGGAACATTTTTGCTTAGCTGGGATTTGCTGAAGTGGGTCTCTATTTAGCAAAGGAGGAGGATCTCCAATGGCATACTATATTCCTTTCTCCAGCCTCTTCCCACAGCCCATCCCACTGCTCTCAATGAGGTAGTGCCATTTCACCTCCCACGGCAACACCCAGGACAACCCACAAGTGCAGGAGCTGCTCTCCAGCTCCTGGCTGCCCTGAGAGCTCACAGGGGACTCCAGTTCCAGTGAGAAAGGACTGCCAGAAGAGCAGGACCTCGCCTGCCAGAGAGTCTGCTAGGTTTGACCCAGGAAACAAAGTGAGGCACTGCAAACTGAGAACCCCTTGTGCTACGGCAGCAGGTAGAAGCTGATGGGAGCTACCTCTCCATCAGGACATCACTTCTCCTGTCAGAGAGCTGGACCTTATTCCCTGCCCGAACCAGTGACCCAGGTGCTGCCAACTGTCAGCCCATGCCACCAAGAAGAGGAAAGGTCTTCCCTCTGCCTGTTTCTAGTGGAGCAAAGCTAAAATTTTCAGCTTGTCTTCCTCAAAGACTCATGCAGAGACTCACACATCCTGAATTAGACTAAGAGACCTGTCAGTGTTTTGTTTCAAAAAGATTCTGCTGTCATTAAGTACAGAACACAGCTACATTTCCAAGAATCATTAACAGCCTTCTCTTCAGTCAAATGTTCTGCCACTGGTTCAACTTACGAAATGCCACTTGGATCCCACTTAGAAAAAGCATACAGGAAATTACTTACATCCAGATATTTCTGCAATGAAAAGAGCTTTACACACTTTATCTGGGAGGTGCTCTCTAAGTTCAATCAGTGCTCCGGATTTATAACCTATACCATAAAAACTGCTTATTCTCTCCCCTGTTGCAAACACATTTCTATAACAGAAGAACTAACTAAATCTCATCTTTCTCCAGTTAATTTTGCTTGGGCTCACAAGTCAAGCCTTGATGCATGTTTAGTACTGCACAGTCCATATCAAAGACCCCAACTACCACAGACATATTGATTCTATAGGGAGAACAAAATTTTATTTACCTTAGACCATGCTACACATCACTCTCAATAAGTAGGAGTAGGCTCATTTAAAACATGTTTTAAACTTTCTCAGTGTGCTTCCCCTCCGCTGCTGTGGTGCCTCGAAGCTAGCTGAGAACCTCGGTGAATTTCAGAAAGATCCAACACCACTATAGGAAACCACAAATCCTTAACTAACATATGCTAACTTTTCTCCTCAGAACAAAAGCAGCATCTCTGTTGCCCCCTCATCAGAAAACACCAGTCAAAGGCAACCCTTTTCAGGAACAAATGTTAGCCAGGAACTTCAGTTGTGTTTAATTAAGTTCTTCCGAAAGAAACTGCATGCTGTGGCACTGAAAAGGTTATCAGAGGGCAGCTGACTGCCATGACTTTGTGACCTCCAAAAAGCAAAATAAAAGATAGTGGTATCCCTGCTGGTAGGATTGGCTTCCACAGTTGTTTCCCTCCCTTTCTGCTTTAATTTAATAGCAATCAGGACAATATGGCTGCTTTTCTTCCAACAATAGGATGGGCAGAAGTTAGATTTACAGCACTGCAAGGGGGAAGGCAGGAAAGAGGGGAAGCACACTGTGGCTCTTGATCTTCAATAGGAACATCACTTTGATACCCATAAATAACTTGCAAACCTACTTAAGATTCATTACTGTCAAGAGCTGACAGATGTGCACTTTTTTTAAATTTAGTATTACCTTATGGAGCCTCTCAAAGACACCACTGTAAATTCAAATAACTGACTTTTAAAATGGGAAATAATTCAGGGAACAGATATATGTTGAATATATAAAGTATTTGCAATATTTCTCTGAGCCACTATATGGAAGAACTATCATCATAGCTGTGCAACTCCACATTTAAACCACTGATGCAGTAAATCAAAATACTGAGGAGATAGAGACAACACTATCAGCAACCTCCTCCAGGTGATTTTGATCACAGTAAATGAGTGCTACAGTCCCTGTGATTATCAAAGTGCACAGAAGAACCAGGATCTCTTCAGGATTTCACCTGAAGGTTCCAAGGGAAAAGTCTGTATAATTCCAAATATTTCAGAACATCAATTATTACACTGCCACCCTCATCATATCTTTAAAGCACTCCATCGATATTAATGAGATTGCCTCCCAAATTTAGTTATCATTTTAGTGATAAGGTAAAATGAACATGTTCAACCTTCAGATTTTGTTTTGTCACTTCAAAATGCAAAAACTTTAGACACTAAAAGCCATTTCTGTTATTCTTAGAAGATGCAAGTTAAGTGGTGGATTGATTAAAAAAAAAACAAACAACACAACACTATTTCCAATCTCTTCAGTTTCAGACTCACAGGACTGAATGCTGAATGTTTCTTTGCCTCATTGCTGCTCAGTAAACTGCCTCCTGTTGAACCTTCCCATGACATGTCAGGAGCATCCTTCAGATACAGCATGGGATGGCATTCACAGCCTTGCTGATAGATCCACCCATCGTATCATCCCAAAATCCGACCTTATCAAAGTCCATGCCAAAACTCTCACTGACTTCAATGGAGTCAGGACTGAGCTCTTTGCTCAAATTCAAGCTCTGCCTCTCTCCTTCTCCATTACCACCAGTCTGCTTTCTTAAGTGTGAATAGCTCAACTCTGCTCCTAAAGCCAAGGCAGAACTGGAGAGGCTTGGAGCAGGGGCAGCCTCAGCCCGGAGAGGGAGCCTGAGACCACAGTCATCACAAACATCACACAAGCTACTAACCCTTATTTGTTCTTAGCAGTTGAATCATTCACCAAAATAAAGAGAGATGTCTCTACACCTCTTGTTGGGTCACATTGATTTTGGGTTGAGAAGAGGTCAAGTGACAGGAGGATAATTTGCCGTAAAATTGCAAAATCTCCCACTGAAATCCATATGATTCAATATACATTAGGAATACAATGTATTTGTACTGTGAACATTGCCTTCATTTCTAACCTCAGGAAGTACAAAAAATAACTTTGATACTTTTTAAATGTATATAGTATTGAATCTCAGGTCATTACCATGCTAAGCAGCACAGAGTAGAAATGAGATCTGTTATAGCAGGACCCTGGGTTTTTTTCCTCAGTAAATCCCTTGAGCAGCTAAGTATTAGTGCTTTTGCTTGCCAGGTGAATTGCTCTCCGGAAAATGCAGTTGGTCTTCCAAGAAGGATTATCTCTGAACTAAACTGATGTACAAAATTATTATCAGTAACGGTATTGCTTCAAGCTGCAAGTTGAGCTTTGTTCTTCAGAAACATACATATCAATCACAATCAGAAAACCAGGTCCAAGATTAAAGTTATCAGTGACAAAATGACACAAACTACTGCTAGGCTTCTATAGCAGCATTCCATCCTGTTTTCCCTCTGCTTGAATTTTCCTTTCTGTTGAAACACTCTAGTCATGAACCTTTAATCAATACACAAAGAAATTACTTTCTAAAGTAAAACAATCTTAGCTCAACTAAAGATAATGAAAATCACACAAACAGTTATTCATGTCTAAATGCCAAGCTTCTGGTTTCACTTCCAGGCAAATCCAAGTGACCAGGATACAGTATTTGTTTTCCCTAGTAACACACTGGGATACCACAGCATATACTTTAACTGAGTAGAGTCTACTGTGTTTGTCCTCAGCTTGTTCCACATAATTCAGTAAAAGAGACAACCAAGTGCCACATCTGGATTTGTTACCTAGGCAGCAAATAAACTTCATCTGAAACCTTACAGTAAAATATGCATTTTGAAATTTTAACTGGTGTGGTCAGTGCCTCATTTATCAAACTCAAAAGGAGAAAAACAAAATACAAGTGAACAACAGCATCTCATATAAAATGAAGTTTCACTGGGGATTTTCAACTTTAATGCTTTAATTTTTCTAGCACTTACTTTCATAAAACAATGGAACATTGAAGGGAGCACTGATACCTATAATGTGACAACAGACTCCTGGCTCTATTCAGACAAGGTAAAACCATCCTCACAACAGGAATCATATTGCATATAACAGCTGAACTTTTGGTTCTACCTGCTGTGTCAGGTGTTTTTAATAAAAAGCACATTTTGAAAAAAAAAATTAAACAAGTAAGTACAGCTCATCAGTCAGAAAAAAATACTTAAGAAAGTCTAATCAGTCCCCCACATCTCTATTTAGTTCAGTGTAGAGGTTAGGAAAACACTTTTCATGTTTTCATGATGCTGAATTTGAGGCTACATTAAGAAGTTTACAAACATCTTGGCCTCCAGGAGACTCTGAGACAGTGAGTACCATCTTCTAGCTCTCATTCACGTTGTTTTAAATAGAGTTCTTTAGCATTACTTACTTCAAAATATTTTTCCAAAACAAGTGACCAAGTTGCCATATCAAGCCACTGGCCAGTTTAGGATTTTTCTTGACCCCCTGAAAATAACACATCTTTGGTCTTCTCTGTAATAGGAAGTCACTTGCACCTCACATAGCAGATTACTTGGTCTGCTTTCTATGAGAAAGTAAAACAGGTGTCTTTGCTGACATTTTATAGGATTTAAAAAGTATGTCTTAACCTTCTGTGCTGTGGCTCATGACATGATGTCCAAAATCTTCAAGGACAGGTAGTACAGTGGGGAAAAAACAAAAGCTTACCTGATTATTATCCACTCGATGCCATTGGCAGTCAAGGGGGTTTTCACAGGTATTTTCAGCAAGTATATGAGCTTATTATGTAAATTATAAACTTAAGGAGGAACATACACACTTGAGATTTGACAAAAGCCAATAGATGCAATTACAGGCATAAAGGCTGGCTGTTCAGAGAGTAAATAACAGTAAGAATAAACCTACATTCTGTAGAAAAATAGATCAAAATTTTCCAGTATATGAGAGTTCAAGATAACATTACTGTTTGTGGTTAATAAAGAAATAGGAACACTTGGAAAAAAGACTGTGTACTAGCATTAACCAGAGATGCTGGTGGTAAATCTTAATTTCTTGAACCTCTCAAGCCTTCACACTGTCTTTCCAAGGAGAGTAAAGCCATCAGATCTCATTGCTGAGATTACCTAGGATAAACTCAGTCATCCCTGGAGCAGAATTCAAGAGAGCATGGGGGGGGAAAGGGAGGGTTATATCTTACTAATAAAGCAGCTTACATCATCTTGGGTCATTTTGCCAAGTGGCAAAATTAACTGTGTAAGGAAGAGATGTAATTATGGACCCATTAGCTTTGAGTCTGGGTCTGCAAAGGATATGTGCACCCCCCCCATCTGTACCAAGAATCATCCCAATGTCCAACTGAATAAATCCAGGCCAAACCCATGCATAAAATCTGGGTATATGCAGAAACCCTGGCAAACACAACTACATTTACTGCAGAAGAGGATATTGATGAGGGCACCAGAATGATATCAGCATATCTTCAGAGACCAGGCTTCCTTTCACACCAACAGACACACCTTCCCTTTTCCTTTCTTTACCTCAAAGCCTCCTCTGAAGAGTCAAAGTCAAAACCAGAGCCCTCCATAAGGGCCTGGATGAGGCAGAGATCCCCACATGCTAGCACCACGTGTGGAAGGAGGAGGCAGAGGAACCAGTGTTCCCCTTTGAAGAGCTGGCAGGTTTGTGATGCTGCCATCTTCCAGATAAACCGTGTGCAAGGGAGAGACCAGAACTTCAAACATTCAAACTACTAGACCCCATTAGTCATCGAAACTGTGGAAGTCCAGAAAAAACGTCCCACCCATCAGTGACATTGCCTTTCACCCACAACAACTGCATTCACAAACTAGCACTCGCCACAATTTTTTCTGCTAAGTTTTACCCAGCTTCCAAGCTGTTTTTTCAAACTCTGTTGCTCTAGCATGTTTAACCTTGAAAACCCTGCCTCAGCAGAACTCTTCCCCATTCACCAAGGACAGGGCAGAGAAAACTAACTATGTTACGTACAACAGCTGTTAAAATTCAAGTGCACTGAAGCAATGTATTTCAGAATCAATCCTTTTAAATGGTACATAAAAAGTACAAAAAGAAGATAAATATGTTATGGAAAGATTATAAGACTCCACAAAGTATTTACTCCTTACAGTTACAATGCAGTCATAGTTCATGGTCAGCACCTAGTAAACAAATATGCAACCTTCTGAATGTCAAACTTTGGAACATATATTTTGAAGGCCTGGGATGTGAGACCACTCTTACCTGAAGAGGAAATAAGGACTGACTTCAAAGCAGCACATCTCTATCAATCCCAGAAGGGCTACGCTTCTGTGAGAACTAGGTGAAAAACTTTGGTCTGAATATTAACAGCAGTGAGTCCTGGAGAGGGAGCAGCCCCTGGGCTGTTTCAATGATGACATGAAATTTGATGGCTGTGGTCTACACTGTGGGCTTCACTGTGGGCTTCACATCCCTCCTCCATCAAAGTGGAGCTTGAACTCGCTGCCTCAGTTCCCTGCTTGAGAAAATCTCTTCTCCCTGAAGGAAGGCAGGCAAATTTTATGTGATTTTTACTTACTGTAGTAAAGGTACAATCATGTGTAACTATGATATTAAATAATTTGAAGCTAAAGTATTCTCTGCTAAGACAAATCTTAAATAGCATATGTCCACCATCTTTTCCAACATGTTCATAGTACAATTATCATTCAAATGAGGGGTTTCCTTTGTCACCTTTTGTCAATGCTCCTTAATCACAAACAACTAAAATCATGGAACTGCTGTGCTTACTTTAAACACAAATTCACTAAGTTTTTTCAGGATAACATGCAGAACAAAACAAAATACAAGCACCAATTGAGCAAGGTAGCATTGAAACTACAAGTGCATATTTAAAACAATTTTTCTACACCTGCAATATTAATCACAGGCCATTGCAGGTGGGGTTTTCTGAAATTCTCTATGTTGGACCAAATCCCAGTAGGCCAGCACAGAGTGATCTGTAAGACAGGATCAGAGGTTATTGAAGATTTTGGGGAGCATTGCCATCACAGCATGATCCTTTCTCCTGACTACTAGAAGCCATATACCTTCAACTTCACTTATCAGTTTCTAAAATAAATCCTTGTCTTTATATGTGGAAGCAAAACGGTTACTTCTTATGAAAAAAATTATGAATTACAGCTGAAAAAAACCTTGCTGTAGTCTGTCCATGGTTAATGAGAAGAAAGATGCTTCCCTTGCTTCTTCTTACTACCCAATCCCTTTCCCTTTTATCATGATGGTTTGGGATAGGTTTAACACAGGTTTTGCCATTGAGGATTCTTATCTTCTCACTCTAGACATAAACAACAGCAAACATTTTGATTTTTCTTTTACCAAAATAATTTTAGCTGGTTTTCTCTTTATTGTTGATCAGCCATTCGAATACCAGGTTCTCCCTGATAACCTGTAGCCACTTTCTTTGACTCTACTCAGTGTGACTGCAGCAGAAGAGACACCAGGAACATGACAAGAGGACTCTACCAAAAAAGAGATGGGCAAGAACTGCATATTCTAATGTCGAGACTGAAACAATGGTTGTGCCTTGCTCTCCAGGTAAGACTACAGACCACCTGTGACAAGAAGAAGCCTCATCACAGAAACATGTGTTTCATTTGGGCTTAGCAAGTTCCAGGAGAAATCTGTGCTAAAAAAACAAGAGACCCTAAATCCAAAATAGTTCTTAAGCCTAAAGCTAGAATATACCTCGTGGTGAGAGCAATAGCTGAGTATAAATCACATTCAGATTCTAACTCTGTAGCCAACTGATTACAACAGAGACAGTTTACAAAAGCTGGACTGGATGATCTGAAAGGTCCTTTCAAACCTAAATGATTCAGTGTTTCTATGGCTATTCCGATTAGTGGCACCCACTCTTCCTGGGTTGTTTTCAATTATTTTTTTCTAGGAACTTCTGAATTTCATCCCCACAAATTATAAAAATTTGATGGTTTTGAAAGCATCAGGTGTTAGTTCCTCCTTTTTGCTTTTCTTTTCCAAACAGTTTTATACAATAGCCATTCCTGGGCAGTATTTGTTCAGTTTTTATTCACTGCCTAAAAGTGGATACGATGCTTTGGTCTTCTGGTTTTACTCATAATTTCACATTTGGCAGTTTGTTCAAATCCCTTTAAAACCTCTAAGCCTATCTGCAAGTCAAAAAAGTACAGCTCCAGAAAGCAAAAGAAATAAATCTTTTTGAAATGCTAATGTAGTGGAACACTTTCTGCTATTTCAAGAATTAATCTATCCTTTTGGAAAATTTGTAAGGGGTTTGCTCTGATTAAGATATTTTAATTTATGACATGCAATTATAGTTCAGTGAAAATAATACTGCGCTGTCATAGCCTTTATCCTTATGGTATGAAAATAGAAATGCCATTATGAGAGAGAAACTGGTGCTTTTAGGAATACACAACATTTCACTAGCTTTGTTGAAGAGCTCTGTGTAGATAGCTAAAAGGTACAGTTTTCTTTTACAGTGACATTTCAGTTACTGTGCTTTAAGCATTTTTTCAAGGGGGAAAAAAGCCTCTAACATATGTCTGTCCAAAGCATTGAAGAACTGGAATAAAAATACAGACAGACAGTATTGTACCAGCCATCACACACTTGATTAAAAGCCTACCTAGAGGATCAGGTTAGGTCTGGTGGCAAAGAAAAGATGCTATGACCAAATATTGCTTATTGCACTATGATATGGATCTGGGAACATGAAAAAAAAAAAAAAAAAAAAAAGGTTTAAAAGAAAAATAAAACAATGTTGCTAAAATAGGCCTGATTATGTGGGTCACTAAGTACTGTGTATTTCCCCTGTAGCATTTCATAGTCGTTACTGTTGCCAGGGGAAGCTTGATCCTCTCATTATGTATGTTTGTCTTTCACATCAGAGCTCCTCTCTTTCTTTCCATGCCCCAGCACTGTAACAGAAATAAAAATAAGGAATGAACCCCCATTATTACCCAAATACCTACAAAGCAGAGGGAGTGACCCTGGCAGGTCAGCAGGTCAGCCCTCTCATCATTGATGCACTTGCTCCAGCAGACCCCTGCCTTTTGTCACAGGGTCAAAGCCAAGACCTCTGCTGAGTGTCCTCAGTGAAGAATTAACAAGTGTGACAATTTGCAGTCCCTCCTCCCCCAGCCCCCGGTCCTGCCTGTGTGAATGCTGTAAATAGAGACATCTGGATGGAGGCCTTTCACTGCAGTAATTGAAAATGAACATGGATCAAGTTCTGGCCTGTTGTATTCATAAATCTTCAGGCTTAATTACATTAAAGGGAAATCTAGGGCCCAGCTCTATGGAAACGGCAGATCCTATCAGGCTCTCAGATCATGAATCTTTAAGATAAGTGTTTTACCTCTCTTCAGGGCAATTGGATGAGAAATTTTGATTGGGTCTTTCCAGCGTCAGAAATCTGTCAAAGATCTATAATTGTTCTTTGTGTTTTACTTTTCCTTCGTACGTGATGTGTTTCCACTGGTGGAGGACTGGATGTGTGAGGCATCAAGCTGCCATCATGCCGAGAAGTCAGGTAATTGATCTTGGAAGGCCACACACACCCTTCCATGTGGAAATATGGGAGAGGGAAAATGTTTAGCTAGCTCAGTGTCACAGTTTTCACTTGAACAGAGTCCTGGGTCCTGCTTCCCCATGATAAGCAAATAGGGTGTGCAGTTCTGCTTGCTCATTTCAAGAAAATAGATTTTGAGTTCAGCAGAAACCCTCTTCGCATCTGTCTTTTAAAAACTTAGCTATAGTTGAAGGAGCAAACTGATATTCTGAAAAATCAATAAACAAACAAAATAATGGCAGAAGGGCATAACGTTTGGATTTTGAATGAAGCTGCTAGTTATCCAGAGCTGGTTGTTTCACAAACACCAAGGCTTTCAGCAACATTTCTGTCTCTGAAATGAGCTCTCATCAGTTATAAACTTCATAGTAAGCTTCTATGGAACACAGATTTTCAATGCAGCAGAAGCTTTGATTAAAAAAATACCCAAAATGGAGTAAAACCACACAAGAGTCAAGATACTTTTATGTGATGGGTTTTCCAAAATGCTACCCAGAAAAAGTGCTGGTAGACAGACCTCTTTAATTAAATTCTACAGGAACTAATTTGATAACATGTAAGTTGACTGCAGTCTCCACAGCCATCAGACAATGCCACTGATCCACAATATGGCCACATAAAATTGAACACTCCTGTTGACTGCAAGACCATTGGGATAATACAGCACAGCAAATAAAGAAATTTGATGTATTTGCCTTTATAAGCATTCTGAGGGGCACTGTGGGCTTTGTGAGCATTTTAAAGAAAACAAATTAACATACAGCACAGAGGCAAATAGTCCAACCAGCTCTAAAACAGCACAAATGCTGAAGACAAAAACAAAACAATTAAACTCTACAGAACCAAATGATTTCCCAGTTGCTACTTTGCTTCCATTAAGTTTCAGCCTGAATGAACCTCAATATTATCACAGACTTTCAGTTAATAATAGCAGGGTGAGTTCCACGCAGAAACTGAAATTTAGTCCCCACGGCTGCAGCTTCCCCCTAACCACACCAATTTCTCCACATATATCAGGGGAGCTCTGCAGCAATAAATGGCAGTAGGTAATAAGTACATCCTCCAAAACAACAGCCTGTTGCTACTCAGCTTAGGTATGTATTGCAAGAAATTAAAGTTCCTAAAAAATATCTCCTGAATCTGCAACAGGAGTAATCCATCCTCTTTAACAAAATCTTGATTTTCTTCCAGGACTTGTACAATCTGCTGTGACGTAAAACTATCAATAACGTTTGCTCTGCAGGAGAGAAGTGGGTTTATTCACAGCCTTTAAAGAGCCAGTGCTGCAGTAACAAGTGGTTTTGCTGACAGCATTTGCCATCATATTGACAGAAAGGGCTGGTAATGACTTAAGTGTTACGTGTATGAAACCCAGAGCCAGCAGCACTGTAAGTTATGGAAAAAGGACAAGCTCACAAAACAGGGGCCATGTGTCTGAATGAGAAAGGACACACTTTCGGTCAGCAGGGCTCAGGGCCTGTGATGGAGATCCAGAACTACAGACCTACACCTCAACTCATATACACATTTCCCAACAAGTTGGAAGGATGACAATGCTGCCAAATAACTCATGTTCCAGTGAGACCAGTCCTCCTCTCATCAAGGCTTTCTCATCTGACAGGTTTACTCAAGTAACTTCTGGCATTCTACAGCCATTCTGCTTCTGGATTCTGTGTTTCACTTATATCTTAATTGCAAGTTTAGTTGTTGAACCATTTATGTGTAATCCATTTTATAGACCTATTTCTGTTGTACATTTGAAGGGGACTGCAGATTCTAGACCTTCCTTCTGCTCCTTTTATTACCTTGGAACAAGGACCTCTGTGGAAACAAAATTAGCAAAGGTGATAGAACCTAATCCTGGAAGGTTTAACCATACACCTTATTAATAGCATTTGGTAGATGTCAGAGTTCCTTTCAGATGTGATACATTTTTCCCAGTTCTGTAACTTCCAAGACGTTCTGGTGATTTGGGCTAATTCCTACTATACCTGGGCTCACACCCCTTCCTGTATGCCCTTTCTCACCAACCAGGTCAGAATTCAGCCCCTGTGCCACAGAGAGAGACCCCTCTAATAGGGTCTCAGGCAAGCCTGGAGGGTGATACTGAAATATAATGTGGCATGCTCTGCTCCTGCAAATGCTTTGATAGGAAAGTATATCAGCAACTTTACATTTCTCTTTCTGACAAGAAGCATGCAAAACCATAAAATTAATAATACATAAACAAATTATTTAAACTAACACTACAATTTTAGTCCTGAGCATGACTAATCAATGTCTGTCTGGTTACTTCCAGAGCTAGTCAGCTCCTATCAAGGTATTTTATTGCCCTTAAATTATCAAACACACAACAGAAAGCAGCCATTGTACATGTGTACAGCAGCATTTTTTACTCATCATTGTTGCCTGAACAGTTGCTGGCTCTGAGTTCATTAAAGAAGGCAAAATTATGTCTGCTTATTTCTTTATTTATTGTACTATGTGGCAATACACTTCTATGAACCAGGAGATATCATTCCTGCAAAATTTTATTTAAAGTCCTTGGGGCCTGAGTGTCTAATACTCAGTGGCACCTTTGGCAGTATCAGTTAATGTTACCTGTTTCAGCAAACACAAAAATAATACAGAATCACAGAATGGATACTGTTGAAAGGGACCACAGTGAGTCATCTGGTCCAATCTCCCTCCTCAAGCAGGGACATTCTAGACCACAATGAACCAAACTACATCCAGACTGTTCTTCACTATTTCCAGCGAAGCAATGCCACAAAAATATAAAATAGGGTTGATTCTCCAGAAATAACCAATGGTAACAATAAAGTCCCATTAAAAACAGTTAACTTCAAAACAGGCAACTTGTAAATAAAACCGAACCGTAGCAGTAAAATCTGATACAATTTTTGTTTACCTTCCTTCTTTACTTATGCTAAATGTACAGCTGTTGATAAATCCCACCATGTTTAATTCAGGCGAAGAGCCATTAATAACACCATGGATACTAATGAAAAACATCTTTTGAATCATATGTAGAGATCCAGGCAGCCAAAAGACACATAAGGAAGAGAGGGTGTAATCACTCTAAGGATCCCGATTTCCCTACACTCTCAAACCTCCTGCATGTTTATTCACATTTTAGTTGCCACATGTTTGCTCCTTCTACCCTCAAAGCCAATTACTTTGCAAGAGGCAATTATTAGGGCTCTAAGGTCACAACAATAACTTCTTTGCTCAGACTTAAGCCAGGGCTTTGCCCAGAGCAGTTTCTCCATAGCATATTCATGCTGGAACAGAACCACTTGAGACACTAAAATATTTGGGATGAAAATGCTACCTCTTGTGCAGTGGACCAGCACCAAGCCCTACTAGCAAAAGTCTTCAGAGGGAACATGAAATCACAACCAAAATTTGTGGGAAGCCTCTGTAAATACTGATGCAAAAAAACCCATATAGAACAGAAGAGTTTTCCTTTCCCAAGGTAAGATGCCTACCTGAACTAGTTACTCCAGCAATACCTGCAGCCATACCTGTCCTGCATTTACCTAGGAGCCACTGCCAATTCTGGGATGCTGGAGTTGCTCCACAGAAGGGATACATCAGGAATTCAGTATTGCAATAACTGCTGAGAACAAGGTAGAGGGTGTGCACTTGAACAAAGGGAAGTATAAAAGCCTACAAACGCCATAAAATTTACACAGAGTTTTCAGTATTCTGCCATCTGTATGAGTCAGGAAGTGATTTCAGGCATCTCTCTATTTGACACTGTTTTTTATACATGTTTCTTCGACTTCTGACTCTACAGACTTCACAGTCTGGCATAGCAGGCATAAAACTAAAGATTCTTTACATTTCAGCTGTATTGTGCCTTTACCATCAAACAAATTGAACATATCTGTAGTGAATCCAGAAAAACTCGAAAATGAAGTTCAGGGCAGCAACACATGTGATTTCTCCATGACTGCACTGCCTGAAATTTTAAATGCCAGCAAACTGTACATATACATATATATATATATATATAGTCCAAGAACATTTGAAATTTCAGTAAAACAATGGCCAAAACCCAGAACCTCTTCCATTGCATGGAGGCCTTGTAGTTTCTCTGCATATGCTGAAAAGATCCAGTGACAGCTGGCAAGGTCATTGTAAATGAGGGAAAAAGAGAGTCTTGTCTCCATTACCAAATGGCAGCAACTAATCACTGTCACATCATGATGTGGTTCAGGACTGTCCACAGGTTTATTGTGGCCATTAACCTATTTAAATATTCTACTTGAGGAGAAAAGAAAAAAAAAAATCTGAGGCCCTGTCTGGATCCTTAGATCTTCTGCAATAATTTTAACGAATCTACCATAAAACATCACTGGATGAGATCCCATCTATACAAAACAAATACAGTGAAGGAAATTAGAGCTTAAATACATAGTATATTGCTGTCCACAGCCCTCATGCATTATTTTTTTATTCTGTGAGCAGTGTAAAATAGCTTTTGCAGTTTGTGCAGAAAGCGGAGCCCTCTGGTATTTACAGCACAGCCAAGGGAATTCACTGGACTGCGTCTGAGGCTCTGCAAACTTATACTCCACGCTGCCCCACAGCAATCTGCTCATGCCACCACACTTTCAGGGGGATAGTACTTTATGGCCAACTCCCTATAGTGCAAATAATTACCCAGAGCAGAGACAGGGTAAAACGGACTGCAGGAAGGAAGGACAAGAATTTCCCTTTTCCTCCCATTTTGTAGTTAAGGCACTTTGTCATGTATTTACATTATCTTAACAATAGGGGGTTGATTCCCACACTGATTTTCTTATGGGCTGTCGACATTGTTGAGTACTATACATAAGCAGGGAATAGTTTATCTACCACAGTTTAAATGAGTCTCATGAAATCAGAAATGTGTTAAAGTAATACAGATTTTTAATTGGGTTTTTTGGTTGGTTGTGGGGTTTTTTCCCTCAAGGATATGAACTGCATGAATGTAAGACAAAACTATACTCCATCAGGCATATGCCTCCACTGCATGAGGCTACACCCTTCACATATCACATACAGCCACTACCATACCTAGAATAAAATCATATCAAGGAACCAGACAAACAGCAGGACAGTTCATGAGTGAACATCACACAAACCTTTAGACACAAAAAGGTTCCTAACACTGTTTAATCAACACTCTGTGGTGGTCAGACACAATGAGAAGTCTCTGCACTTTTGCAGTCTGTGGGAAAACCTGATTTATCCTCAAGGATTACTCAGGAAAGGAGGAAGGTTATGACACAAGACTGAGTGTCAGAAACTACAGCTTAAAATTGCCTTGAACAGGGCCCTCTGTGTGACCTTTGAAGATGGCATCATATTTGCCTCATAACACAGCTATAGTAAGTGCAGATGCACCCCTGATGTAGGGTCAACCACTGAGCTCAGGTACTTGGAGTGGGCAAGGAGAGATAGCCTGGGAAGCATGATAACCTCTTAGGTGTGTTTATTCACCATGCAACCACCCCCCAGCACTACCTAAACTACCTGATGTGCATTCGGGTGATACAAGTTCACACATCCTTCACAAAGACTTTCAGCTCTTGAAGAGGCACTGAGACCATTACCCAAGGAACCTTAGTTCCTCAGTTTGCCATCCCAGCACCTATGCAGCTGAAGCCATGCTCCTGACTTTGGACCTCAGATCTGTATCTCACCTGTCTAAAACTTACTCTGTAATGCACCTCACAGTGGAAACTAGAGGAAAAAATACTGCTTTAGATGCCTGTCCAGTTTATGATCACTTTAAAGGCTCAGTGTCACTGTACATTTTTATGGTGTCTAATTCTGTAAAATTCTAAAATCTGTGGTCTCGGATGAGCTTCCTAGGTGATACTCCAGCAATTGTTAAAATACTATTTTGCAACAATCAAAGCAGCTATCTCATGAGCAAATGCAGTCTCTTGTGCTCTTAAGCTGATGTCTTAGAAAAGTTTTCAGCATAGGAGAATTTGCCAGGAAAATATCCATGAAAATCTGAGTAATGCTCTCTCTTCTAAACAGAGCAAGTCAAAGAAATAGATGCAATTAATTTATCAGTGTATGAACCCAAACTCTCCTGCATGATATGTAGAGTACTGCATACACTTAACACATCTGCCACTCTATAGCTGCATTTTATTTAGCGTTCTGGAAGTACAAATGCTTCCCCACTAGTGGAACCGCATAGTTTCCAAAAGCTGTCTTCCATTGAGAGGACAATTGTTTTCTATAGAGATGAGAAACAAATACCCATGACCCACGTCACCTTGCCCCAGCAGGCTTTTGCTGCGGCTTCCTCTGTGCAAATACAACAAAGTCTGGCAGCAGTCAATCCTGCCAGCCCACACTAAGCCACCACAGAGTGCGTAGCTATTTACCCTTCCTATTAATCTGTCAGTGTTCTAGTCAAACACGTAAAACAATATGGTGTGTGCATATCTTGACTTGTCATTGCTAAGTTACTGAGGAGCAACATGAATGAGTGGAAAACCATGCAACAGACTATAACACTAGATTTTTAAAGTATGGAATATTGGAGTTTTCAATTGTCAGCACGAAGGGAGCAGCCATGGTGTTCGTAGCATGATGACAATAATGCAAAAGCCAGAAACTATAGCCAGTCTGCTTCTTTCAGCTCACAATAAACGGGTCCTGTTTGTTTTGCTCGGATGCAGATTTAATCCCAACTCTTTCATAGGGTCCCTGGTCTGTGCAGTCAGGAAACAATTAGGAAACTTGGGATCCTGTCCCTCAGTTTACTTCACACAACCAGGCTGCTTGCCACAGTGCAGGAACCAAAGACTGCAGTTACCAGGGATGTGGCAGGGCCATATTTTGAAACATTTGGAAGTTAAAATCCTGTTTACTTACAAACCCTGTTAGAGAAGCCCTGTTGAATGTAAAAGCTGTGTAGCAGATAACGCCTTAGTATCCACTGCAGCACTCCTCACTCACATATATTCAGGTAATTGGTAGCAATTCTTGCCCAGGAGAGCACTTTTAAGAACAAGTCAGTACATGCTGTCAGGCTGCTGAGCCAAACACCCTGCTTGCCCTTCTCAAAGTAATAATTGTATTTTATGATGTTTCAAGGCCCTGTTAGAGCTAAAAATTCACACTGCCTTCTATCTCTTTAATCCGTTTCCTTGCCATGAACAAAAGGAAGAGTGTGCACATGAGAAAGCAGAAATAGAGGATATAGGTCAAAGAGTATATTCTGTGTGTCAGGAAGACTTTATCTCAAAAAGAATAGTCTTTCCACAGTCAGCAAACTTCCCAGAGCCAAATAGAACTCCAAAAAGAAGCATAACTACAGATATTACAAAACTAAATTACAAAGTACGAGTAATAGTATTTAGCCTTTTTCAAAAGCCTTGACTCATTCTTTGCTTTCTGGTAAAGAAAGTTCTACTTTGGCACTGCTGGAAGAGAAGATATATTTTGCTTACACACATAAGCACATATATAAATATACATGTTTGAAGGTATTTATATACATACCAAACGATGCCAAACAATTTGTAATGAACAAAGGCACATTACAGACTCACTTCTGCAATCAATTCCACAGTTTTACACTTTTAACTAGTCCCATCAACTTCAGTAATACTATTTATATATGAAAGTATTCAGATGGATAATCTTGAAAAGTTCTGCCCTCATGGCCACTCTTGATTGGTATTAGCAGAACTATACAAAGCTGTAAAGAATTCCTGGATAAGGCTGTAGATTAGTGATTTACAGAGTGATAAATTGCAATAATTAATTATGTTGTAATTGTCCTAGCCAATACCCATCTGAATATGAAGTTCATTGTCTGATCAACTTCGAGTTGACCAAAATAGGCCATAGTATACATCTCTTTGGACTTCCGAAAGATGAATAGTCCAGAGATGTCCAAAAAACTGTCTGGAACAGATCCAAAGGCAAAGAAAATATCTTAATCTCAGTCCATGCTCAAGAAACAACTAACGAAGCATACAGAAAGCAGATCTGCCCCACACAAGTCTCAGGTTCTTACAGGAAAAATATCACCCTTCTAGTAAATCACTGCTGGTCATGCTGAACTTATTTAACCTCATTATCACAAAGGACAGGTAAGCACATCAGCATTTCAAGGGGAATTAGAGAACCATAGTTTTGCCAGTAACATAAGTAAGGTGCTAAAATCCCTGACTGCATGTGGCACTGTAATGTTTTTAAACTTGCAAGGAAATGTCACTCATTCCCAACTCTGTTGATAAACTCCACGCAGACTGGGAATAGCAAAAGCTCCCCTGTGCCATCTGCTGATGCATGCTAAGGTCTGGGATTGATGGTGCTACCACCAGCAGACCACAACAGAATACTTTCACAAAATATCCCAAACCTTATCCTAAACAAAAAAATTTGGTTATGCTTTAGTCACAGGTAACAGATTGCTGCTTAAGTCAGGGTAATTAATGCAGGTGCAGATTCTAACATAAGCTTATCTAACTTGCACCAAGACAGAAACACATGCATGTGCATTTGATTTGAAATTCCTAGATGTGACACACTTACTGTTCCAATTAGACTTGCTGAAAGGGGCAAAAACTTCCAGAATAAGAGTAGTAGGTCCCTGCATGGCGTTTTCGATGAGGTTTTAATTGAGCCGAAGCCCACTGAGGTCAACAGAAAGATTCATTGTCCTTCAATTCAACTTCACAATTAAGGTCTATCTAAGCAGTAAAAAATCATTTCTTCTAGGCATCTTAATACAAAAGATAACTCCTAGAAAATTAGGAAGTAGGAAACACTGTTTTGAACTACAGTACTTTAAATTGTAGGTTTAATAAGACATGCCAGCTCCCTACAAGACTAAATTATAGCTCTGGAGTTTTCATCTGAAATTCTTTTTACGCAAGTATCTTCAGGGTTCTGAGAACTGAAAGACTTCAAAGCATCTTAAAAATAAATAAATAAATAAATAAAAAAACAAAAAAAAAAAGGAAAAAAACAAGTGGTCCCTTTTTAATAAAGTATATTCAAATTGTTTTGGGACTTGATAAGATTATTACATTTATTAATATAAAGCAAAGCCTGTTGTTCAGTTCATCCTTTATCACAACTGGCTCCCAGCTCATTCCAATTGCAGGAAAGTTGTATAAAGGAGCTGCAGACCTCAGGCTAGTGATCTGGACCTGCCAAGCATTCACTTACTTTTGTAGGTCCTTCAGAAATGCAACTCTCTATCAATTAATATCAAAAACTGGTATTTGTGTGCCAGTTAAAAAAGTCATGCTAGAGTCCAGAGACTCCCAAACAAAACAAGATGTGATAGTTCTCACTCTGAGGAGTGTAACAGGAGAGAAGGGTGACCATGCTCTCATTTCTCTGCCTTTGACTAATGCTCTAGCCAAGATATCAGATCAGTTTCCAAATGAAACATGCAAAAATCTTCTCTAGCTCAAATATACCATATTTCAATCAATCAACAAAGTTGCATGCACAATTGAAAATTGAAAAGTGGTAGGAAGAGGTAGGATGACGTTTGGGGGCAATTGAGGAGGCTTTTTCTTTTTTTTTTAACAAAGTTCTTAGTAACAGAACTGATCAAGGCAAGGAATGTCGGCTTTTTTATAATTTACCAAAGACAGGCTTTGGTAAATTTGAGATTGCAGAGCAAGATGAAAAGTCTACTGAGGGCAATGTAGAGTCTTAAGGAATTGAATACAAAAGGAAAAACTAGGAAAAGAAAAGGGGAATGACAAAGGATATAATCATAAGTTATATCAATTTTTGTAACTTGCAATAAAGTCTGCTTCATAAAAAAATGTAGTTTTATGAAATAATGAAGGACTTAGGCTGTTCTGGAGGGAGAAGAAGTTTGTCTCTGGGCATCCAGCTCTCCTGGATGTTAATGAGATCTTTGTTACAGGTTTTGAAAGAAAATAGCTGCTTATTCTGAAATTAATGGGGATGTTTACCCCAAGAACTACTGGGGACCTGGCTCACAATATGTTTACAGAAAGGAGGAATCTTGAGGTGCAGAGATGTCTACTTCATCAACCTGAAGTCACTGAAGCCAAGGAGCCTTCTTATATGTTCTCTCAATCATATTTTGTTACTTTATTCCAACTGTGAAGAGGAAGATAAATGTTTTTTTAACTGTCTAATCATATTTAACTAGTGTCTAGTACCAAGTCAGGACTGTAACACTGAGCCCTCTTGGACTCTATATATAAGGTTGCTCCTTGGACTTCAGCTCAGGCCCCTGCCTCGCAGACCACAGGGATTTGGTGATCATTTCAGAGACACACTTCAGAAGGAATATTGGAGTCTTAGTTCTTGCAGCACCATTAAAAAGGAGGAGTGATACCCTGTCAGACTACTAGGCTGACCTTTCCATTTCTCTTTTCATCTCATTTCTCTCTTTCCCAAGCTCAGCATCCTCTTAATTTGGTCATTTGTGTTCAGTAACATTTCTGGGGCTTTTCTAAACTCCATCGTCTCAGATGAGTTAAAATCCCACCATTGTGAACAACTGCGGCATGCAGAGTAACTTGAATACAATGTCTTGCCTTGCTATTTATACATATTTTTGTTTACATCCTTTACAGCTCCCTCTTTGAAAACTACAGGTGTTTGTGTACATAATGCCCCTGATGCTGTAGAAAAGAGTTTATTGTGAGGAGTCTTTTCTTTGCCACTTGTCCTGAACCTGTTCGCAAAGTGCTACATGCATTCTACCGATCACCATAAAAATCAAGGAACAAGAAGTCCTCTGTAAGCCTGCCCAGCAGCACCACTATGACATTGGTTGCGACAGCTTTGTGACCCTGCATTGTTTTCCATTCATTCACAAGCTTCTTTCTTTGCTTTTCTTTTTTCTTTCTTTTTTTTCCCTCCAGTCCCTCAGGGGAAAAAAAAAATAAAGAAGGGTGAGGCCTTTATAGGCATTTTTATCTACTGTAAAAAAAAAAAAAAAAAAGTGTGTGTCTGCTGGCCTAATAGATTAAAAAAGAAAAAAACCAACAAACACAAAGTGACAGCTACTTTAGAGAACACTGTGTGGAGTTACGATAGTTACAGTTATAAAACCCACCTGCAGACAAGTGTAGATACCATAGCAAACTGCCCTTAGGATTTCTTTTTTCTTTTTCCCTACATGCTCCTTCTTTTTCAAAGTTCCCTCTTGCCTTTCTAAGCCTGCAGACAGTAGTGAATTTATGTGACAGCTATGAAGTAGTATTAAAATTGTGAATAGTGGCTAACAGTGCTCAAGCCCTCAGTGTAAGCATCTTCACGCAGCAGTGAATGCAGGGCTGAGGCTGGTGAAAGGGAGGGAAGCGAGGGGGGCAGGCAGGCAGAGGGTCTGGGTTTTCTCTTGTATTAATCTGTACACCAGCATCTGAGCTGGGGACACGCAATGGAAAGAGCAAGAGCTGGGCTCCTTCTTGTGCTTCTGCCTGTGCAAGCTTAAGGAGAAAGAGCAAGAGATGAGCCCCAAGAGAAACTGTGAACATTTTTCACTGCTTGTCTGTTGAAGAAGGGAGTGTAGTCATGAGGGGGAAGCAACAGGGACATGGAGTGAAAGGCATCAGTTTTTGCTTCCGTTTAAACATGTCTGAGCAGATTGAAGGATTTGTGGCCACAGGCAGGTATAGGAAAGGACAGACAGGACCGTAAATGGAGTTGAGAGTCCCTGGAGGACAGATGGGAGCAAATTAGTTGTCTCCTCAGCCTATTTTCTAGTCATGCACACACAGAAGGTTAAGGGAGCAAAAGGCAGAGGAAGAGAGAGGTGCCCAGTGAGGTAGTGAAGGATGCTGTGCCTCAGTGGGCCAGGTTGGAGAAGGGGGCAGAGTGGCCTCTGTCTCCTTGCCCTCACACTAAATGGGAAGGAGAGCAGGAGGGAGAGGGGTGCAAGGGAGAACAGGGTTAAAGGATCTTGGGGAGTAGGGGAGGTGGCTGCATCTAGAGAAGGGAAATAGTGGGCACCCTTTGATGCTCCCTGCTTGCAGAGGGATTCAGCAGGAGAGGAAACAGCTGGAGCTGGGTGGGCAGGGTGAAGGCTCAGACTCCTCTCTCCCCAGAAATGCTGGCAGGCTGTGATGACGAGGCAGTGGGCGAGCCAGGGGAGGGGGGGGAAGCGGGGGGGATGTTATTAGCGGAGAAACCTCAAGACTGAAGTTGAAGCTGAAGAAGATAAAAGGAGCAATATGATCAATATGGTTTCATTGTTAAGCCCCGCTTACCTCGGCGGGAGACCATCTGCTCCCTGTCAATGCATCACCTGCTTGTCTGGCCAGTTGGCTGGGCAACGCAGGCGGGGGGATTAAGGGGGCAGGGAGAGTCGGGGGGCCCAGCAAGGGGCTGTCCCCCCGCCACCAGGGCAGGGACTGGGGGAGGCTCACCCAAGCTAGGTGGGGAGCCAAAGCAGGCTCCTCTGGGCTCAGCTGTTTCCAGAGGACAACATAAAACAAATGCCGTGTTTCCAGCCAGCGGGGCGGATTCAGGAAGGCCCTTCGTGCCCCTGGAAGTCAGCGTTTTGCTGCACGCGCTGGGTTTAGGGATGCATGAATGAGTCTGCCACAATGGACACCAAGGGAAGAAAGAGCAGCCGAGGGGTCCCCACAAAGCCAGGAGCGTCACTGCCACAGTCACAGAAGGAAAGCAAGGCACAGTGCACTCACGGGCTCCCCACGCTGAAAGAAAATTTGCTGTGGAAGAAGATATTGAAATAATGCTAATATTTTCTAAGTCATTTTAATGCCATAGCAAAATCAAGACAAAACAGGTTGAATTTAAGGTGGGGGGGAAGAGAAACCCTCATATGTTGTACAGCAATGAATACAAATAAGGTATTGAGCCTGTGCATGTGACCCAAGATTATTTGATTTTTGGATAATTTTGAATATGTTTGATATTAAATACCATCCACTTAACAAGCAGATAAATTACAGCTCCCTGGAACTCAGACTGGGAAGTATCAAGAACTTAATCAATCCCTCAGAAACTGTAAGAGGAGACAACATGCTGCAGGTGTGGAGTACTCTTCATTTTAACACATACATAAGGATGGGGCTACCTCCTGCTTCTCCCTGCAGCCTGGTGCATCCCTGTACTGGCCCTGGGGTCTCCTCTGCTCCAGCTGCATGAGCACACTGTTCTGGGCAATATACAACTGCACTGATTGTGGGGGAGAAATTATTTATCCCTACACAGAGCTTTACTTACATATATATGTGTATGTCTGCACCTATACACTCCCACACACACCATCCTCTCAAGAGACCTTCCATTTGCTTCATCCCACATCACTGTTGCCAAGGCAGTGCCTGCTCTCTATGGTTTACACCCAACACCAATAGTCACAGTGACCATGTTTGGGCATTTTGTTTCAGTACCTGTGAAACAGATTCTCCCAAAAGCCAGCTGATGTTCTTCACCCACTGGAATAATTGAAGATCCATATGGAGTTACTGGTGTTGTTGACTTAGAAGTGTATTTTGGGATAATGTCACACCTTACTGTCTAATAAACAAATTGACAAAATGCTTGCCAAATCTTGGTGGTTTGCTGAGTTTCTTTCTAACAATTTTTTTAACTTTTCTAACCCAAACTAGAAGGTCCAGGCAAGGATGAGTGGTTTATAAAAAGGAGTGCTCAAGAAGCCAAGCTAAACTCTCACCTCTGCAGAGTTTTCCTCTCTACACAACAAGGAGTAGATTCCTCAGATGAAAACCCAGAAGCAACATTCATTACAAACAACTGTATTTGGATTTTGTCATGCACTGCAAAGCTATAACCAAGCAGATATAAGCAACTATTTCAGTTTAGAAACACCTCCTCTTACACAGAGCAAGTCACTTTTGCATGGACTTGCTGAATACAAACAGGAAATGTTTTTAGGTGTCACAGCTAGTAGCCCTTGCTGTTTGCATGAATCAATAAGAAGAAACAAGATTCTTAAAGATGGATGTTTTAATGTCAGAATATTCTTTTACCTACCATGTAGTTCAGAGCAATTCACACAGAAGAAATATGGAATATTTGAATTCTGGATTCTCCTTGCTTTTTCAAGTCTATGTTTCTCAGACAACAAAAGGTTACTGCAACAATTATAAAGGAAATGTGGAAGAATCACTTCTAGGAAAACTAAAATCAATAGATGGATAGATAATACTGAGAAACAAAGCTAGAGCACACATCTCATCATGTTATATAAAGTATAACTTTTGCAATTGCCCTAGATAAACTTGTTGTTTGGAAGTCCAGTGCTAGCTTGTTTTCTTGTTTGTTTTTTTTCCAGAAAGAATGTTTCAATTCATTCATTGCCTACAAAGAAAGATGCAAAGTATCAGAAAAAAGAAAACTAAAGAATAAACCTGGTTTATACAAATAAAGGCCTTCTCTTATTTCTTCATTCTCTTATGCACAGATTCACAAAGGCATTCAAAAAACTCCATCCACTAGGATGTGATATCCTGAATGCCTTTTCAAGTCTGAACCTTGGAAGTCAGAACATCAAGATCTACCCTGCACAAGGGAAGAAAAGTGAACCTTTCTGTGCAAGTGAGAACATAGGCCATTCAGGTCAACGAACATCACTACAGATTATGGCATTAGCTAGAGTTCCTCACACTTTCTTACTGCACAGGCTGTGCTGATACAGTGTGTTTGATATCACACAAGACATTGAACTTGGCAAACCACAGTACCTTGAGGAAAACCAGCATTGTATGGAACAAACATGACATGCATTAGATAACATCAAAGATTCACTGTTTCAATCATAAGTCATCACAGAATTCCCAAATAAAAGCTGGAAGGGACCTTTTGAGATCCTGGTCCAGCTCATCCAATCTCCTGCATCAGCAGGGCCCAAGGACGCAGATCTCTCAAACAAAACAAAAATTATGTTCAAAAATGTGTTCAGATGGAATTCCAGGTGTTTCAGTTTGTATACGTTGTCTGTTGTCCTGTCACCAAGATCAGCAGAACATCCTGCTGACAGCACCAGCTAACAGGAATTAACCCGTATTTCCTTCTGGAAATGTGTAGACTTATTCACCTTTATCAGGAGTTTTACTGTTTGCACTAAATTAGAATTCAGAGCCCCATCTAACACCAGTTTTCCCTTCTGTATTATTATCAGACAATCTGAAAAGGACAACTTCCACTCCAAACATGTTTGTATTACCTAAGCCAGTATACCTTAAAAAGAAAAAAACAAACGCTGAAATGATAAACAGAAACAGCTAACTAAGATTCCTTAGTTGTTCTGGCCAGCTGAGTGCAGGCTGCATATTAATTATTTTAATGATCATCTGTTCTCAACTAACATTTTCAACCAAGAAAAGGTAGGGTCAGAATTAACAAAGCTGAGGTAGCAGATAAACTGTATCTGAGGATGGACAAACCATTTGTCACAACCAGCATCATTGAATAAAATGAAGATGAGATAGGGTGTTTTTGAAAAGTAGCCTAGATGCAAGAAATAGGAGTATGGTAGAAGACTTATTGAAAATAAGAAGCAAAGTCAGGATATTGAAATATGGAGAAAAGACTCCAAAATTATGGTAATATTCTCCATATGATGCAAAAGAAACACCTATGCAGGCACACTGGATGGGGCAAGCATACAGGAAGTTGCAGAAGTGAAACTGAGTGGCAGGTGAGGTCCTGGGTGAACGTTTCCACAGCATGGACTGGAAAGAGTAGCTTGTCTCCATGAGACATAGCAGAGAGAGATACCAGATAGATTCAGACACAGCACCAAGGTAAAGGACAAACCAAAAACAAGGTAAAGCCTGAAAGGGTGTTTTGGCAGAATATTCTGTTTAACCACCCCAGCTATGGCAAGTAAGACTCTTCCTTATAAATTGTGCTTAGCACTGGATCTGAGACAAAGCAATCTGGCTGTGTTAAAACCATGTGCAGGTTAGAAAGTTGCTTTTTAAATTTGGGGTTGTTTTCACCAGAGGAAAAGACTTCCTTCTTGTGGAGGTCGTGTAGTCACACAGGTTTTCATGGAGTCCTTTCAGTTGGGATTCATTTGACTATAGATATCACCATTTTATGTACTATCTTGCTTTTTTTTTCTGACCCGCATCACCCAAAATCCACATTCTATGCACACAATGCAAGGCAGCCAATTCTAGTGAGATCTCTAGAGATAATCATGGACTAATATTGGTACATCCTTTATTCCTCTATTAATTGGAGCCTGAATGACAAAGAAAAATGCTTCTTAGAACACATGAACATCAAAACCCTCTTTATACCGTGTTGAGGTGACCATTCTCTAAAGAGGAGAAACTTTATTCTATTCATCTTCAAGACTTTCTGATTTCTGCCACCCAATAAGCCACTTAGGGTTTTCAAGCAAACCCACTGAACAAGATGTTTCAGGAATACATTTGGCCACTTTATGTTTTCAACTGGTTTCCAGCAGACATCAGTGACATGTAGCTTACAGTTTTGTTTGCAGCACTGTGGAATTCCTCTACCCAGAATGGGTCCCCTGTGTTCACATGTAGGTGAAAATCAAGCTACATTTAAAAGTTAAAATATGCCACTGTGGTATTGTCAGCGGTTCTGAAAGTACAGATCACAATAATAAATGAGACTTTTACTATTTTTTTTATCCCAGGGATCACAGGTATAGTCCTGTGCAACTCTGTATAGAATAGGCTATCATTTGTCTCAAAACTGATTCCGTTTCCTCTGCTCTAATTTCTTGGAAGCTTATTAAGTTCCATACTATTATCCATAAAATCAGTGGTGAATCCATGAAATGCAACAAAATTTCACCTTATCCAACCACCAGATCTCAAAATCCTTCTATTATATTCTCCTTTGCACTCAAGGGATCCATCTGTAAGTCACAAAGTACATAACACCAAAGGCCTTCTTTTAAGAGCTTAATTTCTAAAAATTAAACACTGGAAAGATAACAGCTTGTCCATATAGAAGCTAACCTATAGTTCCTTGTGATAAATCTATGCTGTCACCCTCTTATTGACTTTACTCTGTGGTCAAAGAGTCATTATCATTAAATTTGGAGGAAAAATTATTATTAATTTTATGTATGTATTGCTTAAAACTGTATTAGGATATGGAGAGGGGAGCCTGGAATCTATTCCCCTTTTTTGCAATATTACCTGTGGTTGACAAGCAGAAAGCAGAGCGACCTCACGTCCCTGAATAACTTTTGTCTAATACCCCAGTGCTGCCTCTGCTGAGACTGGAGCCACAAGCGTGCAAAGATAGGATGATGTGAAACTCTTTCACATATGAAAATCTGCCAGCACAGGTAAATAAAAATATTTGCACTGAGTTTAGTCATGAGGAAAAATTACTTTGAAAGACGTTGAGGCAGATAATTAGGTGGTAATGAATGCAGAGCTGCACTTGGAATTCCACTCCAGCACACGGGGGCGGGGGAGTGGGGGTGAGGACGGGCGGGACGCAGAGTGGGGGTCTCTGCCACTCCTGCCATGCATCACTGAGGCCATACACAGCATGGCCTCAACTTGATTATTGCTGCTCTCCAAGAGGTTGTCAAAATATGTAAACTGTCAGCAGGAGACACACTTTTAATAAAAATGCCTATTCTCCAGTGATATTTTTCTGTTATGGAAGCAGCATCCTTTCATGTAACATGTGCACGTGAGCAAGAGAGCATGTAAAACATTGCAGCAGCATTCCCAGAGAACAGCATTTTCATTACAAGTCAGCAAATTGGATGTTTGTGTAGACTAATGTGCTCCATGCTGTCTGTTACATGACAATGAGATGATTTATTGTAAACTGACAATTACACTGCATTTGCAATGTGGGCAATCTGAAGTTTTATAGTGTCAGTCAGTCAGTCACTTGATTTTTTTTCAATTCATGTATCTTAACTCATCATTTTGGGTGAGAACATAAAAGCCCAATTTTCAATATTGCTTGTGTGTCTGTGTGTCCATGTAAGTGTGTAAGAACGGATAAGGACTGCAACACTAAGGTTTGAGTTGTATCAATACACATTTAATGCTCTTTATGTCCCAGAAGTCTATGGAGACACTTTTAAGACACTTTCCTCTATGAGAAGACGTGTAAATGGAGCCCAGCTGGCCCACAATGTATGTGAAAACAATCCCTGGAGATGTAGGTACTGAGCTGATATGTCTTGTATGTCCTATGTCCTGTTTCAAAACTAACAAAAATATTTTTAACAAATGCAAATTTCAGTAACTTCTCTGAGAATTAGGACTCTACATTTTACATCTGCTTTAAAAGTTGTGGTCACTGTTGAGGGAAGAGGAACAGGAACTAAAGAGATCTTATGGATGCAATGGACATGAGAAGAGGATGAGGGTTGCCTCCTTCTAAGCATAGGTCAAGTACCACCTGCCCTTGCAGAGAAGGAATGTAAATGCAGGTGAGTGCATAGATGAAGTTTCAATTAGAGGTCTAAATGTTGGCACCAGTTCTGAAGGGCCAGGTGGGAATGGCTGTAGAGGAAGCTAGGAGCTCTAAGTTCTTTGCAGCACAGCGCTTCAGTTCAAGAGCTTGGCATGGAGATTGAAGGTTATACCGCCATTGTGGGCACAGAGCAAAACCAGGATAGCAAACATGCTCTGACCTTTACCAATTAACAGGGTTTTTTCTTCCTTTGTAATATACCTTGTTAAAAGCATCTCCAAGGCAGATATATACAGAAGAGTTATCCTGTTACAGCAGTCTACTAGCAATCACTTTCTTCCATATTCTTCTGCCTCCCATGGTCACAGACACAACAGCAGTGCCGATGCTTCCATAACCAACCTTCCTTTTTTCCTTTTCTCTAAAAAGTATCTTATTTGAAAACCGGCTTTCCCTTACATTGACCAATACTAGTGGGGAAAAATAACAGTAGCCTTTTCAAGAAAGACAAAGTGAAAATGGAAAACATGACTCCACACAGCATGTCTTTTACAAACAGAAGTTAATCAATATGTTTTCATTTGCAGGATTTATTTTTAGTACAGTTTATCTAAGCTTTCATTTCACACAAAGTCTTTGTGTCTTCCATTAATTTGTTTTTCCTACCGCTAGACTCTTTCTTTGCACATCATTCTGCTCTGAAGTTTCCTCCACCTATCCCTTGTTTGCTCATTGCCTGTGCTTTTCTCCCCTGCCTTGCTACAAATGCCTTAAAACTATCGAAAGCTCATTTATTTTCTTTTAGCTATAAGAGAGATTTAAAATTATGTACAAAAACAAACCAACAGCTAGGGAATCATTTATTTTAAGGGGGAGGCTTCTGCAAAAGTAGCACTGCCAAAAATAAAGAAAAAAAAAAAGAAAAGGAACGGCTATATTTTTCCATGCCTCCTTTGTTCTTACAACCAAAAATAAACTTTCTCCATCTCTGTTGCAAAGAGGGTAGGACTGCACCTTTGCACCTCAGAATTGAAGTTCAAAACCAACCTGGCAATAGTTAACCCTACACTAGTATTTGTCTTCATAAATAGTTGCTTTCTATTAAAAGCTGTTATTTCCTAGGAACTGTAAACTGGTTTTGCTTTTGTTCCTACCCATGAAAATGCCTTTAGCAACTTTCTGTCAGGGTAACCTGTGACTAATAGCTCATCACATGCGGACTAAGAGGAGTATTGTGCTTAATTCCTCAGATGATGGAAATGTTTGAAAACATGGCAAAGAACAAAAAAAGTCACATTATGCTGTCATGAGCAGGAAAGTCAAATGCAGAAATACACAGTAGCCAGACCGGCACCCCGGTTTCCTCTCTTTGCTCAGCTGGCTGACAGCAGGAAAAAAAGACTCAAGCTATTTTTCAGTGCTTTCCTTCATGAAGAAATATGAATGTTAATTAGGAGGCTGATAGACAAATCAATACACAATGTCTATCAGAGCCCTAATTAGCACACATAACCCTGTAATTCTCTCTTTATGAGAGACACTGCTTACCACATTGTTTTGGGAATCATGCAGCAAGGGGCTCAATAGGCATTTTCAATCTTCTTTCAATCAGAAGGAACTCTGGTTTAACCTCTAACTTTTCTAATGGCTTTAGGTTTATCAGCCAGACTCCTGCCTCTGCCAGCACACTGGTTTTGTACCAAAGTCCTCCCGCTCGCTGGTGAGCAGTGTGGTACTCACTGGGACAGCACCCACAGCAGTGGTGGCAGTGGGCACACACACTGGCCTCACCTCCCCGGGCTGCAGGGCTCTGCTTCTCCCAAGCCAAGCCCACCTACTCCAACTTTTGTACCCTTCCATCCTTGTCCTGCTTTTCACTTCCTGTAGCAACTGTGCAGGTTTTGTCTTCTTTGGGCTCTGACACCAAGATCTCTCTTTCTGTCTCAGCCTTTCTTTTTTTTTTTCTCCTTGCTGCCCTGACTGCAAATCCAACACAATCCTTTTTCGGGGAAGTGTTGATCCTTTAATATAAACCTGATCCCATGAAGCATAATTTTGTGGATTGGCAAAGCCTAGTTGTGCTCTTTGGCATTACTTCTGAATTGCTCACCATGTGAGGTGTTCAGCTCTGGGTTACAGTCACTACCTAACCATCAGAAAATTAGTTGCCTCCCACGATGATGAAAGATATAACTGCAGCTCATTCAAAAATGCTTCATCTTTCATTTTGATTCCTGATACAGATTTAGTGTGACATTGCTCAGCACAGTTTCACACCTAAGCCTGACCTGTCAGATTTAACTGTGGCTACTAAGGCACACCAGAATATAGAGCTAACTGCTGCCTGCTGAAATAATGAGACTTTTTTGCAGTACTTTTTTGCAAGCACACACTGCTCGCAAGCACTCCCCAAGAAGCGAATTAAGGCTTCCCATGTTTTGGAGATTTTCACCAGTGGCAGAGCACTTTCTACTTTCCTAATCACTTTAATTTCTGGCACACTCTAGTGTTTGGGAATGTCACTTTGCCTAGAGGAGCTGTGTTTCAGTCAGTCTGCCTCCTATGTTAAAGTATCCCACCTTTGTAACATCTACTTCTTTTTTTTTTTTTTTTCCCCAAGAAGCTGTGTCCTCAAAGGACTCCTAAGCACCAGAACATCTATATCTTTTCGTCTTAACGATAGTGACTACTTCGAGCTAGAGGCTCTCCTTCCCTGTATACAATTCTTAAGCCAGAAAGGGGAGCATCTCTAGGAAACTTCATTATCAACATGAAGTTCAAGTTCAGTGATTGACAGTAAGGCAGCTTCTACCCTGCGAGAAATGGTTGCAGGTCACCATGGAGTTTGCTGCTAACTTGCTAATTCAGTCACTGAAACCACCCAGGTTTCAGCAGCACAAAACACAATGCAAGCTCCAAAGTTCAGAAAGAATCTGGATACATGATCATTTCTTCTGTCATGATGAGAGCACACTGCTACAACTACACGGCAGTAGTAACCATTGCAGCTGGCTGAGATGCAGCTCCACTGTGTGTCTGGAGGAGCACTCACAGTGTTTCATCACAGTATAGCCATATTAAACATCGTCACATAAGCCTTCTAGTTCACCTGTTTATTAAATCCCTATTTCCAGTTCCTCTGGGGGAAAAAAAAGAAAAATTAAAAAAAAAAAATAAAGTTCTTGCAAAGCTTTTCTAAAATGCTCTTTTTGCTTTTCAGTGGGATTGTGCTGCAAACTCAACTGACCTTGAATTAAAAGCTGTATGATAACACGTATACTGCAGGAGATTGCTGAAGGTGATTCAGTTTTAGTGTTTCTTAACTCATACATATCTTTTTCACTATGTTAATGTTCTCAGCATAAATCAATGAAGCATTTTAAAACAGCTTACATAAAATAAAGAACAAAAGTATAAATCCCAGAGGTAGGGTTATTTGATGAGCCATATCTTTGACACAGTATCATGTACAATTTCTCCAATTAAGTTTTATGGGAAGGAGATAACACAAAGAAGAAAACTTCCTTTCATCACTGACTCAAATCAGTCTGAAAGACTCCACAAATCTCTTTTCACTGTAACCATATCACGAGTCAAAGATCAGAAAATACAGCCTCAAGCCAATATATAGAATCACAGAATCTTTCAGGTTGGAAAAGACCTTGAAGATCATCAAGTCAAGCCATAAATGTAGTACTGCCAAGTCCACCACTAAACTGTGCCCCTGAGCGCCTCATCTACATGTCTTTTAAGTACCTCCAGGGATAGTGACTCTGTCACTTTCCCAGGCAGCTTGTTGCTGTACTGGACAACACTTTCCATGAAGATATTTTTGCTGATATATAATTTAAATATTTCCTGATTCAACTTGAGACTGGTTCCTCCTGTCATATCACTTGTTACTTGGGAAACTTCCTCCTCTCTATTTTCTTCCTTTGCTCTCTCTAGTCCTTCCACCTTCCCCAGCTGGTGTCCTGCCCTTTGTCTTCACCTCTCTGTATCTCAGGGGCTGAGGACAGGTTTCAAAGTGGCCTGACCCACCATCACAGCACCTTTGGAAAAGACTTTGCAGAAATGTCACCCAGCAGGAGACAGGGAGGCAGCAAATACATCAAGGAGACAACTTCTGATCTGGAAGATCTTGGCCCTATTTTGCTCCCATTAAAATTAATCAGGGTTAAAAGAGACAACATCAGTGGCTACTACATAAGGCTCCAGCATGTTCAATTAACAGAAACATTGCCATTATGTGGAAAGATACTTACCTACTCCCATCTGCCTTTTAAAGAGGACTCTTCTCTGTCAACTTCACATCAATCTTTATGTTCCAGCTTATTACTGACATGCTGCTATGCTACCTAGGACCAGTGCCACATACATCTAAGTGTTCTCCATTCCCAGTTGCTGGTTCACCTACTTTCAGCAGCCAAGGTTAAGAATACAAATATGATATATCTAATTTATATTGCTGTCTAAATTTAAGTCATATTAGACCTTACAGTAAGGGCCATATTCTACACTCAGCAGGCTCTACCTAGTCCCAGTGTCCCTAGGGTAGAACACAAGTGAAGGCATGTTTTTTCCCTAACTCTATCAAAACTCAAAAAATCAGTCAAGCTAAGCCAGCTCAATTTTATGTTCAGCTTGCAAGCAGTAAATTACTCCCTTTTCTAAAAAGTCACTCACCATAAAAGTACGCATAGTCAGATGGACTTTGGTAACAGTGCAATGTTCTGGTACACATGAAAAATAAGAGAGTACTTTTTGATTATTTTTCAGTGAATTGGATACAACCTACCAAAAGTATAATTTCAGCATTACTGAATTTTTAGTTCATTTATAAAATTCATGTCTTTGTGTATGTTAATTACTGAAAAACTGAAGATAGAAATATGTCTAAGAATGCTTTGCTAATGATTTAAAAGTATGTTTTTTTCTTTAATGCTTCAATCTCTAATTCTAAATTCTTCATGAAACGAGTATAGAGATGGCTCTATATACCACAAGGATATTTCAAATTGCTTGGCTCTAGTCAACTTCTCCGGATGATAGTATGGAAAGCAAACATGTTTCATCTAAACAATAGACTACCACATTTATATCTAATCCTGCTCTTGTCTGTGCTAACATAAATCAGGACAATAACTAAAGCCAATAGGATGACATGGGGTCAAACCAGTTTGAAATTTGAATGAGGACCACACACTTTACATCCTTTAGAAACACTCATACCATTTTGCTGTTGCTTCTCTTAACTAGGCTTTGCTTTTTGCTTTTACATATCAAGCATAAGACGAGCATATAGACATTCATGGATTTAAACTGAAACGAAACAAAAGTAAGTCCGATTACATCCTTCTCTCTGAGTTTAAGTCATTCAGACTACAAACTTTCTGATATTATTTCCTTTAAAGATACACAGGACTATTTTAAAAAAGCAGGTTGGATGTCCTTTTCAAATTGAAAACTGTAACCATAAAAGCTCCTGATCTGGTTATTTTTCACTGCATGATAAGCCTGGGAAGCTTTCTCAGACTGACCAAGGAAGGCATCAGGACAGCAAAACAAGATATTCATTGACTCAACAGGAAACAAAAGCTCACAGGACACAGTGAATCAATGATGATTTGGACCTGGGGTGGGTAAAAAAGGAAAAGTGTGATTCCAGAAATAGCTCCTCATGCTGAAAGGCAACAGAATCACGAGACAGGGAAATCATCTCTTCATCCTGAACTCATTGATATCAAAGAAGCACTCAATAATACTGTATTTGGGGTCCAGGGTGATGTATTAATGCTACATGATAGAATGTATTTCGCATGTTTTCATATATGTTTTACTGCAATAGCATTTTCTTTGCCTTTTATTTTTTTTTTCTGTTTTCTGTTTAGTTTGCTCTTTGATATTTAAATTCAGGTGAAAAATGCTAAAGAAAAGCATTCTGTTGTGGCACAATGTGTTTCCCTGTATTGTTCAAACTGCCACAGAGAACTTTATAAAGGGGTTTTCTTCCCTGTTAGATTTTCTGAGTTTTCCCTGATTAACTGTATGCTTTGTTTCAAATATTCTTCCCTTTTGTTTTAAATACCGGAGCTCATACCTTAGTCTGTGACACAGACTCCTTTAGCAGCCTTAGATGGGAGTTTACCATGCCCTTCGACTGCACATAGCTCCCTTTAAACAGTAGCTGTGTCCTCTTCAGTTTGAGATAAAAATCCTTAAAATCAAAGGCTACTAGTTAGAAGAGCCTACATTTGAAGTGCCTTGAAGACTTTGGTTTTCCTTTCATTTCTGTGGGCCTCAGATCAGTCTGTACAGTCCTCTTTGTTCATTTATAAGCACAAAGAAGAGATTCTCTTTCATTTATCAGAACCATAGTCCCTCAGATAAAAAAGACATTTTTTATAAGGGATGTTATGGAGTTATATAATGATCTTATAAGCCAAAAGCTCATTACATGTCTCCTTTTAGACCCCTGCCAAGGATTTAAGCAGGACTAGCCTAAGCACAGAGACAGGCTGGTCAGGCTGGTAAGCTGAACCGATGTCTGCAGAAGACTCAGACTCATTCAAGTATGTTGGCAGAGGGAAGCCAAGCACGAGCCTGAGGTGGTTTGCCAAAGCCAGTGGGGTAAATCAGGAGCTGGGCTTGGCCCCACGCATCTGTGCTGGAATCTGAGCTGTCACCGCCACATGGAGCCGGGATTGACTTATTAAGAGTTTGACGAGAGGCACTTGGTATTCCACAAGGAAGGCGGCCTTTGCGTGTGTGTTGGGAATGAAGGAGTTATGGCGTTTCTATGGGTCCTGTGAGCCTTTTATTTCATTCAGCTCTCTGCTGCTGCACAGCATGAACTGACTGAGCCCCAGAAGAGGTTAACGAGCACAACAGCCATCATTTGTGAGGAGTGGGAAAGAGCCATGTGCTGCACCAGCTTCTTTTCAAGGCTTCTGATTTTTTTTTGTCTTCACACTGGCACAAGGGCAAGCACCCAGCATAGCTTGTCTTGAGGAGCTTGGCAGCATTCTCCTCTCCTGGCAAACCTGATGAAGCCAAATAAAGTAATCTGTGCATTGTCTATTCCTTCCCTTGGGTGACTTTTAAGTTGAGTTAAAAAGAAGCAGGGGAGGGCGATAAAACTTTTGGATTTGGGGCCCTATTACTACTCATACCATGAGCACCTTGCTTAGAACAAACTAACTGAAATTGTCCATTAAAATCCTACTTTTTAAGTAGAAATTATTTTTTGAGACAATTCCCTCTCCACCATCCTCCCCCACTCTTTTCCAAAGCCATCATTGCATAGATTTATTCTATTCAGCCCTCACATTAGCAGATGTGAATGAGGGAATCTGACTGAGCCTGTCAAGGCAAAGAAAGCCATGAAAGAAGAGAGAGAAGAAACATTACACAACTATAATGGCAGCCACAATGGAAATATGCTGGCGTGAAAGCAATTAATGCAATCGGTGCTCTAAGTTCACGGCTTACTCCAAAACCAAGCAGCCCCTGGAAGTAATGTAGGGAACAAACCCTGAGCCGCTGAGGAAAGCACAAGTAAAAAGGCTTTGCTGTGCATACAAAGCTACTCCAGGAAAGAGCTTTAGCAAGGGACTTATCTGCCATAAGCTGCTGCAGAGGCAACTACACACCAGAGCCCCACTCAGGGACCAGAAGGTGACCAGGGTAATGCACCCCAAGGCTTTGCCTTGCTGATATGTCTGAACACTTTCAAACACACTACGGGGTGTGAGAGCCTACCTGAGCAGCCCTCCTCCCCCTCTGCTGCCCATCTGAGGATCCAAACTCTTCATCTTCCCAATGGAACAAAATCTAAAATCCTGAAAATGTGTGCAAATCAATAGCCATGGGGAGAGAAAGAAGAGGAAGTTCAGCCGAAATGTTTTTTTTTTTGTAATCTCAAGTAAGCCAAAGGAAAACAAAAATTTTGGCTAGAAAATGTTGAAATACAGTGTTTCAAGAATTTTTCTTTTCCTGAGAACAGCCTTTGCTGTAACTTTCATCACATGTGAAAGAAATAAAAATATTTTCTGGAAGTATCTAACTAGCTCTGCTACAGGTCCACCCATGTATGGCTGACATCAGGTGTCCCTCACAGCTCTTCACAGAATTAGTCACACAGAACTAGTAGTACAGTACAACATTTGCACAGCAGAAGTGCTGGTTTCCCACAGCACATTCCCACTAATGACACACGGTAGCAGAAGCAATCATTGAACACACAAAGTGAAATATTACAGAGCATGCAACACCTGATTATCGTACATGGCAGCAGGCCTGAAACAGGATTCAAATCCATAAGCTAATTTGGATATTTTTGCCTACCAGGATTAATATAAAGAAGACAAAGGAAGACGAGGGAGAGAAGTGGAAGTTTCCTCTCTGAGGTGTTACGATGTAGGGAGAGACAAGAAGATAAACCCTCAGCTGATCTCAGCGGGCAGACACATGATCATCTAAGTCACTCCCCATCTCCTGGGCCTGAAGGGCAGAGATCAGGCATGCCAGGGAAGATGTTGCTAAGGTTCCCTCTGAGCACTACTAAAGATTTCTCCCACACATCATCTCCATTTGCAGCAGCAACCCTAGAGGACAATGATTTTTACCCTTTGAGGCAACTTGATTTAGTGTCTTCTCCATTGCCCCAAATTTAGGGGCTTTCTTCAACCTGCTGCACAGTAACAGCACTTTGACTTAATTATCACTAGATCTTCCATCTGGTATAGAAACATGTATAAGTGTTCAAGGGGACATTCCGTGAATGTAGCTAGTTGCTGCTCTCTTTGCTCATGTCAGGATTTACTTGTAAAAGAATTCAGTTTGAATTACAGGTTGAATAGATTTTTTAAAAAAATTTTTCAATTATTTTCTTTTTCTGTTATTTATGACAGGACTCTTTTTATTTTCTAAAATTATATTTGTGTATATTATAAAATAGGGTTCTAACTGTATCCTCACATTGTACCACCTCATTTGCATCGTTTCCTTTTAATGCAGACATAAAACAATGGTATATACATTTTAGTTCTATTTATAATTTATCTCCTTGTATAGTTAGAAATGAACCCTCAAAATGCAAAGGAGAATCATCAGCACATTCCTCCTTTCTTGCTTTCTTTTTAGAATCACCTCTTTCCTTTGTAGTTATAAATGAGGCTTCTTTTCTTCCTTTTTGTGATGTCTAAGGGAGCTATCAGTCACTGCTGTAGGTCACAAACGTGTTACACACTGTGGTGATAAATCACTGTCAGGAGGCAGCTACTGTAGAGTTAAACAGGGCTCTGCCCCGCATTAATGAAACAACACATTCAAGTTGACCTGCAGTGTGTCTCCCTTCACCTGAAAATCCTCAAATCCACACAGTTATTTTCCAGAAGAGTCCCACCAATTTTTTCCCCCTTCTCTTTCCCAGGGGAGAAGCCTGTTTTCACTGAAGTCTGCAGTAGCCCAGGTGCTCCAGGGCAGTCACTGTCAGAGCATGGAGTTAGGAGATCTTGGGGGATTTTGCTTTGCCATTCCAGGCCAGGTCAAAGAAACAATCAAAGAACCAGGGAGAAAGGGAGAGAAGAAGCAGGAGGCAGAAGGTGACACAAAAAATCTGGGCATGAAGAAAAAGGGCTGAACAATAGTTTTACTGTTATAGAAAATAAATTAGTTTAGAACCAGTACAAACACACAGCACTGTGAATAAACTCAGCTCGTTAGAAGATATGATGAATGTCAGAAAATAGATATCAAGTACCATACACCAACTTTCAAAATCAGAGTCTGAGCCTCAGACTATGAAATCAGTTTATATTTCAAATTTTAATTTCAAAATGACAAAGCTATATATACATTATCCAGTTACCTTATTTTTCCACTTCATATGCAGTCTCTAAGGTAGTACTTAAGATATCTAAAAGAGCGCATTTTCTCTGCTCCTTTTTGTTCAAAATAGAGTGGAAAACATAAACAAGATGTTATAAGCCCACTATGCTAATTATATTATTATTAGAACACACAACTTCTAACTATTTGACAAAAAAATAAAGCGGGGAAAATGAGGAGAGCAGCAGCAAGTGGCAGTGTTTGCCAGCTCCCTATTATGACAGAGTCTAAACAGAGGTTAGGCTCATGCCTCCGTCTGTGAGGAGGTCACATCAAACCGCTTTCACCCCACAGGCAAGGTGAAAACAAGACCACACAGACAAAGAGGAATTGAGCTTCAGCTGGCATGACTGGAACCAATGCCAGTCAAAGAGTTCATTGAACAGTTCAATCATTTATCTTGACAGGATATGATTCTTTTAAGGCTCCTTCTAGCACTCAGGCACAGCCAGCTCCTTAAAAACTGACACAGAATTTAATAGCTCTAATGATCCAAATGAATAATAAGTCTAGAAAATTAACTTTTGATAACAGGCTGATATACCCTCTCATGGCATACTGTGTTTATTAAATGTTATGGTAATTTATCACTGGGGAAAACATGATGTTAGCTTTTATGGACAGACTCCAATACTTTTTTTAAATGGAAGTTTAGAGCGGGATTTACAGTGGTCCATGCCACACAGGTTGCCAGAGGATGAATTTGATGTCCTTGAAGCCAAAACACAGACCTTTGTCACTCCAGAGGAAGCAACAGTGCTGGTGAACTTCCCATCCTGCAGACTGCAAGTCACATTTTATGCATTCATCTGGCTTAGTCTAAATTCCAAACCTGTGACTGTCAGAGAATTCTCTCATTCTCATTAATTATATTATTGACATGTTTGAATATATCCACACAGGAAAACTAGGACTTCAATAAAGAAGATTTAACCAAGACTGAAATTAGACAGTCCCAGTTTTCTTGTAGCTTTGGTCTGACTGAGTAATTTCCATGTTTGACAAGAGTTTTGCTGAAAGATTGGCCATATAGGGATAAAAGCATATAAGTTTGTAACAGGATTTCTTCCCAGATCCATCTCATGCTGCATCACAGCACTGTGCAGTGTTCTGCTTTTCACTGTTGATTTTGAAAGGAATGAATCCAACACTAAGTACTGCAGTGGTCCTGCCTATAACAAGCCTAGGCCAACTGTCTGGACCCAACAACACATTCTCTCTTTTTAAATCACTCCTTTTCTTACAACTAGCTGGTGTGGGGTTTTTTGGGTTTTTTTTGTTTGGTTTTGTTTGGTTTTTTTTTTCTTTTTGGGGAGGGGGGCGGGTGTTTCTGGTTTGAATGTATGTTAGCAGTATCTGCTTAAGCCACAAAACAGGTTTTCTCTCATTCTGAAAACCTTTCAGTTGCAGTCAAGGGCAATTTCTCTACTCTGCTGCCATGAAACCACCTTCTGGGCTGCAACAAATACAGTATCCAATGTACATCATAAATTCAGCTTTGGCATCATTAGCATCTCTCTAATAACAACCAAAATCAGGTGATTTAAGTGAAACATGCCATCTGGTCCAGTCATAATGCAAACACGCACCTAAGCCAAAATATACAAACGAACTAAAGTCCCAAAAGGCAACCTGGGAGAAGTTACAGAGCAGTCCCCACAATCCACCTTAAACGCTCCAGCACAGAACTAAATCCCACTCATAACTACTCACACATCTGTAGCATCTTCTTTTGAAAGATACCTAAAAATCTCCCTATAGTGCTTGGAGACTCCAGCTCACTCCAGTAGATTGTTACTGGGACTAACTGCCTCAACTATAAAAAAGAAAGAAAGTAGTATTATTTTTCTCTTCCAAAATTCTCTAGCTATGTTTTCCTCCAACATTGCTGCCTTTATTATAGAGGTATTAGCTAGCATTTTTGCCATTAGTTACCTCTTTGCTTTCTGTAACTAAACAGAATTAGCCTCATTATTCCCTTACACAAAACCTGATTTTTCAAGAGCTTCATTTTAACACATTGACATTAGTTCATTGCAGCAATTAATTTCTAATAACAATAAAAACTAAAACCATGTTATTGCTTATGTATTCATAGCAGAATTCATAATTGCCAGTGTTCAAAAAGAGGCAAAATATTTGACTGATAATTTTTGGCCAATAGCACCAATATGTAAGTTTTCATGCTAATTCCTGATTATTCTTTATATTTCTAAAAGAAAAAAGGGTATTTCATTAAACACATTCTGTTTTCCGTTATTTTTCCAGGGGGGTTAGGTAAAGAAGTTCTTTCTACCAAACAGTTACAGAGATACCCTTTTAGGAATGAAGTTTTTTAGCAAGACTCGTGATACACTGTAGTGAAGAGACAATGGAAAAATAACCAAAGAGAGAACAAATCTCCCATTTTCTGAATGACCTCACTAACAACTAGGTCGTTTAAGAGAAGACAAGTGGCAACTGGTACCAGCAAGACCCAAACATGTGCAAATAAAAATATATATGGCATCCATGAACCAGACACATGCTGAATTTTGTGCAGATCACACTACTTGCACTACAAGTGGGCACGAGCTGTTGTGTTCTTTGGTGTCAGCCAAGGACTACAATATCATTATCACCAAAGATTAATGACACGACTCATACACCAATACAGGCCTGGCAAGAGAGATCTGTTCCCCTCTCCATCAGGTCACCCAAGTCAGTTAAGCACACCCATTCCCAGACTTTGCTCTGCTCCTGCCAGGATAACTGTTTCCTGACACCCACAGCCCAACAGAGCAAGGGGCTCCCCAGGCCTCAGGATAAAACAAGGGTGCAGGCAGGAATGGAGGTGCCCAGGTGTGCTTGGTGCTTTTGGGACTCTCAACTGCACAGAGAGAGCAGGGAAAGAGATAGCCAAATGCCTTCTGATGCATTCTTAATTGATAGGACCATACATCCAAGCACTTCCTAAGCATTAATTCAGCAATGAGAACAAATGCCAAACCCCTTCCTAAGGTGGCAGCAACCAAAATGAGAGAGATTTCTGAATACTTCTGCAAAGGGCTCCATGTGACCAAAAGCCCAACACACAGACAAAACCTCTCAGTGCATCTATTACACATAAGACAATTACAGAAAAGCAATCCGTAGCACTTGCTGACAAAAAGCAATCTAGAAAACAGAAAATAAAATACACCCTACCTGGTATCATAAACTGCAGTTCACCAGGGGATTTTCATGGTGTTATTGAGTTTGAGAGACAAGCTCGAGTGGTTTAAATAATTGAAAAAAGAAAATACAACAGCCACAACATCGTGTCTCAAAGCACACTTCCTTGTATCTAATACACAGGGCAGTCTCACTCCAAATATATTTGAGACTTTCCATTTCATGTTCTACAGATGATGTTTGCAGCTCTGTGTAGGTATCTAATTTCCAACCAAAGAAAATATGCTGGGGGCAGCATGAGGTTATAGCAACCAGCCAGTCAGAAAACAAGTTATTCAAAGACTGTTCAAAATAATCCTGTAATTCTATCTATTGTGCAACCTTTGCTTTCAAAAGAGCAATACACTGTTCACAAGAGGGAGTTTTCATGAAACCAACATAATATAGTTTAGATGTTCTTACCCAATTTTAAGCAAAAATAATAAATATTTCACTTTACAATATCATTGCCATACTATTTTTAGTTCTGTATGAGACCCAAATGACCAAACACTTTTCATTTCTCTGCCTCACATAGTAAAAGAAAGTGGGGGTATACATCTGCAACACCTTGCTTTTGGATAAAGAAATGATAGATGAAATGCAAAGTTTTTAAGGCAAATTGATGACACAGCTGAGCACCTTGGTCAAGAAACTGAGATAACACTTTCTTATGCATTACTTGCAAGAATAGAAGTATATGATTAAAGATTTGTGAATTCTTTAAGACAGATATTCTGCTCTTCCAAGGAGTGTAGATCCCCAATTCTATCAGAGCTATAGCCGTCTGTATGACCCATCCATTCAAGTTCCAGAGCATAATAGCCCTTTACATAAGCTTCTGAAAGGAACCAAATGGTAGGGAATGAAGTTCCTCAAGTGGATTATCAACTAGCTAAAATACAGGAAATGAAAGGAATAGATTGCCCATTTTTCACATTAGAGAGAAAACAATGGGTAGGAAATGACATGCATGACTATGCTGAAAGCATAGGTGAAAATGGAATTAATAATGAGGCAATAAAACATATCACGTTACAAAAATGTTTGGAGATGTTGATTGTAAGGCTAATTGAGAGAAGGGATGCAAGAACATTTCACAGCAAGTCAGGGGACAAACAGCAAATGTAATCCTGAATCAATTCACAAGCACATGGAAAAATAACCACGATCCAAGGAAGGTCTCTATATCAGTATTAACACTCCATAAAAAGATCTGGTACCCTTTTCCTGCCTCTCTGTAGCATCAGTTCCATGTTTAAGAGTAGGGAAAAAAGCATATACAATGTTAAGAATTTTAAGGTGAATTGAGAGTGAAACAGAAAAAATAATGTTTGTCCTGGTTAGAGTAGCCAGGATCAGTTTGTGACTGGGTGGGTGTGTATTCTAAACCCTCTATGTCATTTTTCTCATGAACAGCTCACAATGGTCCACCTGCAGCTACTGCCTGAGGCACACCCAACCCCTCAGGCTACAAGTTGGGTGTTTAGGAACTTCTGTGGGATAAGGAAGTTTTTCCTGCCTTCACACCTACCTGAGGGGTCATGTCTGCTAATGGGCCATTAGGGACGTCAAAAATATGCCATTATTCACCTCACAGAGTAAATCACCTACTGTGAGACTCTCCACCCTGGGGAAGGAACTGGGCATTCCCATCAGAGCCCAAGAGGATATAAGCTTGGGATTTTGGGACTTTGGGACTGGGATCTCTCATCAGATCCAGAGGAGGAGCAGAGCCTTGACAGGACTGAGACTTTCCCCAGACTGCAACCATCATTGTCACCAGCAGGTTTCTTCCTTTCTTCTTACTTTGAACTCAGGGGTCCATGTGGTGCTCAGCACAGGGGTTGGTGAGCTCCATTCTGCTCATGCCCCGCTGTGCTGGGCTGTACATCTGTTTTTGTGGCACAAAGAGCTTTTCCTTCTGTATCAGTGTATTTTGTGATCTTTTATTAAATTGTTATTCTGACTTGCAATCCCATTCTGAGTTGGATTGATTTCTCCTGCCAGTTTAACGCTAAACCAGCACACTGTTATATACCAGTAGAAATCTATGAGGCTCTTTAAAGCTGTGACAGCTTAGCTCGTCCCATTTCCAAAGCAACAGAGGTGAAGTATAAGAGGTTTTGGCTCAAAGGAGGGCAAAACTCAGGTCAGAGGTCCAGGAAGACTCCCATGTGGGGAGAAACTTTGTCAACCATAAACATGGGACACAGGAAAAAAAATAATGGGGGCAGAGGACGGAGGTATACGATACAGTTCCACAGAGTCACAAACAGAGTATTGGCACATAACCACACTATCTGACAAAAAGTTTGAAGTAAAAGCGATGAGCTTTTTCACAGAACGTGCAAATATATTGTGGAAGTCACTGCCACAAGATGCTATAGAGGTAAAAGAATACAAACGACATAAAAATAACTTTTTTTATAATAAATAACTTTTTAAAAATAAAAATTATTTTTAAAAAGGCAGAATCCTGGAAGAGTACTTTAAAAACATTATTCTACATTTGTCCAATTTCTTATTTTCTTTCGCTAGACCTCAAGCACTGAGCACTCTCAGAAAGAGGACACCAGTCTAAATGAGCCTTTAATTTTACATAGTGTGCTGCCATGCTCTTGCATTTTCACATATATTAAGGGTTAAATTCAGAATAATGTGTTCACTCAGGAGTTTTGCCAAGAATTCAAATTTGGGCATTTTGCCTCTTAAGCGCTGTGAGAGGAATTAGTTAAATCCAACTTTGTAATGGATACAATGCTTAAAACCTTCACTGCTACCGCCAATGCTGCCACCCTTGGGTGCAAGACTGCCATCATTGCAGTCTCTTTCCCCTGTAGTCTTTGATCTTGAGGTATGACACTAGCAGTGAGGGAATTCTTCCCTCATTCTTCTACAATATCTGCTCTTGTTACTTATTAGCAAATCTGAAAACTTTGTTTGATAATAGCAGTTAATAAAATAAGTTTTAATGCGCTCAATCCATCACGAGGAACGCTGCATTTAATCAATCCTGAATTAACAATAATACTCCCAAGTGCAACCTATAGCTTCTCTACTATTCTGATTTTGAGAAAACTGTATATAAAACAACTCAAATGCTGAGAATATATTAAGGCAAATCACATACAGGAAACATATAAATTTAATGATGATAATATACATTGCTGTGTGGTAAGACTTTCTAAAGTCAGCCTTTACAACCAGACTCCAATGCTATTTACTCACCTAAATAATTATTGGGACACTTTCAAAGGAGTTCAGCATTCAGCCTGTTGAAATCTTTTGAAAACCTGGTCATAATGGTCACAATGGGAACTCAGTTCTTTAGAAAAACTAGTCAACAGCTGAGAGTGCCAAGCCAGTGAGAACTGGATCTCGGACTTGCTTCATTACATCTCTTGAACTACTCAGCAGTGGCTGATGGAAACAGACGAGTATTTACCCTCACTGCAGCCTGCATCAGACACAAATCACGTGATTTTTCTATTATATCGATTTTCCCAGCAGAAACTTGGGTTCAAAAAAACCTTTTCTGAGGGAAAATATTGATTTCAAGGAACTGGTTTGATTTTCCCTCATAACATCATTTCCATGCAGTGCAGTTCCCACGACCTCCAAGCAAGCCTGTGCTTCCTAACTTGTGGATTAACAACTGAATAAAGAAATCTGTTTCTTAAAAATTGTGATTCTGTAGATGTTTGCCTGATGGGGAGTTGGAAAGGAGCTATCTGTGGTCATCTTAGGCCATGCCTTCTGGAGTCCCATTAACTCTGCAGCTCTTGACATTTCCAGGTTTCTAGTCCCTTGGAGTCCTTATGCCCATAAGGTGTGTTTTAGTTGTCTAGGACTGTATTTGATGCCTCATGGTATCCCATGTGGCTTCCAGGTGCTACTCCAGGAAGTCCCAGCACTCAATAGTCCTGAAGTTCCAAAGGCATCTAAAGAGGCATTAGATACCTGTCTAGGCACCAGAATTGCTACTCAGCAAAGTTTGAGACAAGCTGCTACATCTCTGAGGGGTCCAGTGTGCTAAGCAGATACTTTAACCAGCAACTGAGCCAAAAAAGGTTAACATTTACATCTTCCCTGCAGTAAAAGTTCTTCAACTCAACCAGTTGAGTTGGAACAAAATGAAGTTATTAAAAATATTCTCTAGAGGAAAAAAGTTTCCTTCTTACAGATTCTAGCTAAATTCCACATAGCAAGTCTTTGAAACAATTTTCTGCTTTGTTCCTCTCAGCCACAAACTTCCAAAAGATATGAAGAATTGCCCACTTACAATAATGCAATAATAATAGGTTGCGTCACCAGAAAAGACTAAAAGTTTTTTAAGCTCTTATTTACTAAGAAATAACTTTCTTTCATCTATTTTTAAAGGTGATTCTTTCAAAAAATTTTTTACTGTAGAATTGCAATAAAAGAAAACTTGAGAATTTCCCATTTATTGTCTCTATACACATCATAATACTCTATCTCTTTTTTAGTCTTCTATCTACTCCATACAGATGTTTATCACTTCCTAATTTGACATTTTCATTCTCCAGATCCTCCCAGGTCATTCTATACCCTTCATGGGATGAGATGATCAGAACTAGTCACAGAAGTCAGAAGAAAAATGAAGAGTATCTCTGTCATTAAAATATTCAGGCCACATCATTAATTATTTGGGCTTCTCCTAGGAAGTAGAGGTTGTTTCCCCCCAGGAGATCAATAACATAATTTTACCAATGAATACCTAAAGTTTTTATGCAATTTCACATATGAAGGTCAAACTTTAAAAACAAACAAAAAAAGCTGAAGTTTAAATTGCATTGTTCTACGGTGCTATTCCTTACCCCTAAATAACTATGCACAGCCAGCCAGTATTTGTCATCAGTGTACACTCACATGGTGCAACTCACTGGAGCTGCAGGGACTTTTGGGTTTGGGCTGATTTAATGTCATTGATGATGCACACACACACACACAAAAAAAAAAAAGGATCCTAAAGAAGGTGTGAATGTGAAATAGTCTGTCTTAACACTATTATAATGTTGCTCACGTTAAATGATATTAATATACATTCTGCAATCACAGAGACAGTGCTGCATCAGGGTCCTGGACAACTACCTGGAAGGACCCGAAGAGAGACATCTTCAAACAGGAGTGATGACAGCAGGGCTAAAGGAGCAACATTGTTCCTACTTAGAGTTTCACATCATCATCCTCATCTCTGTTTCTTGTATCCTGGGGTGGGTGGAGGGGCGCTGCAGTAACTACCTAAAGCTTCATCTACAGGTTCTGTTTTCCTCTTCCCTTTTTTTTTTTTTTTAAGTTGATTGTATTTACAAAATTTTTGTTTTAAAAATAAAACAACCAAAACCCCAACATTTCCATTTTTAAAATTTGCAAACAAACTCTCAAAAACAATAAATTACAGCCCCTACATAACATAATATTTTCCTCTCTTCAGGTGAATGTTTCATGATATCATCTAAGTGCTGAACTGAATAATAGCCTTGGGGAGAACATTTAATTCTGGACTCTTCATGCTTCTAACTACTTGACTTCTCCATCAAAACTTTTAAAACTGTAGCTCTTTTGTTTTACATTAGGCATACTCAAAACTTATCTATGTTTGTAGAGGAGGACTTTGCACAGTCTTTCACAAGGACCTCCTGTACAGAGCTTTGCTACACACAGGTGAGCCTTTGAAGGGGTTTTTCTGAATGTGTGGTCAACCTAATCACATTGCCAGTAACACTGACTATAATTTTTTATGTTTATTTAGACTTTCCAGTATGTTTAACACGAAGTATAATGTTGGTACCATACCTTTTGTATAGTTGGGATGAATCCTTGTATGTTTACTTCATCACCATTAAAAAAAAAAAAAAACAGTAAACTTTCTAAATTTAGTCTTCAATACACAAGGCACAAAGTAGAAACTTTTAAATGAAACTTTAGCAGAGAGTCTTGTGTGTTTGAAATGGCTCAAATTTCTTATTCATAATGTATATACAACTCTGTGGGAGTCAGGGGAAAGAGAATAGTTCCCTGGCTGTTCATTTTTGAGATGCAATATGCATTTGTGTATGTATCTGACTGCATCCTCTCCTCCCTGCCTCAGGTACGATGTAATCTTTTACATCTAGATGACTGTTTCCAAACTTTTCCATCATACAAAAACCACTCACCATTTTAATATTGCCATGAGCACATTTTTATAACTTTATTTGCATATAGTTATTGTAAGTTCTATGTTTATTTTGCACGTTTTTATAATTATTCTATACCCTTTCATATTGTTTTTATGTATTTTATGTATTCATATATTTGGTTTGCATCTTTTTACACTTTTAATATTTTTTATATGTTAATATCTTTGGTTTATATATTTATTTCTATATTTAATTTTCAAATTTCTATGTGTTTAATACGTATTATATTAATCCATATTTACTTTATATATTTCTTTATACCCACATTCTCTCAGACCAATTTTAGGAAACCGCCTCATCCATGTAAGCGCATTCACACTCGCACCCCGGATTACTCAAGCAAGGGTGTTGCCTCCCACAAGGCTCTCGCAGTGCGTCGTGAGGATTCGAGGAGCCTCTTCCAGGTGCTGCTCTCGCCGGTTTTGGGGTGTTGAAGCCGTGGCTTGGGCTCTGCTGCCCTCCGGTGGTCCCGTCAGGAGGGTTCGGGTTCCGAGATTCACCTCCGCCAGCCCCAAAACTGCCCCGAAGATCCTGGCAAGGACGGTTGGAACTAGGAAATCGTCATAGTCCCTTCCAACTTAAAACATTCACTGTTCCTACGTACTGAACTGAAGAGGGCCGGGGGATACTGCTGGAGAAGCTGGATGTTATTCATAGCATTAACTTATGCAGGAGCCGTCCTCACCCCAGGCGCCACTTTTGGAGGCACCGACACACAACCATTGTGAAAGCCAGAAAAACTGCAGGAAGGCAGAAAGGAGAGTGGCTTGTCATTTAAGCAACAGAGCCAAAAATGCAGCCTGAGCTTTCTTCTCCCAAGTCCAGATCTATTTCTTATGGCAGTGGCTGCTGGCCAGGTAATGCTGCACTTGGTTCTTCCCAGCAATGTCAGATGTCCTTGTGGGCAATCTGTTGCCCTTGGATCATGGCTTAGGGATTTCTGCTCTACATTTCCACACTGTGTTACCCAACTAGTACAGCACATAACAGAGCCCTGTAACTTGATGTAAACCTCAGCGGGTTTACATATCATAAGACCGAAGACAAAATAAAATAATATTGTGTTATTCCATTTGTCAAAAATTATACCATATCACTTCTCTGCACAATTTTGTTTCTCAATCATATTTTGAGATGGCTTTTCCTTGACAGGATATTTGGCTGAAATCAAACCATTATAACCACAAAAATAAACACATTTGGATAATATTATAAAGGCTACATTTAAAAGGAAGGGAAAAAAACTGGGCAAGGGTTGATTGCTCCATATCATTATCTGCAATTCCACTCTATTAGTAGTAAATTATTAACTATATTAATCTAACTTTGTTTAAGTCTGACTAGACAAAAGTATTACTACGAAAACATACAAGCCCTATGTAGGCCAAAATTACAGCAATCTCTCTGCATTATCTAGAGCAAGAAAGGAAGTCCACAGGTAATAACACCAAAGTAGCAACAGAGCTTCTGCTCCTTCCCTCCTGCTCCACAAAATCCCTTACCTTGTGGTGTCTGGTTTTTTTCCAAACATCTCTAGTCCTACCATGGTCAACTGCTAAGATCTGAAATGTGTGTACTGCTCTCTGTTCTGCTTCTCTACCACGGGGTTAGAAAAATCAATGTAACATTTACAGCACCAGAAATCCATGCCCTATGTCACTCTGACCATCCCAAATCCTGGAATCTCAGGGGTTTCCCAGTATGTTTGCTTTACATACTGCAACCTTTGCAGAACTGCAGAAGCATATATACAAAAACAACCCCAGTCTCCTTCTTGGATGTTTATAAATTGTGAAATAGGTTTTCTTGAGAATTACCATCAAGAGCCATTTGAGCCAGCCTTTCATCTTTAGGAAGCCCATTTGATCCTAGCTTCCAGAATCTTTTGATCACATCTTAAAGATGAAGCTGCTTACCTGCGGACATTACACAGATGTTAACTCAACCTACAAGTCTATTTTGATGTATTTATCCAGCAGCTCATAATTGTGGATAATTTCATTTCAAATATATGTGAGAAATATATGCTATATTTATATTCCATTAAATATGGCATGTAATGATCCTGAAGTGTGTTACATCACCAGGAACATCCACAGTTTTTAAAAAATACATATTTTGTACCAGAGCAGTACCTTCTCCCTTTATCACACCATTAATGGCAGCAACATGGGAACAGAGTCTATGGATGGTCTATCAAGAACTACAATGAAGGAGAGACAGAGTAGAGACAGGGACACAAGGTGACTTTAACATTCCTCTATGTCATGTACACTTCCAGGTCCAGGTTACTAAGTCCTTTCCTCCACCTCCATGGCATTGTTACCCAGGAACCTTGTAGTTTCAATCCCCTGTACATCTGCCTCACAGCTGTACATGGGGAACACTTCCAACAAATCAGGGACTTATTTAGACATCCTGTGTTCCTACCAGATCTACAAGACATGGGGCCTTACCCATGGCTTGAGGATGACTTTTATTTTTTCAAACAACTTGCAATTATAACAAGAAATGTTGGCAGAGGTACGTCTGAGCAGCCCCTGATGTTACAGTCATTCTCTTGCAGCATGATTCTGATTATAAGCTCAGCCTTACAGCTCCCCCACCCAACACTCCCCTTAAAATTTGTAGTAAATAACACTGTCCAAGTTAGTGCTGCGTACACTACTCTCCTCATGTCTCCCTAGCAAAGCCTTCTCAGACATGGCTCTGACTAGAATGCCTTTTGTTTACAATTTTACCAGCTGAAAGAGTCTTTTGAGAACACAAAAAAAAAAAAAAGGGAAAGAAAGAAGGCTGAAGAGGCCACTACGAGGATCTAATCCATGGCTAAGACCACCCCTTGACCGGCAGTCTGCGTTGCCATCAGCTGTATGCACCATGAACGCATTGGGGTTTAGATCAGCTGTCTGTGCCTTCTCCCTCATTAACATTGATAAAAGCAATGGTGTCGCCGGGTGCGTGGCATTCCTCAGCATACCAGCTGCAGCTCTATCTTAATGTATCCTGTGGGCTTGGAGAATTAATTAGTTCTGATAGTCACCATGTTTCAAAATGATGGCTGTCATAACCCCACAGATAAAATTACACACTCCTGGCATTTTCCACATTGCCCATTCAGACTCTCCGTAGGCCGCTGTTGGCTTCCTCAGACGTATGGCACTGGAAAGATTCAACTTGCCAAACCTTTTTTTTTCCTCTCTCTCTTTTTGTTACATTCCAATTAAGTCTGTGTTAATCAAAGGCAGTATTTCCCAAATATTCCCCCCTCCCTTCCCCAAGCCTGCTCCTAGGCAACTTGATGGTTTGTACCCCCCTTCCTTCCACCTACAATTAGCATTCAGACGTCTCTCTTGGCAGAGCCAAAGCCTCCCTCCCCCTAGGAAGCTTTCTTCTTATGAACACATTTTATCTTTCCCTACCCGGCTGCAAGGTGCTTTAGCCAGTTTCCAAACAAAGAGCAAAGTGACTTCCCTCAGACATGTGGAGCCTCAAACACCCCTGTGACAGTTTTCCTGCTGTGACTGGCTCTGAAACAGAAGCCACAAACAGTAAAAAAACAGTAATTTGTTTATTTTCTGCTGCTTACTTCCATATTACTAAATAGGGATATTAAATTTAGTTCAATACTGCCCTCACCCTTGACACTCTCTAAGATCTCATTAGCAAGGCTGTACCTCTGGGAGAGGAGTTAAGTTGTAAGTAGGGTGGGACACACCAGGAAAGTAGTAGTCGGTTTTGTCACATAGAGCTCATGATTGTTCAGACTGCATTAAGTGTTTTGTTTTGAAACAGCCTTATTTCTGTTTTGTTTCTTCCTCTAAGATGATGCTTTGGCCATATGACTGTGAAATGGCTGAGCTTTGCGTGAGTCTTCAAGAGCTCATCATGTGCTGTTTAACCATCTCTGAGAAGAGAGATGAGTTGAGGGAGCTTTACATTCTGAAAGTTAAGGGGAACAATATACCATGCAAGTCATGCAGCCAATAATCAATTAAAAATCTTAAAATGCAAGAAATTGTATGGTCATCAAAACTGTGTAGAGGAAGGCAAGTGCTGCAACCATTATGTCTGTATCTCCACTGTGGTTTTTATTTACTTTCAAACTGAGCTTACGGACTAGTGCCTGGCTGTGAGAAAGAGTAACTGCTTCATTGTAATGCTGAAATCAGTTGTAGCGCAAACATTGTCTTCCAAAAAATCTATAAATGAAGCATTGTGATTTCTGTGTTGGTTGACATTTTCACCATAGAAGTAGGAGAAACTTGAAGAGAGGCAGTAGGTGGAAGAAGAAAGTAAAAAGGCAGCCAGTTCACATCTACTTAAAGTGAGAGCACAATAGCAGAGCGGAGTAAAGTAGTGACACACACAAGGATATGTCACGGTACATGTGTTTGCAATATTGCCACACACACAGTGACTCTTGTTAATTTCTTTTTCACCAAGCTGCTTGCAAGTTTTCAGAGGTACAAGGATGGATAGCAGCTGAGACACAGAGCATCCAATTGGTTGGAATATCCCTAAGGAGGGTTGGTTGGGCTCCTCGACATCAAATTAATCCCAGCTTTCAGGTGTATCCATTCCCACAGTCACTGTCACTCCCACATTCCTTGCTCTCACTTTTCTCACTTGTATCAATATTATTAAAAACAAGTATCCAAGGAGACCAGCTCCACAAAAATATTTGTATTTTGATATTTGTCATTTAAAGCTTCCAAAATTTTCATCTTCTTGAAGGAAGTTGGCACAGATGTGTCAGCATGCAGGGCAGCATAGTGATGAAATCTCCACTGGGGATTCCAGGGACCCCTTCAACATTCTGTGGCCCAGGCACGAGGGGAGGAAGGACTCATGTTCCAGCCTGTAGTGACCACCACTATCATGGTTCCAAAAGCAAAGGGCAAAACCTGGCACTCAGGGCTTCCTGCCCATGAAACAGCATGCCAGCACACAACACTAGCGTGGACAACAGTGCTGGATCAGCAGCTGCCTGATACCTCAGGCCAGGACACCAAGACAGCCCCCCCTCAAGCAAGGCAGCATGCCAGCATCCTGGTTGTGTAGCAGGTACACTGCACAGGCTGCTTCAAGCACTGAGGTAGCACCTTCCCACCCTCTGAGGTCCCAGGGAGCCATGTCCTGTGTGCCAGGTGACCTATCAGCCTGTATTTCTGCCCACAGTGGGGCAGGAGCCAGCCACACAGAGCTATAGTTAGAGTCTGGCACAGTGTGCACTTAATCACCATGAAGAAGGAAAATGGCCATCCCCAAAAGAAGGAGAAGGTGTCTGGTCCTTGTGGAGCAAGGAAAGTGGACACAAGGGCAGTTAGTGGGGGGGCATGCTCCGACAAGAAGGGAGAAGAAGGAAAGGGAAAAAACGTTTACTTCACACAAATGCCTTTATGGGAGGCAAGAGCAGATAACAAGAGAGCTGATGTTGTTGCTCTTTATCTCAATCTACAGAACAGGAAAGGGACATGCTTGAATTACAGCTCCTCTCATCACTGCACTCTCTGAAGTGGCAACACGGGCAAGAAACCCATCTGATCTCAAGCTGCTGAAGAAGCTGTTGGCCCCTGCCATCACCCAGGCAGGGACCAGGCAAACGTGTTTTGTCCAGGTAGCACAGACCCTGCCCAGACAGCCACTCTGCCCATGCTCCAACAACACACAACTGCAGAAGAGGCAAGATAAGTTTCACTCTCAAATATTCCACAGATAATGAGAAGCCAGCATGGGCTATCACCACATGGAAGAGAACATCCTTCAGGATTCTGCTTTTGGAGTAAAACCAGAGCCATTCTTCCCCCATGCCAGATCATACATTGTATGCAAAGCCAAAGTAACATGAAAGGCCTTGACCTCAGAAAAGAGAAACACCCTTTCTCAGGGACATACACATTGCAAGCCCCGGCTGCTATCATGTCTGCATAAACAAGAAATGATTTACTTTCCTTGTCATATAGCAGAAAGGAACAGGATCTGATGAGTTTACAGGAAACATCTTGCCCAGCCATCTCCTATCAGAAATTCTATTAAAGCATATAATAAAAGCAGATGAATTTGTACATTGTATTATGTGTTTATCACAAAAACAACACAAAGTTAAAGATAAGATGTTACAAAGCACATCTTTGTATCAAGGAGCTCTTACGCAGTGCCTTCAAATGACTAACAAAATTGTAAGGTCAGGGACGCCAAGCAAAGGTGGCAATCTGGAGGCATTCATATTATTAGGAATTTAAGACATGAGAGAGCCTGCCCTTACAAGACTGATCAGAACAGCAGCAAAGAGTAACACTAAAAAAGAGCCAAACAGCTCTGAGAAGAAATAAGAAAATGTTTGCTTTTGGCAAATCAAAATGTCTGGGTACTCATCCTTTCTAGCCACATCCATGTAACATAGCTGAATCAATTTTCCTCTCCTTAGCTCTAGAAAACTGGCCAAAATTATTCAACAAAAATAGCAAAGAGAGGAAAAAAATGCTCCTTTTTTATCCAGTGAACCAAAGCTGGAAGGTGTTTGTTTAGCCTCCTGAGATATAGTCACTAGAATTTCTCCTAAAACTACATTCAGGGGACAACCTTTACATTAGGCTGATTACATGGCTGATAAGACAACTTCCAGAGATCCTTTGCCCTCCTCTAGATCAGTTAAACAAAATGTAATTATAACAAGCACAGTAGCTACTCCCGTCCCCTATCATTGACCACTAAATGAAGAAATCATCTTCTGTCATAACCGTTGTGTCCTTCATTTTGTACTGTCAACAGTTTCAGAGAGAGGAATAAATGATCAGAGCCCCATCAGGATATCCTGTCATTCAGTTAGGAAGGCTTTATTCAGCTTTCCAGTGAAAACTTTCAGTAAATATCCTGCAGTTTGAAATCTCTCCTGCCTGGGCAAGCTCTGCATGCCCTATCCTTCACTCACTTACCTTGGGAAAGACAAGGGTCCTGTTAAACTATTTACCTAAGAATGCAGAAGAAATAGCACCTCTAAAGAACTGTCCTTTTAAGTCTGAATTAGAGTTTTCATGTTTGGAGGGTCCTGAAAGAAAAAAATCCTATTCTCCACAATGGAAAAAAACCCAGGTTTTTTATTCTTTTTTGCGTTTTTGGCTGCTATGAAATTGTGTTTGACATCACAAGTCCAAGATGAGGTAAGAAACAGTTTTTTATTTAAGTAATGGATTAGTATATGTCTGTATCATTCTATGTTATAGAAAGAATAGTTATCAGATACAGCTCCTTATAGAAGAAAAACCCACTTTAACAATCACTGATGGATATGACCCTGAATTATAAACTACAAGCTTTGTAATTCAGTCCTCTAAAATAACAGAAGTGCGTCTGTTTATTCCTCATGAGAATTTGGCTCAAATGATATGTCATGAGTACACTGAAAAAGCCTCTGAAAAATTGCAAATGAGGCAAAAGGCTGTAGCTGATGCATTTATCAAAAGAAAATTATTAGAATCTCTGATAAGTCAGAAGATGAAAGCAGAAATTTTCCTCTAGTGAAAATTATCCACTCTATTTACTACAAGAAGGGAAAGCTTTTTCAGATAGGTAAGGGAAAGAATCTAAGGATTTGAGATACTGAAAGTAATTGTACAAAGTTATAAACGTCAGTAAAATATCTGTAGACTTTTGGAGAAGTTTTGTACATTTGCCATGTATAAAATCCTATGGTTCTGTGAAATTTCACGACATGTCTTTCCATGACTCTTGCAGAGAGGCAGAAAGCATTAGGTCACAAATCTGAACCAGGAGTTCAACAGTGAGACATTAACTCCTCTAAACTATCTCACACCACAACATGGGGCTTTAAATTACTGCATTCTGGAGAAATAACACTTGTAGAAGAAGAAATAAAAAGATAGAAATTAGAGAGGGAGAAGGGAAGGTTACTCAGATGTTTTGTTGTTGTTGTTATTGGGTGTGTTTTTTTAATTGTTAAACTTATTCTGTCTCTTAAAAAAAAAAAACAAAACAAAAAGACGCTAAAAAATCAAATTTCTTCAATTTTCCCTAAAACAAAAAGGGAAAATAAGGAAATGGGAGAAAGTTGAAATAACCCTACCATTCCAAAACAGTGTTGTAGAACTGATGGTAGGGAAAGGGTTTATTTTTATTTAGATTTTACCCTTTCAAAAATCTTAAATTTTCTTGTACCAAAAGTAAAATTTTGCAAGGTGCCTTTTTGATGACAACTGCTGCAATAAGATCATTTCAGCCACTAATGCCAACAGTTTTTCCACTTCTGGACCTGAACACCCTACAGATCCAGATGTTTATCCAGTCTCAGGCTCTTAGTAGCTTGCACTGAGCACATGCAAGGAGCAGGGCTTCAGTAGCATACTTGGTAGAAGACTCAGAAAAAGCAGTCAGCACTGAAGACTTTGTGATTCTTCAGCATTATCAGTAATGATACTACCCAGTGGAAATTCTTGTAAGATTTTCTGTGCATGAACTGTGCACTTGTGCTGCTTGGTTCTTGCTCAGGTGCTCTCCTTAGGAGCAAGCTGCTTAAGTGGCTGCACTGGTGTGAGCTCCAAGATTATGAAAGGTTTGAAATGTTCTATCTCTTTCATGTTGTTGTCTTATGAGGTAATTTTGGAAGGAAAGCAAGGTGCAGAGATGTTCTGGTTGGAGTTTGTGGGAGCCTGATGCCCAAAGAGCCAGATCTTGTCCAGTACTTTACCAGTGCTGGGTTCTGTTGCAAGGGCAGGGAGGCTGCTCAGCCCTGCCAACATGGCACTGCTCACCCCTGCTTTACCCAGTGTCTGATCAAGCTGTGCCCACATTATACCCACATCTGGAGAAAGATCACATTTTCACTTCAAAGACACCTGAAATGTATCTACACAGCAAGGGATTTCCCTACCCAAATACTTGAATGTTACCCAAACCGGATTTAAGCAGTGCTTTTATAAAGACTAAAATTGAACAACTAAATGTACTTATTGATGTTACTGGTTAATGACAATCAGGCGGAGTCCCTCAGAGGGTATAAAACTAAATCTCCCTATCATGTCTGTGATACCTCCTCACAAACTTTACTAGTGAAATGCTCATCTCCTGAGGGGAGAAACCATTGGGGTGAAGGCTTCATCCTGAACTACCAGGCAATGAGACATTTAGAAAGCCCAAGTTGCCAGCGTACCCACCTAGTTGATCTAGATCAACCTAGATCAACTGTGAGCCTCTGCAAAGAGGTTGCAGCATCCCAGAACGTTTAGTACTATCTTGACTGCACAGAGTTACATTGTTTTCTTCTAAAATAAACATACTCAGCATTAGATCAGTTCTCACCATTTGTGAATTATGAACTTACTTCTACAAACATCAGGAAAAAAGATGTAGCTTACATTAGGTGCAGTTCAGCAAAGACTTGTTGCTTTAAAATAGGTTGACTGCTTTAGTGCAAGGAAACAGACACTATATTTGGTATATAGACATTTTCACATCTATGGTTCCTAACAACCACAAAACATACTGCCAACTGCTGTGACAATACCCTAAACCTTTTCTCCTTTTGTCCCTTTCTTGAGTTATTTGTCAGATTTGCATTCTTGAAACTAGGATCTCCACAAAAAGGGACACAAGCCTTTGGCATTTGAGTTAGAGGACTACAGCCAGGTTTCCCAAGCTGAGTTGGTTCCTTCTGTGGTTTCCTCTAGGAAAAAACCAGAGGAGACTGCTCTTGTCAGTATGCTCTGGTGGGGTCAGGCCCATAACTTCTGCCGGTTCTGAATGCAAAGCTAGATGTCATTCTTACATGCCACTTTGAAAATATCAGCCGTAGCCCTTTAGTTCAATACTGTGGTGCTGATAAAATGAAACCCACTTTTGAGAGGAACAGTGTTCCACATGCTCGTGCTGTACTCTCTGTGTGCTCAGAGCCATGAGCAATCTCCTCCACGCCTTGTTTAATTTTGCCATTCAATGGAGAAGGCACTTGTCGGCAACTTCGGAACTAAAACTTCATAGGCTGATGTTGCCTCAGTAACCTGGCTTTTAAGTCTGATCAACTTAGCATTTGTTGATAAAGCACTCTTGGGAAAAATATTACACTCAGAAGGGTTTATCCTGAAGTGGTTGGACATGTTTTGTACAGACAAGGCTACTGCAAAGCCATAGTATGTGGTCTATTACTTATTTTAGATCTAAAACAGGAGCTCCTGCTGAACAGGAATGAGGTTGTGACTGTGAGTGAGAACTGACTTAAATTTGTCATTTTTCAGCAATGTCACTGGGGACAGAGTTGTTCTTCTTTTACATGATTTTTTTTCCTGTTACAGATGAAGAAGCAATGTGATCAAAAGCTGCTCATTAGAATGAAAACCAAATGTGTACCTTGCTCTTTAAACCTTAACACCCAGTGCCCTGCTGGTTACACCAAAATTACCAACGGGACTGGGATACCAGACTGCAGGTATCTCTTTTATCAGAGCCCTTCTCTGTGAATATTGTTTTTCATTAATTAGAAAATTAATAAGAAAAAAAAATAGAAAAGTTAATTCATCTCACAAATACTCTAGTCTATGCAACTTTCTTGCAGAACATTTACTATTGGCTTCTCCAAATCCAAAACTCAAGATTCATGCAGAGTACTTCATGCTTAAAGTTAATCAACAAATAATATAAGAGGAAAATAAACATTGCTATTAATGGTCTCTCAGATTTTCTTTTCAGTTATATAATCTCTTCCTGATTTATTTTGCATACCTGGTATGAATGATACAAAATGCATGAGACATATATATACACAAATTATATTTATGTATTATTTTTATATATTATCATATAAATAATAGATTTTAAAAACTGCTAAATTGGGGAGGCATGGGGGTGAAGGGCAGGAAATAGTCTCAAAGTAAATTTCAACTCTTGCCTTTCAGATTAAAAAAAAAAAAAGGCAAAGCAATATTTTAGAGAAAATGTAACTCTTTTGAGCTTATTTAAGATTTAAAGAACGTTGATATTAAGAAAAAATTAAAATACTATTTCAAATCAAAACTTACAGAAAAATGCTGCATTTATGTTGGGGGGAGGGAAATACACTACTCAAATGAAACAGGATTCAAGGATCTTTTCAAACTCTTACATTGAACGTATGTTTTCATGAAGGAAAAAGGCAGATCAATGTAATCAAGCTTAAAGTGCTCTTGCCTGTAACTGAGAGGAGAAGGGGAAGTTAAGAATTTTATTTTTTCCCATGGGAGGCTTTTAAGTACTTTAAAGCAGCTCCAACTTCTTCTCCTCAGGTATTATCTGGAAATTAAAACACACACACTTTCTTTTCCGGGATGTCGGCACCAGTGTGTGAAGGAATTTGAGCAACCTGAGTGCTGCCAGGGGCACTGGGGCCCAGACTGCATGGGTAAGTCGCTTTCAGTGGGTTTTTTTAATATATAATTTGAACAGAAATAAAGCACTGACTTTTCATCTTTTTAGAAGTTATTGCTATGAGAAGTTTGCTCCTCGGAGCTTGTTACAAGTGTAGAAATAAACAACAGTTTTCAACTAAAACTTAGAGGATTTAAAGAAAAGCAGATATTTGACACTTCATTTAAACCGAAAAATTTATAGAAAAATGTTTTAAAAACTGAATAAACCTCCTTGGTTTTGTGGTTTTCAAGACAAATCATTTCAGTCAATGCCCACAAAATTATTTGGGAGGATGCACACAACCGATTTTAAAAGTTCAGATTTTCAAGCCACATATTTCCAGATGTCTTTAATTCTTTACTTTCTGATGCAGAGAGGGTCTTTTTTCAGCTGAACTCAAAATAGTTTCTTGAGCTGCCAAGGAATGCTGAAGGTCATTATTGAAGCAGGGCTAATCAGGAGGCCTCCCCTCCTGCTGCCCCTTCCTCAGGAAAAGCCTTTCAGCATCTCCACATCAGATCTCAGGCTACCAAGATGGGCATCAAGACCCACAGAGGAAGTTACCCTGCCCAGCCAGAGTGTTTCCTCCTTTAGTCAATGGCATCAAAGTCTGTTGCAATATCTGTGAAGTCCTTTTGTCCACAAAATGGATTTAAAAACATATGATTTTAGCCCAAGCTATTATTTAAATACCAGTCACTTATCTACCAAAGCAAAACAGCCCAAACTCCAACTTTGAGCTACTTCAAGAGAAAACACAAGCAAATATCTAAGTGCATAGTGTGTGGTCATGTCTTCTGAACATAAATACTTGTGGTTGGTGGTTTACCACCACCAAATGCAGTCTAGGTGCTCACCATCCCATATTCAAGATGCTCTGGGAAGCCACACAAGGTGTATCAGTATTTTTGGAGAGGGGCAGAGTTCACTGCCCCTTAATCAGAGCCCTGCCTGTAACACTCTGTGAAGGAGGCAAGGAAGCCCTCTCTTTGGACTAACTTCCTGACCACAAAAAAAAACCAATGAATCAAGGTTTCACTATTGTTTCTGCTGTCATTTAGAGGAAGAAGATAGCTCTCTCTGTTATCACAATCTCTCTAGTAGAACGTGGCATGACTTGAAATATTTGGAGGAAAGACAGTTCTTCCTGAGGCCAGTGAAAAATCCCTGACTAAGGGTTCACTTCACATTTAGCATCAGATGGCAAGGACAAAACTAGGTCTTAAATAGCATTCTGACTTCCTTAAATGATAGCACATGCTGAAACACACAGTGTGAATGAATGATGTTTTGCCCCCTTCCCTCCCCACAAGGACACCCAGCCAATCCAGCCACATCCCAACCTTTCTGCAAAAACTCATAAAGTCAATAGGGAAAAGTACTGGCAAGGGAAAGGTCCAGGAGGAAAATCACAGGCTTTTAATTCTGCCAGTATCACCCCACCACAGACACCACAGCTGCTAGAGTTCAGATGTCCCATGTGTGCAACCCATAGGTTGCAGCAGGAGCTACTCCCTAACCCAGCACTGGTTCCCACTCTGGGCAAGTATTGGCATGACTTCAAAGAAAAGCCTGGATACCAACTGAAAGGTACGACCAACTCAGTAGAAAGCACTGTAAGATTAAAGTGAGGGAAAAATGTGAAAAGTTGGGGAGGAAAAAAAAAAAAAAAAAAAGCTAAGAGGAAAAATAATTAACTCATTTCTATGAAATTATATGGTCCAAAATATATCTTTACAAATTCTACCCACTACTTCAGCCTTGCCGGGAGTCAGGGGAAGCAAAGGATTTCAAGAGTCTGCATTTCACAACACTTGGAAGATGCTGAATTTAACTGCAAGAGGGGAGAAAAAAAAATGCTGGAAGGTTTAAGGTCTTTTGGCCTAGATATGAGGATTTTACCTTTGTACCCTGACAGCTATAAGATGGAAAAGCATCTCTTTCTTGCTGCTTTTCAAAAAGCATCCTCAAGAAAAGCAAAGGTCTCACTTGAACCCAGGGTGGTAGCAGTTGACTGTGCCCATCATTCCTCTTGCATCCCAGCACTGCCACCTCTGGCTCCCTCTGTTGCAGGAAGCACTTTATCTGCCTCACCAAACTTGCACAACACTATGGTAATTTGCTAAACTTCTGATAAAACTGTGCCTTGGTGGTGGTATCAAAACAAGAGACAAGATGTAGTGAATTCAAAGGGAAGTGCAATGAATGCCAACTGCAAAAAAAAAAACATTTGGACAACAATTTTAAAGTAACCTTGCCTAGAAATTATACCATAAACTCCTGAGTTTCCTCTATATTTGCATATTCAATAAAAGCATCAGTGGAGGTAATTTTTTTTCCACTCAGTGCAAATATGAAACAGTTGACATGAGTCCTAAAGATGAGATTTAGCTATCATATGGTAACCATAGAACAAGATTCACTAAAAACCATTTTAAAGATTGAAGTGTATATACATTTATTCCTTTACCTCAATTGTAGCTGTTCCACCTAAATTCTTAATACATATTATTTCACTATATATGAGATAAACTGCACTAAAATTTCATCTTTAAATTTATTGGTTTTTCACAAGAAGCTTAGCTGGAAAACGTATATCTCACAGATTCCATTAGGGAATAAAATAAGAAATACTAACAGATTGGTTTAAAGCCAAAGCCTTCAGGGAAATTAGATATATACATATGCACATCCACTTATTTGCTCAACATCTGTCCAAATCAAATTTGTTTTTATTAAAACTTCCACTTCACTTAAACACTCCAAATCAGGATGAAATTGGGCAGTGGAAGCATAAATCCGGTGCTGCCCATCTCGACTTGCACTGAACAAACTCTGGGAGTCTTTAGAAACAATAAATCTACCAGTTAAGGGACAGCAGATTACCTGTGAGGCCAGTGGGTTTCATACATTCGCATACCACCTGCATCTGAATTACGGTACCTAATGGGAATTCTAATCACAGGAAGAAAGGGCTTACGGAAGAGAGTTAATAAATCATTTCCAAGGAAGGGCTGGACAACTATGAAAAACAAGGTGATCCCTACAGGAGACAAAAACCCATCAAAATGATCTGATTAAAAAAATACTACAATATACTTCTCTATAGTCAATCTTTCAGTAAAAATTTGAATACTGAAACATTTCAGACAAAAAACAAACTGGGTTTTTTTGGGAGTTTGTTTTGGTTTGGGTTTTTTTGTTTGTTGGGTTGGGGGGTGGGATTTTTTTGTTTGGGTTTTTTGTGGATTTTTGGGGGGTTTTTTTGTTGGGTTGGTTGGTTGGTTTTTGGGGTTGGTTTGTTTTGGGTTTTTTTTAAAATATGGGGTTTTTTTCTCATCCAGTCCTATTGGCTGGGATTTTTGGTGAGACTGTCCCATCTGGTATACTGCTCCCTGTAATCCTGGTTTCAGCACCAGAGGATCTGAAGAGCGTAACACATCTCTGGCACACAAGTTTTTACTAGTGACCCCAGCCCACTGGACAGGATTTGGTTATGAGATATCCAAATTCCAAGATAATTCGAATCAATTATCACAGTCTTATGGAAGTAGCAGAGAAAAGGAAAAACTTTCCACATAAAGCAAAGGCACTTTGGGAGGAAAAGCTTATTAAGCTTTAACTTAACACCAAATACCATTCTGAGAGCAAATTTTCAATCCATCAGAGTTGGATTAACATCCCGGTCAGGCAAACTCCACTTGTATCAGAAAAAGTTAACAGCTTAGAGTGTCTGCAAACAGAGGCGGATCAGCAGGGACAAAATCATATGGTAATTTAGAATAAAAATCTGGTGGTTTTTTTCAATCTTTTGGCTACAGTCACTAGCTTAAGCTTTGAGACAGGAGAGGGTGATGGTCTCTACTGAAGCTGAGATCCTAGTGAAGAGATTTGGGCTTCTGCAAAACAGAAGCTGTCACCCAAAGTCCCTGTCTAACCCAAAACCCTGTAGCTTCTGAGGCTTCCAAACTGTACACGGGGAGCACAAGGGTCAGAGCAAGCTGACTGATGCCTTAAACATTGTCATTTCTAGCATGTCCAGGAGGAGCTGCATCACCATGCAACAAGAGAGGACACTGCTCACAGGGTATAACTGGAAATGGAACATGCACTTGTCAGGTACATCCTTTCTTTTAAATGAAAAAATACAACAGTAGCACAAAGGTTGTGCTAAGAAGTAACTTGTTTCACTGTATAAATATATTAAAGGAAATTATTCCCGAAACAGCAGAGCAGATCAACTTGGAGTTCCTTTTTAACTTGGATTGCACTAATCACACTATTATTTGTACAGACTTTAGCATGTTTGGGTGAAATTATTAAGAAGTTTTTCCATCTCGCCTTCCTGAAACACGTGTTTTGAGTTCCCTTTTTAAAGTGTGTTATTACGTATTAATTTTTTCCCTAATTAGAATGTCCTTATACATGCAACTATACTCTCAATACAATGCTCCTTTGCCAAGAGTGCAACATGTAGTGCTTAACTTCAGGCAAAAAGATCTTTTCCAGAAAATAAATTAATCTTTTCTACCTACCCCTCTACTGATTGATCTTATCTTTACATCAAAAATACTTCTTCTGGGGGCATGTGAAAAAGAGACAGAGAGAAAAGTAATCAGAAAACACAACCTAACTATTGTGAGATTGATTTGGGCATTAGGCTTGATTACTGTACTTTTCAGTTAACTTGATAGTCAGAACATCCGATTTGAAGTGAATATCTATGAATTATTTTTTAAAAAGTTATGTGTGGGAGAGTGTTATTAAAAAAAAACCCAATGTTTTCTAGACAGTGGTAGTTTGTGGGTTTTTTATTTGCTGATTTAAACTTTCATGTTACTTTCTTTTGGCAGCAAAAGATGCTGTTTTGAGGCTGCTAAGCATGTTTTTATCTGTACAGAATAGATGAGAAACTGAAGGGTTTCTTTCCATTGTGTAATTCACAGAAAGGGTTTGGTGGGACAGCCTGTGAAAAATGTGCTGAAGATAATTTATTTGGTCCTGACTGCACATCAGGTAAGTTTGAGTTTTCTTTATTTAATTCTGTAAAAGAAACTGCCTGAGCTTGGACACTTAGAAATCACAGTGAAATGGGTAGAGGATGGCCTAAAGGTTTCACATCAAGAGCTGCTGTCTGCTTCAGAGAACACACAGGGGAAAGAAAACAGGCAGCTAGTGTATTTCTCATTCACAGTGGGGTTGGATTCAACTCAGGACTGTAAAACTGAGGAAACTCCCTCAGTGTAGTACTACAAAAATGCCTGAATCTTGTCTTGAATATCTTTGTTTTAGTCAACAGTCAAATAAATCAGGGATTTCAATCATCTGTGTGCTCCTGCAGGTACGGCCCCTTGTTAGCCAGTCACCATGTTATACACTTTTCAGCCTAAATTATGGATTTCCATTTGTTTCATCTAAATACAGGAGGCTGTTGTAGTGCTTAAAATATTGGATGGGAAGGCATAAAATGCATAATATATCATGGCTTACAGTGTTTTGGTGTGATTCTCAAACATATCCACAAACTATATCATCTGTATTAAGGTATGAAATACTCATGTGGTATTTAAATCAGTATATCTGACTCAAAAAAAGTCCATTTTTAAACAGGCCGAAGTCTTTCTAGCGTAATAGCCCATGTTGGAGGTCAATAGTTTATACCTAGAAAAAGAATAGAAAGATCCAGAGACTGCATTCTAATTGTAGTGTTTAAAGGTTCCTTCTGGATCCCTCCTTCATAAATTACCCACCTTGTCTCTGAATCCAATATTCTTTTGCTCAACACTCTATTCTGTGCCAGGGAGCTCCATAATTCTGTCAAAAGTGGGGAAAAGGGTGTATTTGGTTTAACTTTGGTTTTCAGCTGGTTGATGATTTCATTGATTAGCCATACTTCTATCAGGAGAAGTGGAACACAGAGGTAGGGATCAGAGCTATGTGCACTTTTTGGAATGTATATTTATCACAAAAGTATATATTTGTAAAACATTTTCAAGTCTTGACTGTTTCATAATGATCTCTAGTGTTTTATTTACCTTCCTGACCCTTGCCAAAAATGAAACTGACAAACCGTAAAACTGCCCAAGAAAAAAATTTTAAATCTGTCTCATTCTTTAGTGGTAATAGATATTTACCTCTAAGTAAAACTCCTTCCTGCGCCCCCNTTGGCCTTTCTATATTAATCTGCTGACTCAAAGGCCCTTTTTCCACCAGCTGTCCACTGGATGCCAGTGTTGATACACGGAAATGTAACTGAGCCAACATTTTCATGAAAATAAGGTACTTGAAAGAGTTCAATACCATAAATGTATTTATTTTTCAAGAAGCTACTAAAGGATTCAACTGGATATTAATTTAAGCAACATTTTACACTTCAGCTTTCAGATATTTGAGCTCCTCCAAGTTTTCTAGAACAAATAAAATATAAAAAACACTTCATTTGAGTCTAAGTGATTTTCAATACCTTGGACATTCCTGGGTTTTACATTATGACTACCAACATCGGTATAAAGTTATTAATTAATTAGTGCAGGTGACTTGCATGAATACAGGATATGTTTTTAAGGGAAAGTGGATATGTTGCATCACTGTAGACTAAACATGAAGTGACAAATACAAGTCTATACATCTTATAGACTTTTTCAAGTGTAACTGTAAATAACCTTTTTAAAAAACATCATTACCACAGTTAAAATAATTATAACTAGAAAGCTTTTTGAATATATTTAAGGCTTCAAAAAAACATTTCTAGCAGGGTTTCATAGTTGCCTGGACTCTGAATGCAGCATCTTGTGTGCTTATTTTCATGGGGTTTATAACCAGAATATAAACAGAAATGATAGAACAGAGGAAGAAGGAAAAAAGCCTGAGACCTACACAATTATTAATTATGCTTTTAACTACATAAATTCTGTACAGGGATGGTGAAAAAAGTCACAAAACTCATCTCTTCTTGAGGTATTTGAGAGACAAACAGGATTGAAGTAAAAACAAGAAATTCATTAACAGTTGTATAAATGGTCTGTGACATGTTATATCTAATTTTGGCTACATCAAATTTTACAAGTTTCATGGCATTAACAATGAGTCAATTTAGTGTTTGTAGTGTGTGTCCTGTGAAAATTCCCAGATCCTGGGCTCTTAAGAGCCTTCAAAAATTAGTATGTATCATACTGATATGTGCAACTGCTAGTATTGATTTTCTTATCATCAGAAGTCTTCAAATTCAGGCACTCAGGTCAAAGCTTGATTTGGCCAAAGCTGTTGGCCAGTGTACAATTTGCTATGAGTAACCACTAACCATGTCTTTCTGGACACTGTTATTATTCAGTAAAGCAAATCCATTTCTCCATACAGTTTGTGACTGTGTTCATGGCATATGCAACAGTGGAATTACAGGGGATGGAAGATGCACTTGCTTCTCTGGGTACAAAGGGCTCAGCTGTGATCAGTGTAAGTAGAATGGTTTCTGTATAAGATACACTCTGCATCTCTGATACAGTTAGAATCAGTAAGGATGGATGTAAAATTAGTCTGCCATAACCATCATCACCACTTCAATCACCAGAAAAAAATGATGACAGCAATGGGATCAATGGTGCCTGTATCAGGCACACTTAGAAGTGGTTTACTGCAGAATGTAATTGCCTCCTGACACAGTGCACGGGCACAGTTCAACCTGTCACCCTCTGACCCTCAGCAATAGCTGAATGTGAGGCCTTGCAGTGCCCTGCAAACTCCAGATGTACTGCCTCAGGTGAGGATGGAAGACAACTGGAATGTGCATGTCTGCCCAACTACCATGCGGACGGTACACGATGTGAACGTGAGTAACTTCCCATGTCTACCCCATTCCTTGAATAAAACAACATTAGTATTTGAGTTCAGATATGGATTGTGCTTTTGAGCCAAATCTCACCATCTAGTTCTTCTTGGTTTCATATCTCAAAGCAAAAACTAGACTCCCTTAAGATGAAACTAAATTTTAAAATAAGCTTCAGAATTGCATCTGTCTGACTGCTAAAAAGTTCCAGTCCATGCAACCAGACTAAAGCTAGTAAACCCCTTTGAAATATATAGGGTGGATACCAGGTCATCAGTGTTTACAAATCCACTCCTGTTATATCTCTCTGTTTGGTAAAGTTTACCCTCATAGCTTCCTTTCATAAAAATCAACAGCAACTAAGGGCTTATTATTTATTGAATATCCATCATGTGGCAGCTCAGCTCCATCACTAAGCATGAACTCTACAGAGAAGTAAAGCTCATTTTAGCTTTCCTATTTTTCATGAAACAAAGTTAATAGAATCCCACCTAGAGGTAAAGTCTAGGAGTCTTTATAAACTCCTCAGTTTGCCACTGAACGCTCAAATTAACTGTATTACAAGAGTCCAGAGTTTCCTTCCCCTACTTAAGTGATGTCTTAGAGCACCAGCTCTTCCTTCTAGACCAATTGCAACAAAGGAAATTGCTTATTCTGATGTTGGAAACACTATTTAGTAAATGTTGGCTTGGATCAGGCCATAAATGCAATGTTTCTTATTCTGTCTGGAAATACTTGCATTTAGTCCTCTTGGCCCTAACTATGGTGTCATCCCCAAGCATGGGCTTGAACAACATCCAAGAGCAAGATACCGGCAAGTCATTCCTCAGGGAACATGGGGTACTTCTGGTAGGCAGGATAGACAAGTAAGACACAAAGAAAATGCAGAAACCATCAGTAAAGAGGATGTTAGTACCTCTCCCTCTCTTGGGGTATATATTGATGCAATCTGCATGGATGCTGATCCTCTGTGCCAGTGCCATTAGGTATTGGGGTCATCTGTGGTTTAAGAAAGTGTCTTTTATACTTGATTAGCTGGGAAACAGAGGACAAACAGCTTCTCCAGAGCATTTAAGTATGTAGGTGAGGATACCAGTGGCTGCCTCAGGCTCAGCTTGAAGGTGGCATTGCTCATGGTTGATTTGAGCATGTGAATGTGTGTGTGTGCATAATTTCACACTGGAAGAGAAAGCTTGAAAGAAAAAAGCTGGGCATTGCCAACTGTCTGAGTCCCAGCTGAGAGGGAAGAAAGGAAAGAGAAGGGGAGGAAACAGTGAGAAGCACCACTACTTAAGCGAGTCCAGGGCTTGCTCTCTTCTAGCTACAATGGGTGCCTAACCATAAGCTAAACTGGACACAAAGGTATGAGAAGATGCTCTCCAAGCACTGCTTGATTTTGACAAAGATCAAGCAATGTCATTGCCTCAAAAAAATGGTTCATGGAAGTAACTAATGATCTTCAAGTGCAGTCCTGAAACTAGATCAGTTTTGAAGACTCAACTAAAGTACTTGCTGGCCAGTTATCCATGTAGCTGAACAATGACATTATATTATTTAATTACCGGAAAGAAAACAGCAAAGGCCTATTGTATTGAAAAATATTTTCCAACTGATCTAACTCATGCTTAAAGCTTGTACAGACCTCATACCACCTCCCTGACCTTCTCTAGTTAAAAGCCACTAAACAAGGAAATAGTTGTGATATTTTAATGAGCACGTTACAAGTTTTAATCTGTTTATAACTCAGTTTGCCAAGTTAAGAGATCATTTCAGTTCAAAAGCAAACGGTTGCTATGTTGGCATAAACACATTCCTCCCTTCTGTCTTCATGCCACCACCATACTTTGGACCTGGCTGTTATGAAAAGTTTAGTCTATCTGGGCTTTGTTTGGTGTGGAGGTGCTCTGGTAAATCCTTGCCTCCGATTTGAGAGCTGCAAGCAATAATTCATTTTTCTCACTTCTCTTTTCACAAGCTATCAACCCATGCTCCAAAAATGTCTGCAGTCCTAATGCCAACTGTGTTTACCTTGGACCAAATCAGCACAAATGTACCTGTCTAGAAGGTTACAGAGGGGATGGTCAAGTCTGCTTGCCCATAGACCCTTGCCAAGCAGCACATGGGAACTGCCCTGCACAGTCCACCCTTTGCATCTATGATGGTCCAGGAAAGGTCAGTGTGGAAGGAGGGCCCCGGGTGTTTCCTTTGGCAACTGGATAAGAAGAAATAATGCTTTCTCTAAAAAAAGAAGTCATGTAGGTCTCAAGCCATGCAGGAAACAGGTTTCAAGGAGATCAAACTCTACTTCGAGCTTTGGCATAAGCCCTGACATTGACCGGGAATGAGTCCCTTTACCTCCTTTTTCAATGTATGTATATGATGTTTCCCCCTCTGAAAATTGGAATGGCAATGGTGTTCTTTTTCTTGAGAGTATCTTGGCCCTGGTTTGCCTCTCACAAAAAAATTTAAATGGAATTTAATCGAAATTAGTCTTCTCCCAGTCAAATTTTGTCTTTCTGACCACAGAGGGCTTGTAGGACTAGTAGGCTCCTTACACAGGTGCCTCAGACATATGCTAAAATTAGTTTATTTAGGAAAGAAGTAATCTAGGTCTTTGAAAACAGCCAGTGAATGGTGTTTTATAAAGACTACACATTATTCATGATTTTGGGAATGGCTTAGATTTCGGTGTGTAAAACTCACACCATCAAAAATGCAAGACATGAGAAGACCGTGCCTGGTTTGCTTGGATACCCTGAAGAGCCAAAAAGGGACTCAATCACCCAGAGTTGTTTTGCAGTTCATGGTCATGGCTCAATGAGCTGCACACAGCTGACCCCCACAGGCTGGTGTGTACAATGGCAGTGCTGATATACCTTGTTTGTTGGCCTCTTTGTAAGCTTTGGCACTCGTTTTGGAAAGCAGAGGATTGTGGGTGGGAACTGAGGTTAAAAAAATTGACCTAGCCACACTAATTTAAAATGGTTTTTAGTCAGAAAAGTGAATATACAGGGGCTTATCTGTAGAAAATATATCTGAGTCTCTGTAGCTTTCTGGAGTGGATAAAACCTAGACGGGAGTTGCATAAATATGGAGAAGCTTTGTATTTGCATTGGAACTCACCAGGTGACTAACTAAGGCTCGCTGTCTTCAAACCCTAGTTCCAGAAAGTGTACTGAAAACCACAGTTTGTGCATGGCTAATTTTTGTCTCCCCTCTCACATAATTCTGATTTAGGCCCACTGTGAATGCAAGGAGCATTATACAAACTTTGTACCTGGGAACGGATGCAGCATGGTGGATATATGTGAAACAAACAACACCTGCCACAAAAAAGCTAAATGCCTAACAGTTGCACCAGGACAGATTACGTGAGTCTTTTTTGCATATTGAAGTTTCACAGTTTCTCCCTCCTTTCCCAGTAAGTGGACTGCTAAAACAAATTCAGTGGATGAGCACCTCCTGAAGTTATCATTAATGCTTTCTTTATCAAGGGCAAATCACAAGATTTAATGGGGTTAAGTTCAGCCAATTAACACAGTGTTGGATTTCATCGGACCATTTGGTAATACCTATTAAGTTTTATTTTTATAGCACTCAGAGGTCATTTCTACACTAGTAAATAAAAAGGACTAAAACCTCTTTTCTCTTCCTGAGAGCAAGCAACATTGTCTATCTCACAGCTGTAGTCTCTTCCAAAACAGAATAACTGCCTCTTGGCAGCAGTCCCTGGCACATGCTATCTCTTCGACTGTGCCAGGGCACTGCCTAGGAAAATTCTACTTGGTGTGGGCCAGAAACATGCCAGGCAGCATGCTAAAAATTAATCAGCATTAATTATCACAGGACAGCACTGGAGCCCTGTCTCTTTTTAGTATACAAATACAGATAAAACTAGGGAATCAGACCCCTATGGTGTGAAAGCAACACCAACCTCAGCAGCTTCCTTAAAACCTCGAGTCAAGCAGGAGGGAAACCACAAAACCTCGGGCAGAGTTTGTTTTCCTGTGCAGAAATATAGTACTCAGATGTTAGGGAAAAGGTCAGTTTCAACACTAAACTTAACAAAGCTCTCTTATACCACAGAATTTGGCTTACATGTTTCCATAGCCCAGTGATGGCAAGTACTGGATTTAAACAGCAGTCCCTGAAATGTTAGTTTTGGGGAGCTGAGAGTTTGAATGTGAAAGACAAGAGAGGTCAAGTTCCAAGTTAGGAACAAATTATCATATACATCTGTATACAGAAAGCATTCACTCAGGAGAGTATTCTTATTGCCAGTTCTTGCATCATCACGGAGCTTTATCTTGCAGTGTAATATCAACATCCCTTTTATGTAAGCTATTGTGTGTTTCAAACAAATTTATCTAGAATATCCCCTAGTTCATTTCTAGACCATAGGATGCTACTCAAACTGCTAAGTATATACTCATGCTATACTTACTATAAAGTATTACTGTACTGCACAATGCGAGTTGAAACTTCAAAATAAAATTCCACATCACAAATCGGGAGCTTTTTTCCTGATTAATCACTATTTCACTGTTGCAACACAATTTTTAAGAGTTGAGGAAGTTCTGAGAATTTTAGAATGGGAAAATTAAAAATTCATGACTGAGGATGGAAAAAAGTAATCCAAATGCTTCGCACATCATTCATTCAATGACATTTAATGGCAAAAACAAGTACAGAAGAATGGAATGAGATTTCAATCAAATTAAAACTATCTATTTGGCAAAAAAAATTTAAACTATACTGAATAGTTTCCAGCTCAGGGAAATCCATTTATGAAAGAGGAACTTTATAAAGAAAAATACTGATTGGTAAATATGGACACAATAAATTGATTATGATTAGTCACAGACTATTTTGGCTGCATCCCAGATTTTAAATGTATCTGGGAGGACTTTTTTAGTTGTTTTTTCCTTCTAAAACACAAAGCTTATCATTGGCCACAAAACCGCATTGTCTCCTTTCTAATGTTTTGGGGTTTGTTTTTATAAGGATACAGTTGTGCTATTAGCTCCCCCCATACAGACAGGTCTACTTTCTCCAGAATTAAATGATTTGTACAGGAATAAATCTCTTATGCAGGCCAAGACATAGAAAGACAAACATTTAGTTTGTGAATATAACACAACAACATCCTCGAAATCACAATTGCCTCTGTTTTATGCTCCCATATAGATCTTTCCTGTGTGAGTGCTGACACTGTTCTATAGCACTACTTCAGCACAGTAATCATGCCCAGAAGCTACAAAGCTTCAACCAGAAAAGAATTATACTGCATATTAGATCACAACCTCTCTGGTTTCCAAGAAGAACTGTTTTTTTCATCAGTTAAACTCCATTCTTTTCTTTTTAAATCCTACTCTTATTTTCACTCTATGTCTTCAATGTAGAAATTAGTAGCTTCATAAACCAAAACTGTTATAGAGATTTGGTAAAATGAAGACAGAAAGCTGGTATTTCCCCTTTCAGAGAGCTGCAGTTTTCCTCCCCCTTCCCCAAGGAAGCTGAAATTGTTTTAGTTCCCATCTTTTTCAGTCCTGCCTATATGGTCTGTGCAGCATACCATGAAAACATCAAACAGCTCAGCTTACATAGTTCAGCTGTTCCTCTTCTGAGGTACCCAGCCCACATGCCATGCAGCCAGAGCAAAACCTGTAAAGCTGTATGCATTATGAGTTGCAAAGCAGTTCCTCCAGACAAAGCTAAGACAAAACAGATCTAGTTATTCACCCAGCTGACCTTTACTAAACCCAGTCACACAGAGTAAATTACTCCATCCGAAGGGCTGAGGGAACAGACAGGTTGAAGAGTTCAGTCCCGTGCAGTAGATGCTAACTGTAATTGCTAAATACTTTCCTTTGGCATAGAAATTCCAAATCTGTTACTTGACACTCATTCAGTTATAAGAAACCTTGTCTTCAGAAGGGAAGTTTCAAATGAGGTAGGTATTTCTGGAGTTCGCTGTGCCCCTAGAAATGATAGCAAAAAAAACCCCAGAACTCAGTTTAACCACCTGCTTCTTCATGAATATTTGATGAAAAAGAGAAGAGAGCTTTATTTTTGAAACCTTGCACTTTTTTGTGCAATATTTCAAGGATAATTCTTTTTTCCTGCTAAATGATTTCTCAGCTCCTTTGAAGCCTCAGGTTTTTTCTTCTCTGTTCAGAAATTAAAGGGGGCTTCTACATCAATACAGTAATATTTACCCCACCAGAAGAAAGAGATGAGCTCTCAAAGCACAGCTGCTCCTCTCTCCCAGCCCTAAATCCTTCAACTGGACTCCAGTCATACTCTCTCTGCCAAAGAGATCCCCTTAAAAAGAAAAGAGCTCACCATCAGAATCACATCCTAAAAATTTATGATGCCTTTAGTCTGCCATTTTTAACCAGGATCAGAAAGAGTCAAAGCTTGAGCCTCTTGGTCAAAATCCCAGCGCCTCTCTGAGTCTGCATTCAATTCCCCAGATTGCAGGGACTGTCCAGATCTCAAACACTATTGCTATCACCAGAGATAGAACTACAGCAGAGACTAAATGTGGCAAGCAAGAAGGGGTTTGGCATCAGGTTGGTACTACTGTGGGATGTGAGTGGCAGATGTGTTTCTAACAACCAGCACATGCAAATGATTAGGCCATTAGTTATATAAAGAACATATTTTGCTCACGTGAAGTAATGTTCCTTCTCTTATGATGCCATTAGAAAAAAAAAAAAATCCAGAGAGATGAATCACTATGGATAGGGCTTATATGAATACTGAACATTCTGCAAACTTAATTAGGAAAGGCACTACTAAAAGTCTGTGTTTGACAACACAAACCATGTAGCTGTTTATTTTCTACATACAGTCAGGGGTTTTTTTCTGTTGTGTGTTATGACAGGTGCCTGCTTTAATTTTAGCACTGAGGATGAGTGAATGACTGAGCTGACAGCTCCAGCCAGTCTCCCAAGTGCAGGCAAGGAGGGGCTGACTTTCTGAGGACTGAAAGAGAGAGGCTGGCAAAACCAGCAGGTATCAACGGCCCTTCACACTGAGGCAGCTTGAAGAGCCCAGATGTTTTAGAAAGTATTAAACCCCTCTCCTGGTGAACAACAGTCAGACCTATCTGCTTTTCAGAAGGTACAACCATTTTTACCCATTACCACCTAATAGCAAGCGTACATCAATCACAATTGACAACCAACAATTACTTCCCCACCTCTCTCATAAAGCTGAGATCTTTCATGGCCACAACATTCCACTTCCATAAGGCATGTTCCCTCCCTTATAGGACAAAAAATCTCAGGCTGATGCTTGCAGTGGTTCCTTCATAAATTTCCTTTAGATTTTGCCTTGACTGCAACACACTGCATCAAATAGGGTGGACATGGAGCCCATCTTGAGGTATTTACCTGTCCATCTCTTGAGCACTGCAACCTGCATCTGGTTTAGACATCCGTGGTACTGGGTCAGGCACTCATAACTGGACACTCTCACAGGCTGAAGTCCCCAAGGGACAGGCAGGGTGCTATTTCCAATACAGAAACAGCAGAAACACAAAGTATACATCTAAAAAAGCATGAGATTTTGTTCTTCAGCAGCTCCAGAAAAAAATATAATGTTAAAAAGTACAAGTATTACTGCCCAAAATGGTTACATTTCTCAAAGGGCAGGGTAACAAACCATCATTTTGCTTTGTTGAAAGGACTGACAACCTTGTCTGCTTTTTTCTACAAGAGCCATACAGCTATTGCAAGGACTGATAAGCTGCCATCACCCCCTTTAACTACCATTAAACCTGCCAAATCCCACACCATGAGTGAAGTCCTCACAAAACAGCCTCTTTGCTGCCAAGGTAGCACCTACACATTTATTCTGTCCTCCCCCATCACCCACAAACCGGCAGGTTCAGTGGCTTTCTGGGCTCCAGCAACCACGACATTCTGGGACCAGAGGCTGCACCACAGCCAGGGACGTCACAGAGTCCCTTTTCAAAGGGATCCCTCCTGGCCCAGCTGACAGGAGTACATCATGTCAGGCAAGAAGCCATCAGGTGGACATACACACTGACATACTTCACAGCATGCAGAAGAAAAGTCTAAACTAAAATGCATTGGTGTTTCCTGAAAATGTCTTCAGAGAAGCAATAGGCAACAGCAGGCACCAATTTATTGAAACCTCAATGACACCACAGGGCATCAGTGCACAGCTAACATCACAGTTTCTTCATAGGTGTACATGCCAGAGGGGCTCTGTGGGGAACGGGTTTGTGTGCTATGGAAACATCATGGAGCGCCTCCAAGACATGAATGCAGAAGTGGGAGGACGGTGGCAAGGCAAGCTGACATCCACCTTATCACTCCTGTGTAAGTAACCACAGGCAAGCAGAATCAGCTCCTGCCCAGTGGGTTGATCTTGCTCTGTCTTTCCCCAGCCCCATTGCTACATGACACAGCACACATGGGACTCGCTGCAAAGTCCCTCAGACCATCTAAAGCTTCTTTACTCATCATGTCACACAGTGCACAAGAACTTCCGAGCAGCAGTGCTAAACATGTTGCCACGACTCCTCATACATCATTTAATACCACCACTGGATTTTGCCCCAAAGTGTAATAAGTGGCATCATCCCACTTCTTATTCTTCCCTGCCCCAAATAATTTGGACAACTGAGATTTGATCTAGAACAACACAAAGCAGTCCACCAAAAACACTGGTGTTCCCAGCTGAGTCCCTCTTCCCCAGTCCCTAGCCAGCAGCAGCATTGCTTTCACCAGGAAAGAGGCCAGAGGAAGGAACTGATCCCATCCATTGCCTCCCTCACCCTTAGGACCCCTTACCAGAGCACCTCAGCCATAGCTGGGCGTTCTCCACATTCCAAACTGCCTCAAGAGGTGACATGGAACACCTATGAGGGCTTATAACTCCCAGCTTTGCACAGTTACTGCAGTCACCTTCTGACATGAACAGCATAACTGTCCTCATTAACTTCTGTTGCATGGCCAAAAATCTGAGCTATAAACAAACACTGCTAAAATTGAGCTGGATCTTTGAGGTAAGCTTGTAAGTGTGGAGAAAAAAAAAAAAATCAGTTTACTATAATTTGCTCTGTCCTTTTCACAAAGCCCTGCAATTAAAATAAAGAGCATGAATTCCTGACCAGAATGGAATGAGAATCTCCCATAGCTGGCCAAGGACAAAACTTGGAAGCAACCTTCACATTCAGCACTGAAGACCAGTACGCATTGCCTCAGCACTGAGAGTTCAGTTGCAGTTTCTTCTGTTGTTTGTTCTTACATGTTTGAAGTACTGAGTGTCACCATTTGTTAACAATAGAGATTTTATGTTCTTTGGTTAAGTTTTGGACATAAATGTGCTGTGTGATTTACTAGGCAGAAGCTACAAAGACATATTAGCCACACAGGTTATCTTACAATATGTTCACTCCACACTGATGTCTTTCAGATGTTTCATAAGACAACTTACTAACTTTGAGATATATTCTCTGGTGCAACACATATAATCTGTCAATATTTTTTCAGTTCTGATTTTATACCTCCAGAAAAAGAGCTGAATATTAGAAATATTTCATGCCTTCAGCTGCAGAATCCATGGTCTCATGCTGCTGTCTTGGTTATAGAAAAAGCCTCTGGGTAGTAAATGAACTCTAATTAACTTGCAATGCATTGGTTTTGATTATCACTTGTGTGTTTGCTGATATTTGCACTACCAGCATGTTATCAGCAGCATATTCCTCACTCCCTGGTGACTGAATTGATTTAAAGCAGAAGGCTGTCTTCCTGTAAGGACACATCTTCAAAGAAACTGCTGGTTTTGTGCCCATTGCCCTGGCCACAGAATTTGGGCTGCCAGAAGCATTATGAATGTTTTGCCTCATCCTGAATCAAATATGCAGCAGCACCTGGATTTCATATCCCATCTGTCTCGCATCTTTTAACAACTTGGACTTTCGAATCTTAAATTAACATTTAGTAACCACAGAGTATTCTTGCTTATTCTGCCCTCACATACTTTGCATAGCCCCTTTGTCCAATGAGCTTCTGAATAAGCATTTAAACTCTTTTATTCCCTCTTCTCATAAGCAAACACCTATGAATGGCCGCTGAGCACTCTGGGACCATTTACTGTGCTTGTACCAACAAACAAGGGGCTCAAAGGCACAAATGTAAGTAAACAAGAAAAAGGGATTTACGTTAGGAGGATTTGGCTCACTCAGAAAGCTCTCATTTTTATTGTGTTTTGACTGAACAGAACTCTTTGCTCTAGTACACTTCTGGACACAATTAAATCTAGGGACCAGAGATTGTGTTGTTCTACTTGAAAACCAAAATAATTCGGTGGGTTAGGATAGAACACTGCCACGCTTCAAGTTTGGGACTGCCTTGCTCTGATCAAAGTATTTTCACTTGATTGAGACAGGGGCTGCATTAAGATCTGAGTTGACAGCAGGGCCTACAGGTTCCCTTTTACATAAGGGGGATAAAAAAAGTAATGGTTTTAGTGAGAAAAAAAAAAAAAGGGGAGGGGGGGAAGGAGGAGGGGGAGGGTTGGAGATTGATAAGTAAGTTAGCCAGCATCCATTACCTTCCACTGCTGTCAGGACAGTTCTGGAGGCACTTACTGCTCATACAGTGAGATAAGGGTGTAATGTGAGCTGAACTGAAACCAACAGAGGTCTCCACTTTGTTCAAACTCCATCACCTGACTTCAGAGGAAAACATAATTTCACAATGTAACAGCTGGTGACCAAAAAAAACATTCACCAATTCACCATGACTTTTTTCTTAATGAACACTGCATTAACTAAACCTTTGTTCCTCTGCTTTTCTAGATAAATGATCTTCTGAATAATAAACAGAAAGCCCAGTACTTTGTTAAACTCCATGTTATTGCTGGTCAACTCAACATCAGTAGCTTGAATAATACTAGTGTAATACATACTTTGACTGGCAAGTCAGGAGAGATCTCAAAAGGAGAAAAGGTAAGCAGCCTTTCAGCCTACACAGCAAGAATACTGCTCTCTCTGTTCCTTCAAACAAGGAGTAGGAAAGTTCTTTCTGCAGTGAGACCTCAGGTTGAAGATAACTGCTGGATTATGAAAAGCCACAGCTCTGGCCATGCATTTCAAGTAAAACTTGAAACCTTGCTGGCATCAAAGTTGCCACTAACACCAGCAAAAACAAAAATTATCTTTAGACATCTATCACCACTGAGTGATATAGCAGATTAAGATAGATTGGTCTAAAAATGTATGCTAAAATGAAGTCACCTTAAATCTGCAGGAATAACCAAGGTGGGGGGGGTAGGTAAGGAGGAAAGAGAGGAGGAGCATTAAGAGAGCCTAAGTAAATGGCGTAGGGAGGGAGAAGCCCACTGTTTATGCTGGAACACTGTGTATACTGTTCACACAGAGCAAGCACTGACTGCACTGCAGATCCCATCTCCCACTGAGCATCAGCAGCCTTTGAATGATGCAGCTAATAGAAGTCCTCAGCATAAATAGAATGCATATGGCAATTTACCATGAAAAATGCATAATAGAGTTCATCACTAGCCTGGCTTACCTGACATCAGTAAACATCAGGGCAGTCTGATCCCACAGTTTAAAGTGTTTGTTCTCTGCAGATGATATACTAGATTTCATAATCTAGAATTATTGCTCTTGGTCCATAAAGTGTCTCTTAATGGCTTGGGCCTATGCAGAGGCTGAAATCAAGTGCTTCTCGTGTTTTGACTTAGATCAGTGGCATCTGAGATCTGCTTTGTACCTTCAGTGAGTACACACTCCATTTGTAACAGGAAAATACCATTGCTGTCTGAGCCCAGTTTTTTTTCCTGCAGGCTTCAGTACAGTGCAGAATCAGCAACATTTTATTGTTTTAAATATACATATAAGGAAATAGGTTGCAGTCCCTTGAGATTACAGGAGCTGACCTTTTCAGTACAATGACACAAAATCATTTCCTGGCAAAGTTTTATTAGTAGCTTTCAGGTACACTGCTTTCACCACAAGGCCTGTCTGTTTCTCTTCTGAATTTTGCTGTCCTGGAACAAAAGAACTAGTCCTGATCCAAAGATAAGTGAATTTTTTCCATTTCCTTGATAAGCGATAGAAACAACTTTTAGTCTCCCCAGATTTAAATTGCTCAGGCGTCGGCAATGAAATAGGATCTCAGACTGCATTCAACATGCATACTCACTGTGTTATCATTTCATAACAAATAGTTCACTATCCATTGCCTGCTTTCTTTCAGGATAATCAATTAAGAATAAGAATCCAAGGAGGAAGAAGGAAAGCAAAACTTTTGCAGGGAAATATTATTGCTTCCAATGGAATTGTGCACATTATTGACAAAGCCATGGACGATGTGGAGCCAACATTTGAAAGCAGCAAAGAGGTGAGCCACCAGCTATACACATGCAATGTCAAACTTCCTCTTAAAATAGTTTCACGTTGATTGAATGCAAAGGAGGATGACTGACAGCAACTGAACAAACTCTACTGAATCACTGCCCATAAGCTCAGAGAAGCAATATTCAAAGTGAAAGGTGCTGACAGTTTCCACAGCAAACAGACATACACTCTTCTGCCAATCAGCTCCATGGAGAATTTGGACTCGCTTCATTTCAGTGGTTCTTTGGAAAACTGGCAGTTATGATCAGTGAATTTCACTGAATTCCAGAAGAGCTTACTAAAAGGAGAAACATCTGGAGAGAAATCAGGCAAGACTTGTATTCAAACTTGCAATTCCTCACCCCAAAAAGGCTAGTATTATAAAACACTGTGATTTTGGATGTTTTGGGGGTTTTGAAGTCCTACTTATCATACTTCCTTAAAAGTTCACTTCTTTATATTGTGGTTTTGCAACGATTTTATTCCTCTGCCCTTTCTCACTGGGAATGAACAATAATAACCCTTTCCCCATACACATACTGTTTGGTTTTTTTTTCTGACTACACAGGACAATGACAAACTATATGCCAGCATAATACCAGGACAACAGTGCTACCATCTCAGCCATTTCCAGGAACCACCAGCCACCCAAACAAAAGGGAAACTGAAATTTATTCAATCTGTACTGAGACTTACACTGTAACTCAAGAATTGTCTTATAACTACTAGCATTTGTTCCATGTTGTCAACTAAAGCAAATCTTATTTCAGGAAACCATCATGTCAGTACTTCAAGATAATGGAAGATACAGCCAATTTATATCTTTGATAGAGGTAAGGACACAGAAAAGCAATGACACAAAGTTGTTTTAGATGTTATTCAATATCAACATGTAATCTCATTTTTAAACCAAAACAGAAAACTGGCCTGGGAATGGATTTACAGGAGGACAACAGGCCTTACACAGTCTTTGTTCCAAGTAATGAGGCTTTGAGTAATATGAATGTCGAGGTCCTGGATTACCTGCTTTCTACAGAGGTATAATCTTCCTATAAGGCAAACCTCTCTCAGATAGGAGATGCATACATATGTTGTCCAGTGTTCATCTAAACTAAGCTCCTATGATCATGGTTACAGCCATATTTATCAGTTAAAGATCAAGACAACACCTAGAGAGGAGGAGGATTTGGGATCTCTCATCACATGTAGTAACAACAGTCCTCCACACCAGGCCCCTAAACCTCTGCCCTTTCCCAGACATCAGAAGCCAGCCAGACATGGCAAAGCCCCAAACTCTCTCCTGAAAGATGCCACCCTTGGTGGGAGCAGTCATGGGGAGCAGATGCCACAGGGGCCCCAATTAGATGGGAGACACTACTGGTGGGGTCTCGGGAGGTGGATATTGGTGTTAGTTCCCTGGCCCAACTCTCCTACCTCTCCCAACACACATGCAAGCCATGCAAGGCCCATGTCAAAATCAAAGGTAGGAGTGAAGGCATGGAATGCCAGAGTATGTGCCACAAGCAGAGCACCACCACTAATTGAGAGGATTCTGGTGCACCAGCCAGTTTCGCTGTTCCCATCCCCATGTCCTCTCCATAGGCCAGGCTGGGTTTGTGTGAACCAACTTGGGATAAAAACAGCCTCTTTTCTGCATTGGCAGGGCTCATGGAAGTTGCTGGAGCTGGTCCGATACCACATTGTCTCCAATACTGAGGTGAGTGCAACTGCTTTACTGACCCAGAATGTAAGAGCAAGAACTGCTGTCAGGGGAACATTGTCAGGACTGCAGGTATGAATAGCAGGAAAAGAACTTCGTGCCATCAAAATCAAGCTCTCTGAGACTATTCTGATAAAATTATTCTATTTTTCAGAGAGAGCTGGGTTTGTCATGCTCTAAGCAAGGTCCCTGTTTTTCCCAGAGGGGAAGTTCATCCCCACCCCAGTCACTGTTGTGAGTAAGGAAGGAAAGAAGTGATCATATCTTTACTGAAAGGTTCCACTCACAGCATCTGAGGTGGAGGTCACTACCAGCACAGAGTGGGATCAAAGGGAACAGAGGCATAAGGTCCATGTGTACCTTCATGGGATACCAACATCACCATTTCTACAGTGGTCTGTGGATGGAAATGGGGCTATTTTTAGGGAGAAGAGGTAACTTTACTTAGACTGGTTGCTATAATTACAAGAAAAATTAAGATTCCTTTGAGGATCAAGCTCTGCACATGGGGCAACCAGCAAACTTTCACAATTTAATATCAAGAACTTGGTTACACAAGTAGGTTAGTCAATTCAAGGCTGCACATATTGATAAGAAGGTGATTTTCTCATGTCAAAGAAAGTATTTCTTAGGAAATCTGTCTGGATTTGAAAATAGTAATGTTATTACATTTCTTTCAATCAATTTATGTTCCTTTCAGCTCGAAGTTGCCAGCCTTGTCTCCATAGAGCATATCAGAACCATGGCAAAGCAGTTCATTTACTTTAACAGGACCAGCACTGTAAGTCACAGCTTTCACCTGTGATCAGGTCTCTCTGATGAAGAGAACTGTCTGCATGAAGGGGGAATAAAATTGAGGGAAGGAGGGACAGTAGGAGAGAAATTTCTTGCTATATTGAGGCAAGAATTTTCAACTTGCCATTCCCACCTACTGTTAGCATTATTATTATAAAGGATGCAGAGGAAGTGGCTGGTATTTACAGACAGCCTGCAGGGAATTTTTTTCTTATGATTAGCCCCAGTCTAGAAATGATCCTCATTTATGCTCTGCCTAATTAAAAAAAAAATATTTTAAATATCTTAAATCATTCTGTTACATTTCAGATATTTTAGACACTTCTCAGTGCACACAAAGATGTTCCTTAATTCCCTTTGCTATTATAGTTTCTGATCCTGATGTACCTAGTGAACACATTTTTAAAGGTGTTAATTTGTCAGTACTTTTGCTGAAACAAATGATCTGTTATGTTATCTTCCTTCTGTTCTGGAGGAGAGATGCATCTATGAAAATTCTTGTAAAGGCAGAGCAGTTGCAGGACTAAGTGCAGAAAGAATACTCTTTTTATTTTCCCCTCTCCAGTGAATTTGCATAGATCCCAGATTCTCTCTCACTTTCCCCTTTCCTCCTTTGTCAGAGAGAGTACTAAAGCATGTTTATGCCCACTGAAATCAGTGCCTCAAGTCATCAGTATTCTTGTCATTTTGGCCAGTCTATTCATTACCTATTCTACAGGCCAATAGTGCAGATTTGTAGGAAAACCTTAGCTGCCTCTGTTGTAGACCAACATTCAAGAAAATGCATAATGTAGATGTGCTTCTTGCATAAACAAGCATAATAAAAATTAGATTGAAAATTAAAAAGTATGACTAGAAAGCAATTTTAAAATATTTAACTTAAACTATCAGAAACTGAGAAGCTACATTTTATTATTTGTTATAATTTACTTTTTCATAGGGACAAATCTTGGTCAGTGGAGTAAAAGTGGAAGAAACAGATATCGTTGCAAAAAATGGTCGCATTTATACTCTTGAGGGCATTCTTATCCCACCCACAATTGTTCCAATTCTACCACATCGGTGTGATGAGACAAGAAGTCAGGTCACAAAGGTAAGAGAATCACAATGCATCAATAACTCTTAAATGTCCCATGCAAGGCACTCTGGCTTCCCCTTTACTAGCTTTCTCTGATATCATCCACTAAAAAGGAGTATTTTGGAAAACTAATATACAATGACTTGCAGCCACCAGCCTAGCAGTACTGCACAGATGCAAACAATTTACAAACAGGGAACTCATATGAACATACCCTACACCATTTTAAAAAATTATTGTTGTTGCAGAAGTCCCTTGAAATATGTTGTCTCCCCAGTCCAACTCTGTCCTCCAATTCCTGAATCCCATCTGTGCATACAAGCACATGGGAAGCAGTGTCAAGTTCTCAGGGAAGCTACTCCAGGTCATTCACTTCTAGTAAATATGCATGGAAAGCAGACAGCAAGTTAAAAGAGTAACATAATAATTAATTTTATATTTATGTATTAGGAATGTGTTCTTTTCAGAAGCCAACATTTCCCCTAGTGCTGCTTGCCTTCAGAAATAAAACTGTTTCTTGTTTAAAAGGGTGGATTTTTGACATCCCTTGCTCAGTTAGGTGACCAGTACAGGCCTTTATTTGGTAACATTCAGATGCTATTTCTGTGAAGAGAACAGAGTACCAGACCGAGCTTCTCACTTGCAGTGAGCGTGGCCCCAGTGAGGTGTTACTGGACCATGTTCAAGCACATATCTGGGCCAGTAATTGTTCCTGTACAAAAGGAAAACATTTACTGGCTTAACTTACAACAGTCCAGAACCACAGCCTTGAAAAGGGTTCCCAGCAGAGCTGGGCAGCATCAAAATGTAATGAAGAAAACACTGGCAGTAACAATCTATTACCTCTGGCAGTAACTACAAAGTGCTGTACGTGCAATATAATCATAAACCAGGCAGAGATCCAAGCAGCCATCTCCGATACAAAAAGCAATCCATATCCAGAACACTTCAGTCATCTGAATTCCTTACCAAAAACCCATCTAAAAGTTAAGTTCTACATCAATCCATCCTAAAGCAACACTAAGAAAATATTTAATGACAAAACAAACAATGTTAATCACAAAAATTTATTTCCCAAACTCAAGTTAGGCACTTTGTCAGGTTTGAAAGCTTCATTCATAGTTTAAAATAGACTTACTTACTCAAGGCTTTAAGCAGAGCACCACTATCCAGTAGAATACCAGAAAGGAGCAATGGCTTTTGCAGTTCTTATTTTGCACCAAAGGGTTTCACCACTCTCAGAAAACAGGAGTACCACCACCCCAGAAATGCTATTTGTACTTAAAGAGTTAAAAGACACAAACCTGGTAGGAAACGGTAGGTCTACACACTTGCAAGAACTTTACATCCCTAAAGACAAAGACATTAGGCTGAGGCATCCATGCCCATATAACCACACCTGAACACTGAAAGCTGCACCTGGGTCTAACTGAAGGACAGCAGTGCTTGTTCTTAATGACACAAAGAACTCAGGAGGGACAACAGGTCCTTCATATCTGCCTGATGTGTGAACTGTGGCCAATTTGGATGACCTCTGACAAGAGCAGTTCTAAGCAATGAAGTAGTAGCTGACTCCAACTCTCTGCTCCACCTCCTCCCAGAGGTCATGGCCTCCACATCAGATTTGACAGAGGGAAATACATGTCCGAGCTTCAGTTACTGCAGTATAAGGACAGTAACTTAAGCTACCACTGAAATAGGCATATCTGACCTTGCATGGAAGTGCAGACACTTTTCTCTGCCCTCCACTGTGGCGTGGCAGAAGATCCAGGACTTTCATCCTCAGTAAAAGGAGGGAGCAGGAACACATCAGTGGCTGAGCCCATTACAAGTGGAGAAAGTGAATGAGTAGGTGACACCAAGTGGCACTGAGCAGCAGGAAGCGTAACAACAACAGAGGGAAACATTGTCCACAACAATCAATCACAGTTAAGTTCTAAAGGAGCAAAGACATTTGCAGGGATTTTCAGAAGCATAAAGGAAGGCCATAGCCTAAGTCAGCTTCAGATAGGACTACACAATTTATAAAAGAGCTTTTGTAATGTCCAAACGTATTGCCAAAATACATCAGACCCACAAACCTTTTAAACATAGTAGTGGCATTGGTACCTCAACAATTTGATGCAAAAAAGCTTTTGTTAGTCCTTTATTCCTTCAAGTGCTGTGCAACATGGGAGACTACTTAATCCAAACCAGTACCTGATTCTTTCCCCACAACACCAGTGATAAATCTGTGGGGGAAAAGACGTAATTCAGATTCATGATCTCTTGTCCAATGACTACAAAACATAATGATGAAATACATTGGATGCTGGCTCTAGGACTTCTGCTAACTTCATTGAAATACAAGACATTGGTAGTCACAAACACCACAGCTCTGAAACTCCATATCTATGCTCTGAAAGGCTTGACCTCTCTGAAGTTATTGCATGGTGAGCTTGTAGAGGATTCACCTTTAAAATTGCCTCTGGAGTTAATATCTCTTCAGTGCTGTAATTGCCAGTCTCTGCCAACACCACATAGTGATAAATTAGTTAGTGAGGAAAGGTAGCCAAATGGTGAAGATAAAAGCAGCCATATAACACCAGACCATAACAGAGTACAGGACCTATGATGTGGGAGCAAAGAAAAGCTTTCTCTTCACTAGCTATACACAAGAACAATTTCTGTTCACACTGCCTACAGAAAAGATTCAACTAATTTGTGGTCTTCCCGGAAAAAGTAAAGAATTCTCATGGAACTTATATGTGGCAACTCTCAGAAAACTAATTTGTTATACCCAGTTGAGTAAAGGACACCCGTGCCTTTGCGCCTCTCTGTTCTTCTGTTGAGAAAGCCTGGTGTTCTTTAAAAGAAGGGAGTAGGGGAAGTTCAATTGAAGACTGAAAGGGGAAGGTGAAAGTGAAGAACCACTCCACAAAAATCAGAGAGCACAGATATAACACTGGTGTTGCTCTTTAGACCCAAATTCATGCTGTAACACTTAAAAGTCATAGAACAGATGTACTTAAAATTTACAGAGTGTATCATCCATTAGTCTGCATTCAGCGGTTGGTATAAGGCCTTTACACATTACTATCTTTACTGTTTCCCCCCAGGGTGTCTGTGCAGGCTGTTTATCACATTCCTTGGCTCCTTGTCCACAGGATTCAAAGCCCATCGTAAGTTACATTTCCTGGCAGATTTACCAGTTGTACAAAATGCACAGAGGGAAAGCATCACCATATGTTGATTACTTGATTACTGCTCTCCCAGTATAGTGAGCAAAAGAACCAGATCAGAATACAAGAGACTGCTTAAAAATACAAACGGTACTTTAATCTCTTTTTGGCAATGACTGAATCATCAGGTAATTTCAGCAATATTTTGTTTGCTGTTGCAAGATCCTCAGTATACTTCATAACAGCTCTGACCTGTTTCTTGGGTGAACTGAGTTCTATTTCTGCAGAAGAAAGGTGTGAGGAATGAAAATAGTTATGATGATGCTTGAGAGTTAGTAAACTGGACATGTTTAAAATAGACTTCACATCTGTTATAAAATTCCTTTTGATTAAGCATCCTCCCTGAAGTAACAGTCTGCAGACGCAGGTTCAGGAAGGATTGAAAAGCTTCTGTTTGTGTTGCATCTTGAGGTGCGAGTCTGGTTGCATGTTTCTCCACATACAAGCTATCATAGGAATTTTATTCCTCATGTTATAAAAATTCACTGGTAGTAGTCCTTTAAGTCAGTATCCAGTAACAATGAAAAGAAATTTTATATTAGTAAAAAATACATAGTTCAATAAAATTTTAAAATACAATACTAGCAAGGTGCTTTCTGCTCTCTGGTTAAATTGTGTTGTGATATTAAGACTGTACCACAGAATATTATGTTGCTTGGAAATAATAATGCTTCCATTTTATGCATGTTCCAGCCTTTCTCAAAACGGAGATGTATTATTGAAAGCCCAACTTTTCAAAAAATCGGCTGTGCTAGAGACTGCAATATAACAATAAAGGTACAGAGTTATGGTTCCTTAAGGTGAAACCTATATAAAATAAATATAAGTAAACATATGTTTCTAAAATATTACCTTATATATTCTGAACTTTCCTTTTGAAATTGAGGGGGGTATGGAGATGTCCATGTAACTTTCATACACTTCTACAGCGGGCTGAGCGGAATTAGTGTAAATCTTAGACCTAAATATCAAACACATTCCAGGAGGGTTTTGTAGCTGTCATACATTATTGAAAACAACACACTCATACTCTGCAGGAGTTCTCATGTAGGGCTCCAAGCCCAGGTGTGTTTGTTGCCCCATACAGTTTCACTCATGGAGAACAGAACAGCTTGGTCCCTCCTGGTCACAGCCACTCCTGTCCAAAGACTTCACATGATACTTGATAACAATGAATGGGAAACACAAGAACTGAGCTCCAACTATTGCTTGACAACTATAGTTCTCACAGAATTCTTTAAACCTCTAAGAAGTACTTACACCCTTGTGGCTCCCAGGGCTCCCAAATAGGCTTCTGCACTTTGTGAGCACCACTTAGTAACAAGCAGATAAGTCTATAAACTGTAGGCTTTGAAAGCCTTTTACTAATTCCTATTTCCCTTGAATCAAACCTGTAAACAAGGCTTTTTCCTAATACACTTTCTGTGCTATTGATAAACAAATGGATCAAGCAGGGAATTCATGAAAAAAATTAAACATGCAGTTGAAAAATACACTTAAAGCTGCATGGTGGCTGAAGCCTACACTGGCGCAGAGGGGAAGGAGGAAGATCAAGCAACATGTCTGGCTGTCACAACATCTACTTGGTGTAAAACATCTTTGAGTTACTTCTCTCAGATGCAAAGGAGACTACCTGCCTCCCAATTCCACTGCACTCCCACTGGCAAATATGAGAGTCCACAAAATATGAACAGACAACACACACAGACAAGTTCATCACTGAGAACAGGAATTCTAACCCTAAGAACAAGGGAAGGATCTGTAGGTCTGTGCATCTCTTTCTTGGGCTGCCAACACCCTTCCTGATTCTAACAAGGTTGGTTCTTGTCCAATGCAATCCTTTCCAGAGCCAGGTATCCCTATGGACCTTTGTCAAAAGACCAAAACATTATGAAGAGTTGGTTTTTGTGCGCAGCCTCTGAACTAAGACACTGGAAAAGAGGATATTTGCTTTATTTCACAGGAACCGAAGTGTTGCAAAGGCTTCTTTGGCCCTGATTGCAGTCCATGTCCAGGAGGTTTCTCCAAACCCTGTTCAGGAAATGGGCAGGTAAGAAGATCAGCACCCTGCACTCCAACGGGGGAAGGACAGGCTGCATCCCAAAAGTCCCTGTAGCACTTCTGCACAACAGGAAAGCTGTCCCTTCCATTTATGTCCAGTAATGGCCATGAATCTCAGGTTCAATTATATAGAGGAGGGAAAATAAACTGGTCCCTTCTCAGATGTCTAAATTACAGATTTCTGTGGTTCCAACACACAGTACATGGCTGAGTGATCCCATTCTCATGTGTTTAATTCGCACAGCATGGAGTAATGACCTGGTTCATTATCTCACCTTAATATCAGAAAGGAGGGTAGAACATATAGCAACAAAGGAGAAGCATAAGGAAAGCTTTTGCTTTGAAACACCATCATCAAATCCAAGGTTCTTCCTGAAAGTCTGTCATAGTCATAAGACGTACAGGCACATGGTCTGTTCTCAGGAGGAAGGATTTGTTTAAGTTTATACATAGCAATCACCTCTCTTCCATGTGACAGTGTATGGATGGTCTGGATGGAAACGGGACTTGTGTTTGCACTGAGGCATTTCAAGGCTCGCGCTGTCAGTTCTGCTCAGACCCTGGCAAATACGGACCTCAGTGTGACAAAGGTAAGTCCACCATCAGTGTAAGAGCTTGGGCTGTTTCTTTCAGACCGCCAAGAACATTACGTAGGTAGAAGTTAACTGATCACTAAACAGTCCCTGTGGTGGGTGAGCAAGATGTCTCTGGGGTACTTTTATTTCTTATTTTAAAGGAGCATATCATAAGTGCAGAATCAGTGTAGATGACATTTACTTAACTGGGCCTTTTGCAGAGGGCATAGTTTGCTCTATACTAATTTACTGTTCTTATAATTTCTGTCTCCTTCACTTACGTAATTGAAAGAAAATCTTTGCTATTCTGTTCCCACCTGATATTGCCAACAACAGAACAGATTCTGCCTGGAATAACAAACATATGGAATCTAAGAACAACTAGAGCTATAAACAGATTGTGTTTAGGGCCACTTAACCTTACTCAATTATCTCTGATCTACTGAATAGTTTTTAGCTCTTCAGTCATCTTCCATATACTGACAGATATAACCCTACTAAGTCAAACCATAATACATATGAGAATGTATACAACATCGAACACATATATTGCCCATCTACAAAATCATCTTTAGCCTTTTCTGCTATGAGACAACCTGTCATTCATGACACACAGCTCACTTGAAGGTTCAGAGGCAACTGGACAAAAGCTGAGAGACAAATTCCATAAGGACAGGTGGTATTTCCTAAGCTTAACTAGTTTGCTTAACTAATCACCACTGGCACTTTGGAATACACAAAGCTTTCCTTCTGTATCTCTTTGGCACATTGCTGTGCCTCCCAGCAGCATTAATCAGCCCAGCCCCAGAAAAGTGCTGCTAGGTCTGTGCTGCTGCTCTGTGTAACAGCACTGTGTGATCTGTAGGATTGTGGGCTCAGTATTTAAAGCCTTCCCATAACACTGAAAGTACAACAAAACTGTGCAATGAATAACTCTAAACTTAATAGTCTAGAACATAACATTTTGCTCCTACTTCTGAGAAGTACTTTACAGTGCACTTATCAGTGAATTTCAAAGATACAATGGGTTTTAGTTGCCCATGAAACACACCTAAAAAGAGAGGGATATGATTAATAGTAAGTACCCCATCAAAGTGAGACTTAAAAAATACAAAAGTTTAGATTCTTGAAAAAATAGAACCTGATTTGTAAGTAATGCTGTGTAAGAATAAATACCTTTTACCACTGTGGAATTGCACATTGTAATTTATCTCTGATAGAGTGCCTCTGCATTTATGGGAAGTGTGATAACCGAATAGACAGCAATGGGATCTGTCTTCCTGGATCATGCAGGACTGGATACATGGGGAAACTCTGTGATAAGCAGGTTGTTCCCTGCGAGCCCTCCCTCCATGTCTGTCATGCACATGCAGACTGTCAACTTAGTGATGGCCAAGTGAGGTAAGTCAGTGACTTGGATCAGAGTAATATTAACTATGCTTCAGCTCTTTCCCATTTGCTTGATCCAAACAGTCCCTGGAAGCAGTACACAAACATTAGCCACTGCAATACAATACTGCTATGCAGCAAATAACCATAACCATGCGCCACACTGACCTTGAATCGCAAGACAGTAATTCAGAGTTCTCAATGCACTGTCCTGTACCCTATATTTAACACTGAAAGATAGATGCCTACAGATCTGATCCTTTTAAGAAGGCTGCCTGCCTACCAACATCTACATAGGCTCTTAGGAACCCCCTGTTTCTAGCCATCCCCTAGTGATTTAGCAACTTGAGCCCTGCTGAAAAACAGTGAAATTCTCAAGCAGTTTGAACATACATATCTCACTCCCATCAACTCAGGTAAGTTTTGCAGGCCACAGTACTGAAGACTTCATCACAGGTTCCCAGTCCTGACAGGACTGGTCACAAAACTGTTACTGCTGCATCTGCCTTGTGCTTTCCTCAAGCTCACCTTCACATGCAGCAAGTTGCCTCTTGATGCAGTGTATTCATAAGGAGTGACCACAGAAAGCAGACTGGGGGACGCTGCTGAGTTTGAGGGCTTAAGTAATCCCCAATTAACATTGGTTAGTCCTGAGGGGGATATCCAGGCAAATATGGGGCTCATTGTCTTGCATGCATTTCAGAGAGAGTGCTATTTTCTGTGTCACTGAAAGAAAGAGCATAGCCAACTCATAAATAATTTAGAGCTACTAGCTCAATTTTGCAACGATCACATCAGCTCAGAGTTAATTTCACTCCCATCTCATACACAAAGAATGGATCCCTGATTTGACTCAATTAACCCAGTCAACATTTTTGGAAAAAAACATAATGTGCACACTCAAGCTACTCACATCATGAATCCAAGGTTACCAATTTTAAGCTGCCTATAAATAGCATGTTACAGTGGAAAACAATCACTGTCCTATCACATTTAACACCTCCCTCCTCCTGTCTCTGTAGCTGTATTTGCAAACCTGGCTATGAAGGAGATGGCTTGAGCTGCAGCAAAGTTGATCCTTGTGCTGCTTTAAACCCTGGTGGCTGCAATATCAATGTAAGTACATTCCTCACAGAGCTTGACTTCATAATAAAGTAGGCAGAGAGGAAGGCTGGGTCACAAACTTTTGCAGAAGAGTCACAATTTCCATTGGGCTCTTTCCCCAGATAGCAGCATCGCTATGGCTTGGACAAGCCTTACACCTAAAGCCAGATGCCACCTTACTGTCCTGAACTGATGCCTCTTTATCTCCCCCTAGGCTGAGTGCATTGAGATGGGCCCAGGAGAGCACACGTGTGTTTGTCAGGCAGGATGGACAGGGGATGGAAGGGACTGCTCAGCCATTAACAACTGCCTGCTACCCATCACAGCAGGGTGCCATGAAAATGCCACCTGCATATATGTCGGGCCAGGTCAGGTAGGTCTTCACATTCATTGCCCTCTTAGGTGCTAGTCCTTGACCCTTTTGCTCTGCCAGTGTTTCCACCTTCCAATCTGTTTCCTTCATCAAGTCACTCTCTTTCTCCCTCCCAGCCACAATGTTATTTCCACACCATCCTCTGCACACAAAACAGTCTCCTTCAGTTCCTATCCCAGTGCTCCCTCCTTCCTACTTGGTGATGCTCTGGCAGCAATTTTTTAAGAAAGTACATTAGATGTCAGGTATAAAGGTCTTCTGGAGATATTAATCAGCATCATTCCACTGGAGTCAATGCTAAGCTACACAGAAACATCAATTCACCGTGTCTAAAATATGCACAGTATTTTAATCATTCTAATGAATTGCTGTGTTTTATTGAAATGACAGAATGACTGCAAGTGTAAGGATGGATTTCAGGGGAATGGAATTGAATGCACACCCATAAACCCATGCCTGGAACAAAATGGAAAATGCCATCCTCTGGTGAGTAATTAATCATTCCCTGAACAAAGTGTTCAGATACATATCACACCTCACCTCCTGCGCACACCATAGAATTTACTTGCCATTTCAAGCCTGAAATTTCTGTTTGAGAAAGCACTTTCCAAGAAGTGTTACAAGCACCAAAAATGCTGTGTGAACCACGTCAATATGGTACATGAGCTGAGGACAGACAACAAGGGCTGCTTCCAAATCTGCCTGCACAGTAGGACTATCTCGAGCCTGGAATAGATAAACGCTGTTTCTCTACCAGCAATTGCAACTTGAGTGCACCAGCCTGTTTGGATCTTTACCCAGATCATGTATCTCTCCCCAGGCATCTATCAGCTTTATTGGTGGCTGTATGTGCTCTGCTGTGCCCTGTAATGCCTTCAAGAGACACAATCGCCCCAGGTGGGGCACAGGGACAGAACTAAAGTGAGGAGAATTGGGGAGCAGAGGATGGATCTGCCACGGTCAGATGAAGGAATAGGGTGCAGTTTGTATAGGGAGGAAGTAAGAAAACGTGGAGAAGGAGTTTGGATTCCCATAGACTTGGTGCATGGTGGGTGGTGAGGGAGTTAGCACCCTTGGCTGATAGACTATGTCCTATAAGATGGTGAGGACATCGATAGATGATACAAAGATCCTTTGTAAGTATGTTTGTATATAAATGGCTTCCAGTAAGAGGTTTTCCAGACCGTCCTTGATCTTGAGTGGTGTCTTGAGTATTTGACAAACACTCTCACTTTCTGGTTCAAAGGCAACTTGTCAGTTTGAGTCTTCTCACGGCTGGAAGTGTGTGTGCCCAGAGGGCTACGAAGGAGATGGCACAATATGCTATGGAAATGCTGCAGATGTAAGTAAGATGGTCTCTTTCTCTGAGCACAAGACTTACTGCACAGTTTTCACACTGGATCTTAACCAGAGAGATAGCAAAGCCTTTATAAACAACTAGAACAATATAATGCCCATCAGTGCTATCTGCAAACACTGTTCCCAGCAGGAGACCCTTGCCTCATACAGAAATGATCTGTTGTGTTTAAAAGCATAGCTTGGAAAATGACCGAAGGAATCCAAGCATATTTCTTGTTTAAAAAAAAATAATTTGAAAAATGCCAACCCCAGTATCCAAACCTGAAAGTGTTAAGAGCTCACCTCCCAGATGGGAGCAGCAAGCAGTCAGCTCTTCAGAAGCTCTGTCCTGAAGTCTTTCTCCATGGAAATGATCGATTTATCATGTTAAAACAAATCATATTGACCCACACGCAAATAAAACCAAAGCAAGCAAATTTATTACATAAATATGCATTTAACAGTGTAAGAAAAGTGAAAGTGTCCACTGCCTCAGCCACTGGCAATAACCTTATATGGTACATGGCTCTCAGCACTAACTGCCACTCCTGTTCATATTATCATCTCTCTCTGTTCTAAGTACTGTGGAAGAATAAAGGCTGTCTACTTGCAGGGCGATACATAAGATGCTGTACAGACACCAAACAAAACAGCATACATTTAAATTAATTTTACATGGAGTTAAGAACAGGCTTAGGTTTAGAATCTCTGAAAATTAATGCTTAGCCTGAGGTCAGTATACAATACATACCAAGGTCAGGTACACTTAATACACCTAGGTAATCCCTGGCCAGATTTTCAAGAGTTGGTAACTCACCATTCCCATTAGCAGAAAGTACTAGGATTAGAAAAACACTGATGTCCTCCCTTTTTAGACACACTGCAGACCTTGTCCTCCTTGTCACACCAGCCAGGCCAGACACAGTGGGCTACACCACAGGCAAGGGTGTAGCTTGCTACAGCTAATTATATCTTACCTACTCATTCCTCTCTCTTCCTCTTTCTAATCAGGAGTTGTCTACTCTGTCAGAAGCAGCTGCATTTAACCAGTGGGTTAATGTAAGTATGTTTTGTGGTTAATTTTTTTAGTATGTTCAAGTCTGTAGAAACACATGAGCCTTGTAGCCTTTAGAAATGGGAACCTCACAGCAATATTGCCATCAGAGAGCAGAGGCCGAAGCTCTGGAGAAGCAACAGTGTCTATCCCACCAGTCATGTAGCAGCTGATCATTTGGTTCCCTACTTCTGCCTGAAAAACAAATTCTGAAGCCAAAAATCAGGCAAGTAAGAAGGCTCCACAGAGTTAGTTACAAGCCCACTCTTGGAGGTAGGAGTCTACATAAGGCATGACTAGCTTTCTGTGTTCATACACTGTAGTCCAGATGACCAGCAGAAGGATGCAAGCAGAGACTGAACCTGCCCCCACGTAGCTCCTTCCACCTTCTCTCATTCAAGGGGCCTTGCTCTCATTTTCATCATGCCCATGGCAGAGAAATGCAGCTGCATGGCTGGTCACTGTGCTGCTGCCACGGCAAATGAGGGGAAAAATAAGCACCTCTTAACTGAGGTGCTTAGAATCATAGTAAATCTCTGAATGGTCTGGGTTGAAAGCAACCTTTACAGGCCATCTAGTCCCACCCCTCTGCCATGAGCAGGGACATCTTCAACTAGATCAGGTTTGTTCAGAGCACTGTTCAACCTGCCCTTGAATGTTTCCAGGGATGGGGCATCTATCACCTCTCTGGGTAACCTCTTCCTGTGTTTCATCACCTTCATTGTAAAAAAAACTTCTTCCTTATACCTAATCTAAATTGTTCCTCTTTCAGCTTAAAACCATTATCCCTAATTCTTTTAAAAAGGTACTGCTAAAAAGTCTGCCCCATCTACTTTATAAGTTCCCTTTAAATACTGAAAGCTGTAAAATTTCTCCCTGAAGTCTTCCCTCCTCCAGGCTGAACAATTTCAGTGAAGGAAGAGAATAATTTGTATGGCTCCAGATTATGGAAGAAATGACAAATTAGATTTTACAAACCAAAGTTCTGGATAGACCGATTGTCACAATCTACTTTCTATTTTCACATGTTATTATGTATTACTGGAGCAGCCGTAATGTTAGAGGTCCTGCCCCACTGTGATTTGTGCTAGATGAATAAAGATCAAAACCAGTTCCTACCACAAAGAGTTTAAAACCTAAATATAAGAAGTGTATAACAAATACATGGCAGACAAAAAAAGAACAGTGATTGTGTTATTGAATGGCATCAGAAGGAGAAGCCACAGAACATCAGTTGCTTTCATGCTTTTCAAAGTTAGATAGCTTGGAGATCATTAAAGCACACAACTGCAACAAACACTTCAGGTAGCTGCTTAAAAGAGAGGCCAATATGGCTAATTCAAGTTACCTGCTTGGCCCTGAGCTGAGACTGCAGCACTGGATACTCTACAGAGAAACCAAAGAATTTAAAGAAACCGGCACAATAGGCAATGCTGTTCACCTGCTGATGTGTTCTTTTGATAATGAGGGGGAAAAAAAACCTAAGGGCAGATTCTGTATAATCTAATGAAGTAGGGATGTGGAAATTTCTACTACATTTCAGAGAAATGGTATCATGTAAACTAAACGACTGTAACTACAAACGTGAGCAAAATAGGGAGGTAGATGTTTTTAACTTCATAGCTGAGCAGGAATGTGATGTTTACCACTTTTCATAACCAAATATTTTTCTTGCTGGTCAGGAAGGATGAGAAGGGGAAATTTGTTGCTATTTCTGTATTCAAATATTTGGAGGGTAGCTGAGATGATGGCTAGAAAGAAAGATGATCTTAACAGAGTAAAAATTCCCAGCTATTTAAGGGAGATGATTCCTATCTTGATTTAAAACCCAGTAAGGGTAATGAAGGACTGCCCAAAAACAAGCCAGCTTCCAGGCAGCACACAAGCTGCAAACAGGTAGAACCCAAGCTCATATTGCTCCCCCAAGTTTTGCTACATCAAAAATGGCAAGTTGTGGAGTTTGTAAATAGTTTGGAGAATCCCACCTTCAGCAAGATAACATTCAAATCTTTTGCTACCCTTATTTTTTACTCAACAGACACCAAAAAAAAAAAAAAAATAAAGCATAAAATTGGAAAAATCCTCCCCAGTGGAGGTTTTCTCCATCCTTAAGGCAGATACAAACATATGGAAGATAAATCAATTCATGCACACTACAGAGCTCACAACCTCCACCTAAAATTAGAGTTGTCATCAGCAAGCTTCACTGCCATGCTACTGGGCACAAATAACTCTTGGACATCTTGAAAAATCCGAGCCATGTTAAGTAGTCTTCTTCCAAATGGGAACATTGTGTCATGGGAGTTTCTTATTTCACAGTTTATAATCCTTCTATCATAGAGCATGAAGTGCTCTGTAAGAAGAGCAAGTTACTTGAAGCTACCAGTAACTACCAATATTTATCATCTTGATTGTTATTTTTCAACATTCAGGTGCATAATACAGAATCCATGAGGCAGACTAAATTTTGTGGGAGACAATTCATGTGCTTCATAATAAAAAAACCAATTCTGACCCAAACGTTATTTCTGCCCTTTAAATGTTGGCAATCTATTATGTAGAAAATAGACACAATACCAATTTTGTACAGCTATAAGTACTGTTGTTCAAGTCATGGCTCAGGATAACTGTTTTTCCTCTCCAGGCTGGTCACAAAGCACATCACATACTCTACCTTGCTAAAAAGTCACCAGGTGCTATTTATAAACTGTCCTTAGGATGAATTATTTTACCCTCTTTACTTTCATGCAGGAGGCCAAGATAAACTCAGTGTTGTCCACTACCTCCAACCTAACTGTCCTCGTGCCTTCTCTGCAAGCAATTGAAAACATGGATGAAGATGAGAAAGCATTTTGGATGTCAAAAAGTAACATTCCAACTCTACTGAAGTACGTTAATTGTTTGGGGGGCTGGTTTTTTGGGTTTTTTTGTTTGGTTGGCTGGTTTTGTTGTTCTTTCTTAATTGTGTGGCAATTAATTAATCTTATGGCAACAAAAACCTTTGGTTTGAAGCCACTAGGGCAAGACAGGTTTTAAGATTTTGAAGGAAGGACATAAGATTCCCCTTTTTGTTACGGCAATATAAATCTCTGTAGCAAGTCTGCTGGAAACAAAAGCATTATTTGTATTATGTCAGAAATGTTTAAAGGCCAAGCCAAGATCAGAACGTAGCTGAACCAGGTATTATACAAATAATTCCTGTTTAAAATCATGAGTTTAGACATGATAAGCATAGTTATCTGGGGAGCGGGAAAAAAATAAAGGAGAGAGAAAATACAAAAAGTCCTCAAATCCAGTTAATTTCCTTTAGGTATCATGTACTGACAGGAGCTTACAGCTTTGCTGATTTCCAGAATTTGTCGTCCTCTGACATGCTGCCAACATCACTACAGAGTAAATTCCTACACTTGTCGAAGGAAAACGGGGTGAGGTGACCTGCAAACCATTGTGGTATCATACACTAAACCCTGACCATCACTGCCATTGACTTTCTTGTATTACAAAACCACACAGATGTCATGTACAATTTTTAAATACAATTTTTAAAAAGACTGTCATAAAATTAAGGGAATAGACTGATTAGATTGGGCCTTCTGGGAGAAACATCAGCTTAATTTTCTCCACCATTTTAGCTAGCTGAAATTTGTCCACAATATTATTTATCCCTAATGTCCCACCAGCTGCTGCAAACACTAGACTGTCTTGGAACCAAGCAGAAGGGCAGTCTCTGCCTAGAGCAGCCTGTGTGAATTAAATTAAGACAAAAAGCATCAGGGAAATCCAATAACATATTTTAGAGAACTGGGAAGGTAGGAGGAAGCAGTGATAACACACCCATCTCCACATATGCAACTCAATAACCCTAAATTACCCAAAGGTACTTTTAATGGTAAATAACTACAACTGACAGCCCTTTGCCCTCATCCTATGAGGTAAACTCCATGTTCCTAAAAAGATTTTCTGGAAATACACAAGGCACATTTAAGAACTTCATCTCTATCAAGGGAGTGGAAAGGTTCCCCCACCTCCATGCAGTGAGGGAAAAATTATGAGTGGTGTCCTTTAAAGCTGCACAGAACTGAGAGGGTGTGAATCAGCACAGAGTTCAGTCTCCAGGTGAGTGCACCTGCCCTAGGTAACCACTTCATTGCAAGCAAACCTATGGCTTTGCCAGTCTATGCACAGGGAACAGCAGAGAGTCCCCAAGTCCCCTCTCCTGTGCACAGTTCCCTGAGGGTAACAAAACCTCTGGTGTGGACTGGTGTGAGCAGAGCCATGGTGGAGCCCTAGGCAAGCATTTGGGAAGGTGTGGAAACCCACAGTATGAACTGCAGGGAACATCTCTGGAACCTCACCACCATAATGGGAACAAAAACCCTCTCTCCTCTTCCAGAATCTCACCCTGGAGGGCGCTCACATTGTGGCCGGTGACATCGCATCCACCAACGGGGTCATACATGTGATCGATAAGGTACACGGCCACACAGGGAGGGTTTGTTCCTCTGCACCATAAACAGTGCAAAATATTTAACTACCTTTGGAAAAAAGTGCTTGCATTACAGAAGAGCATTTTGTCCTGTGCCTGACCCATGGGGTGTGCACACACGCTGACGTGGGATATCTGCTCTCTTTCCAGGTTCTGACCCCCCTTCGTAGCACCGTCATGCCAAGGTTGCTGGCCCGCCTGGAGGAAATGCCCGACTACTCCACGTTCAGGGGCTACATCATCGTAAGCTTTTAAGAACAAAGGAACTTCTTTGCTTTGATTGCATTTAGACTAATATCAGATTATCAGTGGTCATTCTGATTTGTTTCTATGTGTTTCACAACAGCAATACAACCTGGCAAATGAAATAGAAGCATCAAGCACATACACAGTCTTTGCCCCAAATAATGATGCCATAGAAAATTACCTAAGGGATAAAAAGTCTGCTTCTCTGGTATGTATTATTCACATGGCTTGTCTTAGCAGATCAGTATCTCAGTTTAAAGTGGGTGGATTGAGAGGACAGAAATAGGAAGAGAGATTTGATGAGTTTGGTTTTGTCTTTAACACCAGAGCTGGTGAGAAGGGATGGATCCACCTATACTTTCCTGGCTTGCTGGAAAAACCTAGCTATTTCCTCTGGGTTTTCTCCTTCTCTAGATTAAAATCATGCTGACCTACAAGACATCTCAACATCTCAATTTTTTTTTGTCTGTTGTTGGTTTTGGTTTTATTGGGGGGAGGAGGGGGTTGAGAGTATTTGTCTTGTACAAAGATCGGTATAGGAGTGACCAGAAAAAAAACACTGAAGTGAGTTTTCTAGGTGAACAAATCCAGTCCCCTGACATCATTAAATACCCTGTCATTAATAGCGCCACAAAATATTCTTTCTTAAAACTATCCAGGTGCTTGCCTTTGTCACTACTGCAGGAACGCTATTGCCCAGCTACTTTCTGCAAACAGTGTCTAACCCCAGTTTACAAGCATAGTTAGTCAGTTCCAGGACTCAGAAAAATTTATGAATTTTTTCTTGCTAGAAAAACTTCCTTGGGCAAAGTCCAGTGCCCCAGTCCTCTCTCCAGGAGCCCCACAGCAGGCTCATGCCTGACCTGGCCTCCAGCTCCTCCCACCAGCATGGATGTATCCATCCCACCTTCCACGGTGCTGACCTCAGTCCTCATGCCCACAGCTGGTTTATATTATTTTAACAGCATTCTTCTGGTCATTTTATGTCTCTTTATCCTTAGGCCAGGAATATGCTTTAGCTGAAGCAACTTTCTCTGGAACTTGTGCCTTGACATATTTGCAAGGCCAAACCACCTTCTCAAACCTGTTAGTCTCCTCTCAAGCGACCCTTTGTCCATTTCCTGCATCATCCCAGTGGCTTTCTTCATACTGTCTGAAATTTGACACGGCTTTATGGATTGCACATACAGAGAACCACACACCTTGCAGAGGAAGCTTCACTTATGACTTGTTCTATGACATTAATTCTTCCCTGTCTCTTCCATAAATATTTATCCTGCCATACTGTCCCTTCTTGCATGGTCTCCATTTACATCTAGGAAGCTGAGGAGCAGCAGGTTCAAATGACCCATGCCAGAACATTTACCACCAATGGCAGATCTATGGCAAGAGTCCCACTTGCTGCCATGTGTGACCAAGCTACATCTTCTCAAATGACTTCTGAATGCTGTTTTAGGTGTTTCATGACATGTTATCATTTCCTTATCACATGAAGCATTTGTAACAAACTGAGAGATGCATAGGACATCAATCCCGTTACGTCTGGGTTACACACACGCAAAGATAAATCCTTTTCATTTTGACTACTTACCAATATTTCTTCAGTCTTGGGAGGATGGAACCTTGCCTTACTCCCAACCTTGCCTGATGTGGCAACCTGACCAAAAATAAAAAAATAAAAAAATCATAAGGTTAAACCTGCCTAAGTCTTAATATCCTCATTAAACACCTGGGAGAACTCTGCTGCAGAGGGAAGAACAGACACAGGGAGGAGAGCCCCCCATTTCTTGGCCCTGATAACACAGGATGTCCTAACTCTGCTGGTAATGAAAGACAGCAATCAAGATGGATGAGAGTTAACTTTTCCTCCAATTTATCTAAGACAGGAGCATTAAATACAGCTGGGCACTGATGGAGATTAGCTCTGCCTTAATTCCCATCTTCTCATCTGCAAACAGTCCTTTGCCAAATCTGTGGAAATTAAAATGGAATGGGTTTCACTGTAAGAGATGCCAAATCCACTATTACACTCTGTGGGCAAAGCCAGACAAGATCACGAATCTTGCAACCTGGAGCAGCTTCAAGCTTTCACACACCTTTGAAGGAGTAGAAGACCGAGGAGCAGTATGAGCATTCAGAAGAAGGGGGCAGCAGGCAACAGAATTTCCCACAAGCACCTTTTATTGCAAAGACACAAAGCTGCAGAAGCATTATATCTGTCAGCTAGGGACCTCCTAAACTCTACAAATGCCCCTGCTTCTCTCACATCTATAAATCTCTCACAAATACACCCTGCTTCTGCTTTCTTCTCCTAGTCTGGGAAGGCTCTGGAAGTCTCCTGCTTTGAAAAAAGATGCACCTTTGGGAAGCCCTCACAACATTTTGATGTACAGAGAGAATAACTTCATCACTTTTCAATGATGAATAAGCTCTAGCAATAAGACAAGGAAAACTTTTCAATTGATAGGTGTGTCTCTAACTCTTTATTGACTGAAAATGACCCTAGAAATAAAATATATATATATGTAAATTCCTTTAAACATTCACCCATATGTAATTCGGGGATACCCAAAGGAAGAAGGAATGAGTATGGAAAGAATATAAAAACACACATGAATATGCCACTTTTGATGTCAAATCAACTCATGCAGTTCAGAGTCCTAAAAAGTCATCTGACTTTTCTCTGTATCTATCAGCCAGTTCTATGCACAGAAAATGATGCTAAAGGCTTGAGCAAACCTTGGTCCTCCCAGTTCAAAAGCCTTTCACCCTGCTGGTCAATTAGAGTTTCATTACAACAGGAATGCAGGCTCTCCACAGTAAGAAGGATGAAATAACCTGCCTACTAAAAAATTTCTCTAAATTCAAGCAATCCATGTTTGGCTTATATCCCTTGAGAAATGCTATCCCTAGTAACTTTTCATGCTCTGCTACATAACTCTGAATTTAATTGTGTATTTGCAGGATGAAGGCCAAATCCGCTATCATGTTGTGCTGGATGAGAAGCTCCCGAAGAACAACCTGCACAATGGCATGCACAGGGAGACCATGCTAGGGTTCTCCTACCAGGTTGGGTTCTTCCTCCACAACAGCCAGGTACTGCTGTCTGCACCTGCTTGGAGAACCAGGTTTACTGATTTTTACAAATCCAGCTCCAATTTTAAATTAACATGTAGTCAAAAGGAGCTGTGCATCCCCCATTAGCTTCTGTGACGTAACAGCACAAAAATTGTCTCTTAAATGCATGGTCTGTCTTGGACCTGCTTAGTACAAAGTCACCCTTGAAGATATTTTTGACTGAATTTGATTTCCATTGCACTGGTCACATTTCGCTTTGCTTTTTGGATGCCTGTCTCTAGCAACTACAAGCTTGCATTCCAAAGCAGTCATTAGTCTGACTTCCAAGAGCCATTAGAAACCCGCCCTCAGTTATAAAACATTAATTGTATTTTCTGTGGATTTACTCCAGTTTCAAACCTAAGAGCTCAGAGCACTGGGCAAATTGTCTTTCAACACCACTGGTGGAAAAATCAGATACAGGAAGACAGAGTGAGAGTCAAGAAGGGAATTTGGTCCTCCTTCTCTGTCCCAGCACTCCCTCTTAGGCATAGGCAAAGGAAGACAGAAATATTCACCCCCAAACAGTTTCAGCCCTGCTCTTTGCTCTGCTCACAGCAGAGCCTGGAAAGGCATCTGCAGTGGGGCTGTTGCTGCCAAGGGCACGATAGGACTGTGGAGTAGCATTGAGATGATGAAATAAAGCTGTATTTATGAATTTTTTCTTGCTAGAAAAACTTCCTTGGGCAAAGTCCCAGCTGTTGGAAGCGCTTCCCTGAAATCCCTCAGCCCCCCTACAACACACCCATCTTTTGGCATGCTTTAGGGTCCTTCTTCATACTCTTTATACACCTTGTTGGAAAAAGCTGCTCCACCAAATTCTGTTGCTAAGAACCTTTAACAGGCTGCAAGCCATCTCATGCTCCTCAGTCCAGTGAAGCACTTAAATGCAGCAACTGGAATAGGAGCAAGAGCCTGATGTTAACTACCTTTGCTGGTTTTCCTGAAGTGATACCTGCGCATTGCTCCTTCCTTCCTGCTACTGCTCTAGTTACTGTATAGCCATGAAACTGCTGCTTTCTGACTCATTGCACGTCTTTTGCAGCTTTTCATAAATGATGCCCCTATAAGCTATGCAAACATTGCAACAGACAAAGGAATTATTCATGGATTGGGAAAGGTCCTGGAAATCCAGAAGAACAGATGTGATGTAAATGATACCATAATCATTGTAAGTGGTTCTGTTCATATAGATGCTTAAAGTGGGAGATATCCATACCCAAGAACAGCAAAAAATGTACAGGATGTGACACTACTTCCCAGCAAGGAGTACATGCATTTTCTATAAAGGATATTCCTACCGGAGTTTTAACATCTCTTAAAACAGCTCTAATCCTGCAATCAGTGTACTGACAACCTAGGTAAAATATAATCACCATAGCACAGGAATAAGCAATTCCTGAGCTTTAATTTTCAGAAAATAATAGTAATTCACAGTTCTAATACATCATCTTATCCAGGCTACTTGTTTATAAAAAAAAACAAGAGGGGAAAAAAAAGAAAATATTTTTTGTACAGGAAAAAAATTTCCTTTTATTCCAACTGTGGATTTACACTGTACATATACACGAACTCCTGGTACCCTCTGAACAAAGCATTCTCCCTCTTCTGTTCCCTTTACATTTGATATATAAATTGTTTCACATTCCTCTAAAGAATAGGATGCGATTTTCTCAAGCTGGCAAAGAAAGGTGTCCTATGTCTTTTGTCCTGAGTGAATCAAGTTGGAGAGCAAACAGGCAGATTTCCTCCCTTTTTATGGAGCATGCAACAAACTAGGCAAGGAAGAAAAACTCAGACTTCATTTCAATTAAAGCAAACTTAACAGGCATGAACTTTTGCAGCTTTTCCTCAGAAAACAGTCTCATAATTCAGTATATTTCACTCAAGGCTTTTCCACAGCTTGGCTGTGTCACATCCTTTGTACAAAGTCATCTGTTTTCCAGTAGAAAATTACCTTCCCTGCTTTATTCAAATGCAGAAGCATGTTAAAACATTCATTTAAGCCTTGCTAAAAGTAAGGACATAGCTGGCCAAACAACACTAGTATTAAAATTTGTGCACTAGGTACCTAAACATTTTGCAGAAACCAACCTTACATGTGCAAACAAGTCACACACACACCTATAGCATAGGGCATGCATATGGTATGAGCTTTCCATTTCCAAACTGCCCTTGTGCTACAGGCAGACTACGACCAAGCTCAGGATCTGCCTCTTATTGTGGTTTAGATGGGAAGGTCTTTGGGAAGTGCCACTTCAGAAGAGCAAATAAAAATACCCAAATGATCTCTCCTCCTTCCCTTTGGGCAGAAGGCTTCCCATGGGGTGTCCCTACACAGCCACAGTTACCCTCACCACCTTTACCAAAGGGTTATCCTGATTATGCACCCCAAGAGCCAGGTTTAGAAATATAGGTGGAAATTAGGCATTTTTTTTATGACACAACCTCTCTGCAGGTCTATACAGACTGTTAACTACTTCTCATTTGTGTTGCTTAAGGAAAAATGCAGAGTTTGTTCACACTCACCAAGTTGTCCACCAGGAACAAAAGAAATAGTAAGTATTTTATCATAATTTATTTTGTTTGTATCAAAACTGAGCACAGGTGCATTCAATCCCTTTTTTAATATAATTGCTTCAGTTTCAACAAAAGTTTTCATGGTTACTTCAGCCTGCTGTATACATTGCTTACAGTCAATAGATTTAATCCACCCTGACCTTAGAGATTTTTATCAAAATTTACATGATATCAAGGTAGCAGACGGGCAGCTTAAAGGTAGTTTTATCTCTCAAGACCAGTTTCTAGGATGCATTGGAACAACTGAAGACTCCCCAGACTGCAAGGTTTACCACTACTATGTGAAATTGAGGGAGTTAAATGTGGTCTGGAGTATGCTTGCTATGGGAAGAGTTACAGAAGCAGCTTTGATCCCTTCAAATCAGAGATGCACAGAAGAGCAAATTCAATCCATCCCCAGAAATAACCTGTGTTATGGTCACAAGGAGACTTAAAGACTACAGAGACTTTGGATGCCAAGATCCAACACATGAGAACTGCAGATACTTAGAGTTTCCTGGCATTTAAGCTTATCTAGGGAAACTCCTCTGTTGCAATTACATAATAAGTAATAAAGGAAAATATGCTTATTTTTTAATTAATTATGCCAGTAATATTATTCCAAAGCAAAACAAGTCTCATCCACTTCATTAAAGTGAGGCTGGCGAAACCAAACTGAAGTCCTCATGGGTAAAACTCATACATATTAACATTTCCTTAACAATAAACAGCCAGATGGATGCTTATCACAACCTCCTCACAAGCGTACAGTGAGATCCAAAGTTTCTTAATCAATCTTTCCCAACTGTGTCCAGAACTGGGAGATAATGTTTCAACAGCTGTTTTTGCAGAAGTTTGGAACTCAGTTTTCCAATAAGAACTAGAAAAATCAGCAAATGTGCCAGAGGGAGGGAAGGGAGGCAGATTAGTTTTTCAAACTTCAGGGGAAAAAAAATCTGTTCAATTATGAGCAAAGGCAACATATCTTTAAAACACCATGACATACTGAGTTAAACTGATCATATGTCCACTAGAAAAAAAATCTTTTTGCTAATGTATTTTTATTTCTAAAAGTACCTCCATTTTCATTGTGAATGCATAATGTTAATGTCCCATTTTTTAAAACATTTGAAAGTAACTGATCAGTATTATTCAGAATTGCATCTACTTCTCCAATATTTGCTCAGGCAGGGGAGAGGAAATACTGTGTCCTCACAGGAAACCACATGAGAACGTACACCATCCAGATCGGATGCCAGCCAAAGTGTGCTAAAACTGTCATTGTGAGTACACCATTATGATTTGGTAAAAGCCAGGAACCTCCATCCCTGAACTTCACCTTCCTCATAAATCCCACTAAACATACACAGCATGTCAAGGCAGTTCCTGACAATATATTTATTGACCTCTATTATGGGTGCAGCAGATTGGAATGCTAATCAATATTATTCTGATGATAGCTGTAGCACAGGAAGGTGCCAGGAGCTGATGTGGTGCAGAGGGAACACAGGTTTGGGAAGGGTAACTCTATGCTTGTCCCTAGCAATCTTGTCTACCTTTTCCTGAGGTGGGGTGAAGGGCACTTGGGTCCAACCAAGGACTTGGGGTGGCACCCTGAGTCTTGCCACACTGATGTGTGTGGTCATGGACAAACTGAGTTGAAGTCCTGCTTTAAAAAAAAAAAAAAATATCATAGAATGAGTTGCATTGGAAGGGAATTAAAAGTGAACAAGTTCTAACTCCACTGCCATGGGCAGAGAAATCTTTCACTAGGCCAGGTTGCTCAAAGCCCCCTCCAAACTAGCCTTGACACTTTCAGGGACAGGTCATCCACAACTTCTCTGAGCAACCTCTTCCAGTGCCTCACCACCCTCAGAGTAAAGAACTACTTCTTTATACCTAATTAAACACATCCTTATCCTAAAAACCCAGATCTCTAGTTCACCCTGCTTGCTACCCTGACCCTCAGCACAGCATTTCTGCATCTCCAGACAAGGAAGTGCTGTGCAGGCTTCTTCGGGCAGCAGTGCCAGCCCTGTCCAGGAAAAGCAGGGGATGCCTGCTTTGGAAACGGCATCTGCCTGGATGGCATCAATGGCACAGGCACCTGTGAGTGTGAGGAGGGGTTTGTCGGCACAGCCTGCGAAAGCTGCGCCGAAGGCAAGTACGGCCGCAACTGTGACCAAGGTACGGAGCATTCCCGAGCCACACAGGCAGCTTTCCTGCTCTTGTGAGATGCCAAAACCTTCCCCTTATGTCTCCTAATCATGTCCATTCTGGATTCTTGAAAGGGGCAGCACTTTGGGGGTAATAAGTCAGTCCTTAAAATGTCATTAACCCTTTCTCTTTCTCCATTATTGTGTTTTCTCTATAATTACTTGCTTGCGGACAGTGTCTCCTACTCTGGCACACTACAGGCTTAGGACAGTATCCAGCAAGAATAATCCTTTTTAGCACTGCTATTTCTCCAGTGCTTTCCCATTAAAATACAGTTTCAGTCTCTGTATTTAGGAATAGAGGATAGAAAAGCATAGTGTGAATTTAGATTTATTCTGCAGTTAGAAGCCCGAAGGCACAAGACAAAGCATTTCTTGAAATAGCCTACAGCAGAAGGTGCCATCAGCAGATGATGTCTGGGCCGTCCCCTTGCCCTTCCTGCACACCCTGCCCAGGGACACTGGCTTCCTCCCATCTCTCCCCACAGTGTGCACTTGTGTTCATGGGAAATGCAGCAGTGGGACTGACGGGGATGGCTCCTGTGAATGTGACGTTGGCTGGAGAGGGGTCAGGTGTGAGACTGGTGAGTGTCCCCTCCAATTTTTTTTCTGGGGTGAGAAGCAAGCATTTCAGGAAATGACAGAACCACAGCACAGTCAGACCCCAGTGCACTACCAGAGACCCAGCAGCTTCCCACACCCTGTGAAATATGGTTCACCCTCCTGTGTTATGTCAATTAATTACCATTTTAATAGAGAGCGAGCTGAGGTACTGCTCATGATACTGAAACACCCCAGTTAGCTAATTATCCACCTATGTCACCCTGTATTTGAATCAAAGAACATCCCATTTATTGAAGCTGATTACCTAGCACATTTTGTTTCTCAGTTCAAATCTGAGCCTCTCAATTGCTTCAATAAGTTGATTTAGCTATACAACATTGTATATTAAATTATGTTCTTGCTAATGCAATAAAAAAATATTTAGCAAATAAATCATCTTGTGTTGGCTAAACGCAGCTCCTATAACAAATCAAACTATATTTTAGTTAGACATAATTAAAATGTATTCAACAACTATTTCAGAACTCTAATTATAATAGTATAAAATAAAGGAGGTATAAACACTTTAATAACAACATTCAATATATGTTTTAAATTTTCCCAGGGAAAAAAATAGTACTGAATAGAATTATATAAGAGAGTCGCTATAGTTGCTGTATCTGAAAGAAATACTTATATAATTAAATTAATAATATGCAAGATTCACCAGAGTAAATACAGATAAAACAAAACAGGTGAAAGGTTTTCCTGACAGTATGATGACAAAACTCTCTCTTGTAACTGAATTTAAGAGGTATCTACTGATCTATAAAGATGGAGTCTCTGTACAGATGGATTCTCTATAGGAACTGAGAGCACAATTGTGCAGAACTCGGACTCCAGCTCCACATGGTAGGAGCAGAAGGTCCTGAACCCAAAGGATGTTGACCAAAAAGGTTTGATCCCTGCTTTGGTTTTTTCTTTTTTCCACTTGCAGAAATCAAAGACGACGCATGTAACGCCTCGTGCCATACCAGTGCTAAGTATGTATGAAATTCACTTATTTAGAGGAGAGGGGATAAAAAGGGAATCTCTTGCAAGGCAAAAGGCATAATCCATCTTGCTCACGACTTCTCAGAAGTATAGGATACACTCTTGTTTTGTGTCACAGAGATAAGGAGCAATATAAATGTAATACATATGGTGATGACACCAAAAAGTTCAAAACGTGCACGTTAAAATAGGAAAAAAAAAAAAAAACCTACCTTGCAGTATACAAAGAAATGAGGCTGGCAGCACTAAAGAGAACAAGAGGCCAGGCCGAGACTAATGACAAAGGCGGGTCTGAGGCGACCCTTACCAGCTCCTCCTATTTGCCCCATTCACCACCACACACATCATTGAGAAATGCCATTGGTAATAGGGATTCCACTAAAGAAAGCTGCATTGGACAAGACACAGCTCTCCTCTCCACATCAAAATATAACAATACAAGAAAATAATATCACAAATCTAGCATACCAATACTGGGACATTAACTAGATTTCAAAGGGGCAAGTGACACCCACTGAGCCATTTACTAACATTCATCTGCCCCCTCATCAGGGATCAGACAGCAAGACTTACACTAGCCAAGACATTTAAAAAAACAAGGAAAGATGGTTGGAAAGACTTGTAATTTCAGCCACAGCTCTTCTGTAGGAGCTGAGAAACCAGAGGGGCAAAACCTTTTTCCCTTTTTCTTTCCAGATGTAGGTGATTCTCTCCCCTGTGTATGAACTGCAGTTCACAGCACTGATATCTTATTAGGTTTTTTTATTTTAAGAAAAAATAAACTCAAATTTGCTCACGGGGACTTCACTCATTCTGGCATCAAGACTATGTTTCTGACAGAAGCAGACTGCTCTTCTCTTGAGCATTTTTCATCCACTGATGTACATCTCTAAGTGTAAGGACAGGAGCAGGCATGGCAGAAGTGCAAGGCAAAGATAAGTTGTGCTGGCTGCATTGTGACACTGTCTCAAGGTGACACCAGGGAGCAACCCCTGTATTGTACAAAGCTCACAGGGCAATAAGCTCATGTTTGCAATCAGAAGGCCAAACTGCCCACTAAAAAGCAAAGTTAAATCCAGAGGACTCTGATGCCTGGCTCCCACTTCTGCACATCAGAGCTGCTGCATCACTCCCTAAATTTTTGCACAGTTTTTTGGTGAGTAGGGATGCAACTTCTGGAATTCTGTATGAGAAAGTAGGACAATGAATGACCAAAATGTGCTATTTTCAGTATTAAAATTTTACAATCAAAATACAGTTGAAAAGCTTCATCCAACTACGTTCATTTTTATAGGTGCAGCTACATCACACTGTATGGTTAAATGTCTTGTTATGCAATATTTCCATGCAACATTACCTTCAGAAGAACTCACAGCTGTACAAAACACCTATCTTTTTGCTTTCCTTTTTTCACTCTTCTTTAAATGCTCTCTCCTTTTACGTCATTAGCTGCCTTCTCCTATCAAATGGCACTGCCTACTGCAAGTGTGCAGCTGGGTTTGAGGGGAACGGGACATTCTGCACAGGCAAGTGGACTTTGTTTATTCTCTTTTGGTGGGCAGGGGGCGGGGGGAACGTGCTTGAAGCATTCTCTGGTCACGGTAGAGTTGGTGAGAGATGAGCACTTTCCTATGCACCAGTTTAAAACAGGAATTGCTGCCAGTTCACCACACAAATATCAGCCCAACAGGTGTGGACTCATAGCAAACAAAGGGCTCAAAATCTCCAAGTTGCAAGGCATTGTGCTAAGGGAGACCAGAGAAAAGGGAACATGCTGTGCACAACCCCAGCCCCATTGTTTGCAGAGTAATGAAACCTGGTTTATGACTTTTACTCTCTTTTCCCAACAAAGCCCAGCAAGGAGAGGCCAATTCAGGGTACAATAACACTTCCAGCTATTGGAAGCTGTACAGACTTACCACTTCCTCAGCTTTCTGAACTTGCTCAGATTTCTGGTATGGTAAAATCCATTTCTTTAGACCAGAGAGATTTGAGACACACTCAGAAAGGGACAATAGGAGCTTATCCTAGGTGTTCCTCCAATTGTCTGGGATATCCAGACTTGCAAAATAGACAGTTTTCATCTACATGAATTATAATTAACTTTACAGTTGTTTTTCTTAATCCTAAACTCATTAAAACACTAATGCCTTTGAGCACAGAGGCACATTTTTCTACTTAAAATGGCTGACAGAGACCTAATTCAAGATTTTAGTACTCTTGCTCTGTCTGCTTTCATTTTATCTTCTGGCACAAGATAGCCATTTAATCTAGTGGTGGGCAACTTCCCATGTGCAGAAAGACAGAGGGTGACATAGGCAACCCATAGTGACTTTGCACTCACCAGTGCTCCCCTATACAGGATCACTGACCAAAACTAGTTGCAGGAAAATTCAGATCCCTAGTTAAGAGCTATATTACAGAAGATATTATACTCTAGACCTCACGCAAGAGAAGTTGTGTGATCTGTATGCAGAAAAAGTCAAGCTCAGGAAAAGCTTCAAATGGCAATTTACACTAGAGAAGAAGGTGAAGGTCCCTTTTTTGGAGCTTGATTGAAATGGGCAGAACTGGAAGATGAGAAGTTACTGAAAATCAGTCCTGGATGAACTCTTACCTTCCAGACTAGAAACATCATCTCAGCTTTCCCTCTTTAAGCCACAAAATGTACTAAATATCTGGCACTAATGAAATCTGAGGCCTCCTAAATCAGAAAGACATTGAGTCTCAAAAACATCAGTACATCCCTTGAAAACAGAGAGACAGATTACCCTGAAAAGCAAAAAGCCAATTAAGCACAGTGGTTTAATCTGTGTCCTTGTCACTGTTCAGCTATCAATGCCTGTGAGACCAGCAACGGTGGCTGCTCTGCCCAGGCAGAGTGCAGAAGAACAACGCCGGGCAGCAGAGCCTGCGTCTGTAGGGCTGGGTACACTGGAGATGGAACCGTCTGCATCGGTGAGTGTGCGCTGTGCCGCGTAGGTTACTTACACAGAGGAAAATTACAGCTGGGAGCTCTCCTGTAGGTGCATGATCCTTCTTCCACTATGACCCACAAGTGCTGTTTCCCAATATATGCTCATGTCAGAAGCAACTCTACCTGCCACGTGGCTCATACCACTCTGCAATCCGTGCAACTACCGCAGTGTGGTGTGACACCAAAGTTTATTGAACAAGATCTACCTCTCCACAAGGCTAGCCACATCTTCACCAGCTTGATACACTCACACTCCTCTGACCATCTCAAACACTGTGGTACTACATCTCCATAGGTTTTAGAGATGCTGATGGCAGTGCTTTAGTCTTCACCAATACAATTGAAGACCTAGACTGAGGTAGTAAGTAGCTAAATGAATGAATTTTATTGATTCAGTTGTCATAAGTCTGCATTCCTGCTTTACTTAAAATTGGCCCTTTGAGGGTTTTCAGAAGTCATTCTTTCTTTATTACACTGTTTCTGTTTTATAAAGAAATCAATCCTTGTCTGGAGAACAACGGTGGATGTGACAGAAATGCAGAATGTACACAGACTGGACCCAATCAAGTGAGTACTTTGTGAAGAAAAATAAGACTGGTCAAGTGTTTACAGTTAGGCAAAGAAAGATTTACCTATCAAAACTTTGTTTTTAAAAAGAAAAGTGGTTTTCATAACAAAAATTCTGAAAAGTATATTTTTCTTCAAAAATGTATTTGAAAGGAAGGGTGAAAAAACACGAAGAAATTAATTTCAGTAAAAGAATTCCAAAACTGCAGAGCAAAGCAGTGTTTTGCTATCTCAAGTAGTTGTTTTTATGTTTTGGGAGGTTTTGATGGGAAAACTTGTCAGTTCGAAAGTATTTCCAGATGATGTTTCTCTTATAGAAACTCTCCATGGAAAAATTCCATTTTAGACTAGCCCTTCTCCCAGCATAACTCAAACATATTCACAAGGAAACAAAATGGGCTGAAACACATTTCTCACACAGGGGTTTTAGCAGTCCTGCATCCACTAGCTCATCGGCTGTTCTCACCAGTTCCTCAGTTTTGGCCCTTTCGTTTGCAGAAGTACCACATACTCTTCAAAGAGAAAACAGTATAAAAGAACATGGGGATAAAGGAGAAGCAAATTGGTCAGGGCAGTCAAGTGACAGTGATTAGTGGTTTTATTTTTCTAACAGTTTTAGGAGGAGCTGCAGTCTCTGGTTGTAGCACTTCTTGTCATCTTCCTATAGTTTCATATTGGCTATTGGCAGGACTGTAATCCTCCAGCAAGCACTGCACAACACTATGTCTTCAGGAGCAAGGCAGGAAAGAGAGACCAGGAGTTAAAGGCCACCTGCTGCCTTCCAGATCTTCGGGGGCAGAAGGGGCAACAATCCCATTAACCCTTTTTTCCAATCCAAACAAATAACTCTCTGCCTTGACTGTCATTTTCAAGTCAGTACATTTTTGGTGAAAGCACAGAGCCACTAATTCCTTCCCCACCCCTCTGGACAAGAAGTGACAACTACTTTCCTCCACACACCTTCACTGGGGATAGAAGTAGTAGGTACAACATATTTATTTATTCTTCCTTATCTGTGAGAATGTAATTAATATCAGAGTAATAACAAATTCCATCACAAAATCCCAGCACCTCAAAGGTAAGCTTACAGGACAGAAATGTGTCTGCTTTCTGTAGGGCTATAAGTCGCACTGGAGGTACATAAAACACTGCTATTGCACCACCTCACAGTTTTATTTCTGTGACAGAAATCTCATTGGATTTTCAAACTCCTACATATTAAATGTTAATTCTAAATTGAGAACCATTAAGCAGTGAATTGGAGAAGATAATTCATTTCTTTGCTACTCCTAATTTCTCATTTTCATGATAACTGCAAGTGCAAAACAGAGTAATCACGACATAAGTGTCAGCCGCATTCCCACTGCATGGGAAGCTGCCAGTAATATCAGGACACGATTCCAGGTGTGTTTTGAAGATGTTTCATCACAGCAGGGGAAGGAAAGAGACTAGTGGGGAATACCAACCTATGCAAATAAAATGAGGGAAACAAATTAGGGGTTTAGTCTGTTTTGCGAGCAAGATGATGATGTGCAGATGTCAAAGGGGTAATTTCAAATGACCAGGACAGCAGAGAGGAGGCCAGAGATGAATAGGCAAGCAAAGGAAAGATAGAGACTCTTGAAAACTTTTATTCCCCAATATCAGTTTATGGTTGCTCATGCCAGCCAAGAAACTGCTGCAGGAGAGATGATGTACCTTTAGGTTAATAAATCGTACACCATATCACTATGAAATGATCCAGGGGAAAAAGCAAATTAAATGTGTACTAAAAAGATAATAATCAAGTATTTTTCCATGTGTGCATGTTTCTGGTCTTGCTTTGTAGGCAGTATGTAATTGCCTGAAAGGATATTCTGGAGATGGTAAAAGATGCACATATATCAGTCTGTGTTCACAAGTGAGTATCCATTTTAGGAGACAATTCAAGGTCTTGTTATAATCATTACACTTTTGAAATTTGTATGCATTCTAAACTAAGTCAGGTATGCTAAGAATCAACTTACATTAACTTTTAGACTATAAATATTCTTGGTTTGGTACATGCTTTAGCACTGTCGCTATGATAGAAACTAAATACTCAGGAAGGGCTTTTCTTGGACCACAGCCTGGACATAACAAAAGTGAGGGCTTGGACTCATCACTGAGTCTTAAAAAAACCACTTCAAATCCAATCCAGACAAACAGGCACTAGTCTCTAGTGGAAAAACATAAGTCACCCTTTTTTGTCATTGCTAGAGTTCATATAAAAATCCAACACAAACCATTCACACAAACTGTTTCTGTCCACACAACCCAGGACACTGTCACTGCAGGCTGAGAATTAGCCACATTTGTTGCACACGAGCTGGCTCACACACTGCAAGCCACATATTTGCAAGCAACACGGTTCTCTGCACCAGCTGTATTACTCTGCTTCTTGGCAAGCTGCTGCAGGGACATATCCACTCTCCCATGTGCATTAATCCTTCATGCTCTGAGCTCAGTGATAATAATTCTTACCCTCCCAGCCTGGCCTGTCAGCAGGTTTTCTCCAGCCCTGAAAAGTTGCAGAGGTGAAGGAGCAAGGGCAAAAACAGAAGCTGGAGGAAGGGGAGATTAAAGTTATGAGCCACTGTGCCCTATGATTTTGTATTATTTTACTTTTTCCTCTGTGGTGTTCCAGCAGCTCTGCTTCCATTTGGGCTAATTATGCCAAGCTAATTACACTGTTAAAAAAAGATAGTCTTGAGAAGCATCAATGTCAGACCGGAGGCTAACACGCCTTCATGATGACCAAACCTCTGTGCTGCAAACCTTCACAGGTAGCTAAGTCTGCCAACAGTCTGCCTAAACCTAGCCAAATACACAGCAAGCCCACCCAAACCCACAGGAACGGGACCTGGCCCAAGTCAGGCTCACTGGTAGCTCCCGAAGGAGTCTCTGCTCCTGCTTATGGCCAAGGGGAAAGGATCCCTGAGATGACCAACAACAGAAAGGAAATCATGAAGCAAGCACAAAAGTAAAACAAGATAGCTTCTCCACTTTTCCCAGTTTGCTCTCACTTCCAGGATAGAAATTTCTTTGCAAGCTGAGGTGCCAAGTGGGGAAAATCTGCATGTGACTGAGCAGAGCTTTGAGCTCCAAAATGCTGCTCCCAAATGAGGAATATCTTGTTTTAGCACAGGGAGCTTTCTGGAGGCAGGGAGCTGGGTGAGCTGCATCCACTGCTCCAAGTCCAAGGTTGCATTAGCAGTGGGCTCAGGGACAGACAGGAGATGTTTTAAGGACATGTGGCAGGTGCCTGTTCCAGCTGACCCGGGCCATCAGACAGACAAGGAACAATACACAGTTCTATGCTAATGCTCCTCCATAAATTCAGGTTCACAGCACCATCAAAGTGATTTACAGCTTAAAATAATTCCCTTGAGCGTAAGTCAATTCTGCTTGGGCAGAGCAGCTACGACTCATCCCCGAGGTCCAGACTGAGCCTTGCATGTAAATATTTTGCATCCTTATAGCATCATGAACTAAAGGTATAAGGAGTGAATCAAAACTACATCCTCTGCATAAAATGAGAGTTATTTCTTACAAACCTTTAATTTTTCACAAGAAAGCATATGGCATCAGAAGTTCCAGTAAGATGTGGTTTCAAAAGGCTGTTGTGATCAAGTCTTTCTAAAATATATAAGGGGGGAGGGGGAGAAATACTGAATTAGAATTGTTTTGTACACTTGGCAATGAAGGAATTCTACGTTTTAAAATTTGATCTTACAAGAATAATGGAGGCTGCAGTGAATTTGCCATCTGTAATGACACTGAGCTGACAGAAAGGACCTGCACCTGCAAACCTAATTACATTGGGGATGGGTTTAAGTGCCGAGGCAACATCTTCCAGGTAAAGTGCTGCATGTTTGCTGTCTCTTATTTTTCTTCAGATAGTTATTTAATACAATGGTTGAAACAAGCCACTTTTTTCTTGCACAAATTTGTATCCCCGAATTTGAAATTATTCCTATCCAAGAAGCAATAGGAACAGGATGCTGCAAGGTAACCTTAATTACATTAAAAAATAAAACCACATTCAAGAAAACAAACAAACAAAACTATTGATGCACAATCATTACAGTTGCAGTACTAGAGCAGTATTAGAGAGTTTTAGGTTTCAAAGCCTGCTGTTGGACAGAGCAAGGTAAGAACACAATAGGAACAACATTTATCCCAAACCAGAAGTTCCCTTTCTCATCTGAGTCATGCATTTGTTTTGCACTCCACAGATGTTGCCTCACATTTTCAGCAATATTACAGAGTCTTGTTCTTGATTGCAGGAACTTCTTAGGAACTCCAACACATCTAGGTTTTATTTCCACTTAGAGGTAAGAAAAGGTTGAGTGGGTTTTTCTTTTGGGGGGAGGTCCCCTCTTTTTTTTTTTAATTGTCTCAAAGGTGTAGAGGGAAGGGGAGTAGGCAAGAACCTGGCATTTACCAACATCCTTCAACATCACTGGGACTGGATTTGGGTCACCAGTCACTAACACTTGAGATGCTCTCATTAAAACTGTTAACTGTCACTAAAACCTAGAGTATTAACCATCAAGACCAAGATTCCAGGGAAATGTAGGGCCTCCCGGCCTGGCATAAAACTGAAGCTTTCATCCGTTCACAGTCTGAGATCTGCCAGCACATTCCTCATGAAATCTGGAGCAGGAAAACACCACTCATTTACCAATCCTGCATTTCCAAACAATGTTTTCAGTTGCCTCTCTGAAACATCGCAAGGTGCTGCACGTGTTGTAAAATGGACAGTGTGCACCACCAGCTCTCCCTGCATGCTGGAGACTGGCGGTAGCAATTCTGTGTTTGCCCCAAGCCTCAGTGCAGCACAGACCTGAATACTGGCCTGTGAGCCTAAAGACACATATTCCAGTTTCAATTCTGCTATCATGGCAGACAGAAAGCTTCCTCTCAGTTTAGCAGAGTTCTTTTCTTATTTTAGCTTGTCAGTGGTCATTGCAAAGTGCCTGCAATACCCCAGGTCCATTTGTACCCCCTAAGAGCACGTAATCTACTCCTAGGTACAAACAACCTCATATCAGCTAAATGCACATCCACAAACATGCATGTTCTCCATTCTTGCCTTTCTCAAAATGACAATAGGGATATTAACCTATTACTGCTTTGTCCTCTTAAATTTGGCAGGCTTTTTCTATCAAAGATGTTGCAGGCCCTGGCCCTTTCACTCTGTTTGTACCTCACACAGACATACTAAACACCGACTCACGAGTAAGTAAAAGGGCGTAAGTTTTTGGTGAGCTGGCCAAGAGGTTTTGGCTTCAGAAGCGCTGCTCAGCTACTTAAACTCCTCCGCTTTCCACTGCAGGTCAAGGACTGGATTGCCAAAGGAGTGATGGCTCAAGTCCTCCGGTACCATATGGTGGGTTGTGCTAATCTGTTGTACAATGACCTGACAACAATCACAAACATCACCTCTCTCCATGGTGACCTGATACACATCAGCTATTCTCAGGTAACACAACATAAAGAAGGCAGGGAACAGAATCATTATAGTCTACTCTCATTCAGCTTTTTTCAAAAACTTGAACAGTTCCCTTTCCTACTCTGATGCACAAAAATAAATAAATGACATTCAAATAACATTGCCTGTTGAGTTAAAGTGTCCAGTACTTACTGAGTAGACCAAGAGTGGAGTTATACAACTCTTGTTTTGATACATTATTTTATCCTCAGGCTCTGGTTTTATGAGTATGATGACGTATGAAAAAGCAAAGTGCAAATTATTAAAGCTGAAACTACTGTTTGCTGCAAGGAAAAGACAGTCTGGGCTCATTGTATCAAAGCAACTCAGCATCAGCCTTACTCTCCCACAAGGTTCCATAGAAAACATGTTTTTGCTGCCTTTCCAGAACTCAGTGGTTTTGAACAACAAAGCTGAAATCATACTCAGTGATGCTGTTGGCACAAATGGTGTGATCCATGTCATAAACCAAATACTGGTCCCATCACACATGCAGGATTTCCCCGTCAAGAAGGTATGTGCAGCCCTTTACCATTCAACTCCAGGACTTTTCCAGAGTTACTGTTAGATATATCAATCATATGAGTCAGCAAAATAAAGCAATACTAAAAAAGACTTTATGCAAATGATGTCTAACACTGATGCATAAATTTAATGTTATATTTAAAATTTACCAGAATTACAGATGAAGTAAGAATACTATAAGAGGATTTCTGCATAGTGCTTTTACATTGGCTTTGATTATATAACAAAAAGTGACTTACAGGGAAAAGCAAGCTCATATCTGCTTTCTAAATACTCACAAAGAGTATTTTTTAGATAAATTATATATATATTATATATTATAAATATTTCTTTCTTTGTAGGAAAGTCTTAAAATGGTTGCAGCCAAACATGGATACATCCTGTTCAGCAGTTTGCTAGAGGTAAGGACACAAGAGACAGGTGCCATTGGACAAAGGTCACAAACAATTCATTTTAAAGACAAAAACACACACATAGCACATGGCATCACTGGCAGGACACTGTTCAGAGGAGCCAAAGGGCTCACAACACAGTACACAACAACCCTGGTCACCATGCAGTCCCTCTCTCACAGAGATGGGAGAATGTTAAGCAGATCCACAGCTACCTTTTCCCTTCTAACTCATCTCTGTCCTACTGTATATCAAATTAAATGGTTAAGGTTTGACCCAAGTATGACCTTTGGAACCCAAAGCTGGTCCGCCAAACTGGTTTCCAGTGGGCAGTCCCGGGTGATGAAGCACTGCTGAAAATTCTGTCATGTAACTCAACTTGGGAAGCTCAATTCAGGCATCTGTATTCTCAAGTCATGGTGTCTGCAGGCTGGTGACCAGGCAGCCCACATCCCAGTTGCACCAGACATTCACCCACTAGGGTCAGTGTCATTTCAAACAGGACCTTAATCCTCCACCTCAATTTTTGGTATGTTACAGAAGAACAACCTGCTTGGGCTGATCAACGATCCTATTCACAAACCCGTCACACTCTTCTGGCCCACAGACACAGCTATCCGTGGGCTGCCACAGGAGCAGCAGGACTTCCTCTTCAAGAAGGCCAACACCGACAAGCTGGTGCAGTACCTCAAATTCCACATTGTCCGTGATGCTGCGGTAAGCCCGTGCTCTTTAGGAGCGTCGCCAAGGCCAAAAGGTGCAGGACCAGACACATGCATCTCCCCTGCTTCCTTCCCAGGTGTTGGCCTACCAGCTCCCCAGCTCTACCTCACTGAAGACCCTGCAAGGCTCCAACCTCAGCGTGAGCTGTGGGGATAACACGGAGATTGTAAGTGTTCACGCTGCCAGCACGCTCCCCCCTCATCCCTGCTGCAGGATCCACTCGTGCAGACAGCACTGCCTTTCCACAGCCCCCAGAGAGGGGCGGCAGCACTGAAACTTCATTGGTCATCACCAGTACATGCCAACAGCCACACCAGCAGATTCAGCAAACTATATGGTTTGTAGGGTTCTTTCAAGCTGTCATTTGTTCTCTTGTAAGATGGTATTTGTTCAGAACAGCTCCCAGTTACCTTGAAACTGAAATACCAGCACATTTTAACTTCTACAATGAAATACCAATGGAACCAGTAAGATTAAACCAGCTTTGAACTCCATGAACGCAGCATCTGCATGCAAACTCTGGTTTGTAAGCACCTACAAGCTAAGATTGCAGACATACACACAGCCCATTAAACCAGAATAATATCACATTTTTTCTTTTCAAATGTATCAGATCATACCTGGCAAGCATATAAGATTAAATATGTAAAAGATAAACTTGCAGACATAGGACTTACATACTCTGTCCCCTTGACTTCAGCAAAGAGAAAAACTCGCAGAATCATAGCATGCTTTGGGAGGGAAACAACATTAGAGATCATCTAGTTCCAATCTCCCTGCCATGGGTAGGAGCACCTTGCACTACTCCAGGCTGCTCAAAGCTCCATCCAACCTGGCCTTGAATACTTACAAGAACAAGACAACAACAGCCTCTCCGGGCAACTTGTTCCAATGTCTCAGCAACCTCACAAGAAAGAACTTCTCAATAGCTAATCTAAACTCTTCTTTCAGTTTAAAACTGTCATCCCTTGTCCTATTACTACACGCTTTTGTAAAAAGCTGCTCTCCAACTCTCTTTTGGCCCCCTTTTAGAGACTGGAAGGTGCTCTAAGATCTCCCTGGAGCCTTCTCTTTTCCAGGCTGAAGAGCCCCAATTCTCTCAGCCTGTATTTGGAAAAGAGGTTCTCCAGCCCTGTGATCATCTTCTTGGCCCTCCTCTGGACTTCTTTCAACAGGTCCACATCCTCCCTCTGTTGGGGGCCCCAGAGCTAGACACAGTACTCCAGACAAAGATCTGCCCATCTATGATGTTAACAGCATTCAGCTATAGGAAGAGAGGTCCCAAAATAGGTTTCAAGAACCTAACAGCCATCAGTGTTATCTACACTTTAGTGTACCTTGCAGTAAGAGCACTCCTCTAGGGGGAAAATTATCCTCAGCTCCCATTCAGGCTCTGGATTCAGCCTAGCCCTGAGGAAGAGCAATTTGTCATACCCCTCTCTCCCCCATCCTGTCTCTCAGGGCGCCCTTTTCCTGAATGACAGGCAGTGCAAAATAGTGCAGAGGCAGCTGGAGTTTGACGGGGGCATCGCCTACGGCATCAACTGCCTGCTGATGGAACCCAGCCTGGGAGGACGCTGCGACAGCTTCTTCACCATGGATTTCATGGTGAGTCCCCTTTTTTAATCCCCCATCCTGATAAAGGCACAACCCAAGCACCAAACTTAATCTTCACAGGGACTGGGGTAGCACTTTCTGCAGCTTTGGCACTACTAAGAGTCCATCCCACCACTTCAGGCTGGCTTCATCTCATTAGAACCGAGACTAAGGAGTGCCTGAAAGACACACAGTGGAAATTTTGCATCCACATTAAGCCACATACAGCACAGGTCATTTCAGTTAAGACCACCTTCAAGAGTCCTGCCCTGTTTTCAGTAAGAACAGTATCTTACATATGCCAGCAAAATTTTGAGCAAGGACAAATCTTTTGATCGTGCTTTTAAATCAGTAGAAGTTCACACTATAGATTTGTCTGTGGAAATTGCATTTACAAAGTTATTTTTATATTATTTTAAAAGCAAATTTTCTTCAGTTTAATTTTAATGTATGGAAAAAATGCCTAAAAGTAAAAAAAAAAATCTCATGTAATCAGTCTTTAGAAAAGCTTATTGGAATATGTATTGCAATTACAAAACCAACAGTGGTGTATATACCATCTGCTCAAGTCAGCTTTTGTGTCAGGATTTTGTTAAATGAAATTAAATTTTTTCTTCCAGAACTTATATTCCAGTATCAAAACTATTTTATTGTATTTGGTGACACTAAATTTTTGGTTTTCTTTTGTTGTCATTCTCCTCTCTTGTTTCTTCAGAGTTTTTTATAATCTTTTTCAAATGTAATAATTCTTACCTCTGTTCATATTTGCTGCCCTCAGAAAACAGACTTTTTGTCTGTGTCAAATAGTCTTCTGTAGCCATTATTTTAATACACTTCTTTTTCCCTTCTCCATTTTGTACAACAGGGGCATTGTGTTAGCTGCTTCAGTAACTCTAAATGCCCTCCAGGGACAAAACCAAAGGTAAATAACATTCAAATCTTGCATGTAAGCAGTCTAACTTGTTCTTCTCTGTACTTCACACAAGCAAACTAGAAAAGTTTTCTTATAAGTAAAAAGGAAACCCTTTACATGATACCACACTATTAATTGATGCCATAAAGCCTCAAGGACAAAACAAGCCCTGAGCAAAGAGCCAAGTGCTGGTGATGGGGGATGCTTGTTTGTCTCGCACAGCATCCACTGTACCAAGCACTTTGGTTGACTTCAGAGCAGCCCCACCACTTTCTTTAATGCTTAACATGCTGGGAATCAAAGAGAAGGTGGTGATCTCACACCAGCACCCTTCACACGTCTCATTTTGATTCATGTACGTCAGAAACTGTGATTTAAAAAGGAAAGAAACAAACCCCCACTGAGCACTCATTTTCCTGTGTTTGCCCCAACCTCTCTCTCTGTTCTGACACACGTGATGCCCAGGAAGGAATCAGCTCGTGCACCTACGAGTCCTATGGGCTGCGGAGGGATGGTTGCCGTAGGAACTGCTCCATGGTCATCCACACAGCCAAATGCTGCAAGGGCTACTTTGGGCCAGACTGCCAAGGTAGGATTCCTGGTCACACTGCTGGCCTGTGGCCTGCCCCAGTATAGCTGCACAGTGCCCAGCATGCTGAACTTGGAGAGCTGGGATAAGGGGCATTAGGAGAGAACAGCAGCAAGTTGAGGGAACTTGATTGTACATGCTGAAGAACACAAAATATTATTGCTTTCCTAATCCAAATAATCTGGGTTTTGCATTTACAGCCTGTTTTACAGTTTGTGGTAGTAGCCAAGTGAACACCATAAAGAGTAAAGGCTGCCCTGCCTATAACCAAGCCTAGTGAGTCAGAAATGTTCATCAGCTGAAACTCATTGAAACACAGCGAGGTTCAGGACAGTGACACCAGCACACACCTGAGACACATTGTATGATTGCTTAGCCACGTGCAAGTGCACACACCATCAGAGAAAGCTCAGAAATTGTATTTCTGGAGAGGTGTGAAACAGTTTGGGAGGCTTTAGCTCAGTAGTTTGTCAGCAGACACCAACAAACTGTACCATTCCTTCTGTAGGAGAACAGTACTGAGGCTCCTGCCAGGCCACACAGGGTCAGGATCCAGGTTGGGATCTCTGCTGGCAAACAGGCCCAGTGAGAACTAGCCCCACCAGCTTGCTCTGTCCCAGTTTCACTGACAGACACACGCAGATCCTATGCAATTTTAGCCAGGCCAGCCTGAGCCACACTTTGGGCTCAATCTGACAACATGCAGGCACATAGATTTACACAAGCAAGGCTCAAAACAGACAGGGTCTGGGCAGTGTCATTCACAAATGGGTCTGACTGAGCAAGCAGGCAGAGAACAACATCCACAAACCAGGGCTGGAAGGGTCCCCAGCTGTCCTCAGATCGGAGCTGTCAAAGTGTGTCAAGGAAGAGCACAAGGATTGCAGTAGTCAGAAACATCACAGCAGCTTTTATGTGCCTCATCAGAGATGTTCAATGATTTCTACAGAACAATAAATAACCACCAGTGACAATGAATAAGCATGTACCTGAGTTAAGAAGCCAATTTTTCTTTTTCTTTTTTTTTTTTTTTTGTTTTTGCTTGTTTGATTTTTGTTTTTAAACCTTTCAGCTTGCCCAGGGGGCTCAGAGACCCCATGCAATAACCACGGCTCCTGTGATGATGGGTACACCGGGACAGGGGAGTGCCACTGCAACCACGGTTTCAACGGGACTTCGTGTGAGCTCTGCTTGCCAGGAAGATACGGTTTCAACTGCAGACGTAGGTTTAAGTTTCCTTTGCACACTGATACCAATGCCCACATCAAGCTGAAACTGTTTTGTCAGGAATGAGTTTCTAAGTAAGCCAAGAAATGCTTCCCAGTCAACACCAGCATTTTTCCTGGGTGCCTCCTCACACAGAGAAGTGGCACAAGGTCTCAGAAAGGAGAAGGCAGGGGGTGTAGAGGCTACACAGCTGTCTCTGCACAGCACATCCCACTCTTATACAATATGCAAGTAACAGGGAATAGAGGCAGAGCCCCCAGCAACAAGTGTTTTTAACTGCAGCACAGCCTTCTCCCCCATCCACACAAAGCTTAAGACAGCATTTTAGTAATGTTGTTCCTCAAGGACTGCAGGAGGCCAAGACCATGTACTATTTCTGCAGTGAAGAAAAGGGACACCAAGATGAAGGCAAATTGTGAAGAGAGACAGTCAAGTAACTGCTGTCATAATCCCCTTCTCGGGGGTTTCCTGACATAAAGTCTTCAGAGAAGAAGGATGAGTATTAAACCTTCCACCATAACCATGTACACCTGCACTCCTCCTGAGGCACATACGGTGGGGGGTCATAGGCTAGGTGTTTTTGCAATGTATGCAAGAAAACAGGCTTGGACACCAATGTTCAAGATTATGCTTACCTACAATTTATCCAATTTATAACACACCATAAAGTGTAGGAACTGTTAGCCTGAAACCCAGACTATGACATCTAAGAGAAAAAAAGCACTATAGCCCCTTTTTTTTGATGCATATTTATGTCATCCAGAAATTAAGTAACCAGATGAAATGAAATTCAGCCAGCAAGTGAAGCCCCTTTTCAGGGGGACAGGCTTTCACAAAATCAGTTCCACCAATCCCACACGATTTTCCTCTTTAAGCAACAATATTTCAGGAAAAGGAATAAGGCAAGAAAGGGTGCTACAGAATTGCATTGTAAAGCAGAGAGCCATCAATAATTCCAAGAAGGACTCAGCACCTAAGTTATTGCAGGGCCTAAAGAGTGGGGGAAGAAACATTACCTAGAGATTAAATCACCCCCTCATGCCATGCTTTGCAGGGCACAACGAGTAACATCCCATACATAAAAGAAATCCAAATGCTTTAGTCATTAAAAATATAAAATTAGAGATCACTTGTCCATATTTCACAGCAAAGTTCACTAACCTGGTATCTCCCTTCTTTACTCAGCTAGACCTTCTCCCACACAGCAGCCAAACACTCTACCTCCACACACCTTGCTTATCTCTGGCTCCCCCAAAATTGCCAGCTGCTGCTCATTAGGACCAATCCACCTGGATCCTCAGTTCAGTCATTATCTCCTTCCTGCCACAGTCCTTTTGGAGTTTGTTACTCCGCTGCAGTGCAGATCAATAATCATTTTCATTTTCAAGGGCACATTGAACTATACAAGTTATAAAATCACAGGACCACAGGATAAGTCAGGTTGGAAAGGGTTTCAGAAGGTCTCTAGTCCAACTCTTTTCAAATCAGGGTCAGTCCTGAGCTCACATTTTTCAGGATTTATCCTGTGAGGACTTGCAAATGGAGATTGTTCAACCACTTTGGAGAATCTGGTCCTCTGCTTAACTAGCCTCATGGTGAGAAACTGTGAGGTTAGACTCATCTAAATTATTGCTGCATAATATTGAATCTAAACAGACAACCTGGGTGATGTTTCTCTGAAGAAAGATTTTCCCCTTTCCCAATGGCAGCTCTGCAAGTGATCTCTCTGTGTCTCTTTTCCAGCCTGCGAATGCAAGAACAATGGGCAGTGTGATGAAGGATATTCAGGAACGGGACGATGTTTCTGTGAAACAGGATGGACTGGCCGCCTGTGTGAAACCAAGCTAGGTCTCTGCCTCCTCTCATCAGGCTCTGTCACATGGAGCTATGGGTTAAAAGCACTTGCAATTCAACAGAAGGTTCCCATAGATAAAAGAGAGGGTTAATAATGTCAGGAACCATCAAAGAACACTGAGGGACTCTGCTCTGGACTGTGAACAATTCCCTTCACCCCACTGTCTCCTCCTTTGTGATATGGGAATAGGAGTTTCTACCTCCCCAGTGGAAGGGCTTTGGGCTGCATGAGAGAAGGTATCACCCAGGAGCCAAGCAGGGCAAAACAAAATATTCTTACAGGCTTTCCAGTTAGCAAGACTGTTATGAGGGGTTCTCCTTCTGCACAAAACACGGGCATTGTGATACAAAGAGCTCTTTCATTGCAGCTGTTCTGCCTTCCCTACAGCTCTGCCTCCAGTGTGCTCCCCAAGCTGCTCCCCCAATGCCATCTGCACAGAGAACAAGACGTGCCAGTGCAAACCACTGTACAATGGGGATGGCATCACATGCACAGGTGAGCTCCCTCTCCCACTCACACAGGAAGGCACGTTGTTCCCGCCGGCACATACACATGTATGCAGTTATTGCCCAGTATGAAATGTTGCCTATTGAACCTAAAAATTTCCACAAAGCAGCAAGTGAAACAATTTAGAATATGCAGAGATCAGGTTTTGCTAAATTAGAAGGGGGACCTCTCCACACTTTACAAAGTCAGGAGTATGAGCAAGAAGTACACTTCAGTCAGGTTTTGAAGACAGCATGATTTTAAGCAGGGTTTTTCTTACAGGATTTGGAGTTGGACTCAACGATCTTAAAAGTCTTTTCCAACCTAAATGATTCTTTGATTTTCTTTGATGACCTTAGGCCAGGTAGTTCCCTGGGAACATTCTTGCAGAAATACTTGTTCTTTCCCGACCAGGTATCTTGCAACTTCCAAAGTCAATCTGACCAGAAGTCTGCAGGGTGATGCTGTATCCCTCAAATCAAGAACATCCTAACAAGGGCTTCAGAGCCCTAAAAGACAGCTTTCACAGAAATTGAGTAATACCTCAGGAAACAGAAACAGCCATTTTTTTTTTCCCAAACAGTATTCTAGTATTTTTAGTGTCCCTTAAAAGAATGGTACAGGTTTATCTTTATGAAGAACATTGTCTTTAAAAGTCAACTTTACTCATTTGCTTTCTTTTTCTCATGCAGCTGCAGAACTTTGCAAACAAAACAATGGTGGGTGTCACAAAGCAGCTGAATGCACACAACACGGGGTGAAAGTCTTCTGTAGCTGCCAGAAAGGATACAAGGGAGATGGGTTTACATGCCTTCCAATAAATCCTTGTGCTGATGGGTTCAATGGAGGCTGCCATGAGCATGCCATTTGCACTGTCATAGGACCTGTAAGTTGAATGATTTCAGTCTCCAGCAGGGAACTCTGGGGCATTTCTTCATGGTGCCAGCAAAAGTCTTTCCTCTGGCTGGATCACACTCTGTACCTAAGTCCCTGCTTTCCAAAACAACCTTTTACTGAGCTCTAACCTACTTTCCATATCAGGTTGGTATCCTTTCAGCTGACAGGTGAGAAACAGTTTGATGTCTTTTCTCTGGAGAATAGAATAGCACAGAAGATGGGATATTTTGCATGCATAATTTTTCTGTCCCGCTCTTACTCTCCCTGACTGGATATCCTTATTTGCAATAGGAGTTTGTTGGATCAAAATTAAATACACTTTGGAAGCTAAGTAGAGGGACAGTGGCAGAATAGTGTCACTTGTTGGTTGCCTGGATTCAACTCAAAAAGCTCTGCAGCCACATGATACAAATTCCATGGTTCACATGGTAAACGTGATAAAGGAAACTTGTGCTGGTGACTTGATCCTGGTGCTTTAAGGATCATCTGTCCATTTCATTTTGGTGTCTTGCCTGAGCTGCCTTCCAGGAGTGATCTAGAAAAGTCTAGTCCATTCCAGCTGTCAACCACAATCCCTGGATGTCACCAATTCCAGCTTGGTCCATAGTTCTCCTTTATAACTATCAGTGAGCTGTTAAATTCCTACCTTGCGTCCATACCCAGTCATTTAAATATAATTTGCATGTGTTTGTCATCCATTTTTCTAAATTATGTGTCATATAGCCCTCCAATGCATGTTAACTTTGTGGATGAAATTCTTCTTTGGTGTTAATTCAGCATCATAATGTATAAATGTTTTGCTTAGGTATCAGTAGCAACTTTCCTGGTTGTCCATTACTGCTTATATCAAGTAAAATTCTTCCAATAGAATGTTGCTTGAAATACCAGGTTTTTTATTAGCTAAGCGCTTGGTTTGGCCTTTTCCATTCTCTCTCTGACCAGGACAAACGTAAGTGTGAATGTAAAAATAACTACATTGGTGATGGGCTGAACTGCACCGTGATGCTGCTTCCTCTTGACCGCTGCTTGCAAGACAACGGGCACTGCCACCCCGACGCTGACTGTGTCGATCTCCATTTCCAAGGTGAGGATGGCACACCATGCACACCATCATCCCTGTGCCACTGCACTGAGGCCAGTCGCCAGGACCTGTAAGCTCACTCTGCACTCTGCCTATGTCCCCTCAAAACAATGAGAAGATTAGTTAGAATGTGTGCTTATGTATTCTGCAATACCAGATTTATGAAGCAACATGAGGGTATTCCAGGTAGAAATAGTACCCCTAAGGAATCAACTTGATCTAACTGTATTTGACAAAGTTCACAGCACAACTGACTTTGCATCCAGACATGGAAACCCCTTCAGGAACAACTAGTTCTCCTCTCTCTTTGCAGACACCACCGTGGGGATTTTCCACTTGCGGTCCCCACAAGGGCAGTACAAAATGACTTATGAGAAGGCAAAGGAGGCCTGTGCCAACGAGTCGGCCACCATCGCTACGTACAACCAGCTGCTGTATGCACAGAAGGTGAGGAAACCTCTCTGTGGGAGGAGATCCCTGCAGCAGACTTAGCACAGCGTAAGTGGAGAGAGAGGAGTAAAGGGGCTGCTCTGTGTTAAGAAGCTTCCTTTTCCCTCCTCTCCTTCCCTCATGTCCCAGGGTATGTTTGGCTTGCCAGGTTATTATTTCCAGTGATACTGTGGTGAGAGTTAGAGTCAGAATTTCAGAGTATTTTCATGGGGCTTTTAATTATTAGCACTTCTTAAAGATATATGCACTTCAAAAGTATACTTAGATTAATTTATTTCTTTAAAGTAAGTCTCCAGGAATCTTTTCCCCAAAAACTGTTAAGTTAGCAGACTCATTTCCATATTATTTTCCTTGAGTGTGTTATAGACAACACATGGCTGATGTCAGTGGGATGAGCAACACAACTTAGGTTTGCAAAACTTGGTTTGGAAGAGTAGGTCAGACTGACTCTCTCCTTCTGGCACTTTCACACCTCTGGTAGGAAGAAAGACACCATTTAGAGACACCTTTAGCACAATGTGAGGCTGGAACACAGGCAGTACATCAAACTCCTCCTTCTGCTCTAGAAGATTCAGGTTGCAACTAGAGCTGCAGGTTCCCTGTGCTCTGTAGTCTAAATATTTCCCTTGAAGCAGCAAATTCGACAATGGTCCTGACTCCAGCACTGCTGGTGACTTACTTTCCGCGTTGAGCTGATTCATCAGCCTTTTCTGTGCTGGAAAAAGGTGGACTGGCACACAGTGAAATTGCACATCACCTTTGGTTTTCACATCCAGCTGTGATACTGCACTCAAGGGAAACTTTTCCAGGAAAGGTTCTATTGGTCTGTACTGGGAGACACCGACTCTCAGAGAGGCCCCAGTCACTGCAGCCCCTTAACACAGAGCTCAGAGCAGGGCATGGTGCAGGACAGATGGATGGACAGAGACCACTCAGACCCACAAAAAGAGTGCTGGCAGGGCAGGTGCTGCCTGAGCACCCTAGAGGGATTGTTCATTTCATCCCAAGTTCTCCAGCCCTCCCACCCAGCTCTTGCTCCTGTGTTTTTCTTCTTATGGCTGTGCCAACCACAGGCGAGGTACCATCTGTGCTCTGCTGGCTGGCTAGATGGTGAAAGAGTGGGCTACCCCACTGGCTTCTCCTCCCCAAACTGTGGCTCTGGATATGTTGGCATCGTGGACTACGGGAGAAGAGTCAACCTGAGTGAAACCTGGGATGTTTTCTGCTACAGGGAAAAAGGTAAGAGGGTCCTTTGCCACATCCCTCTGCACAAATGGGAGCAACAGGACAGATTTTTGTTCCTTTTGTCAGCCACACACTGACAGATAACACTGCAAGAGACTCTGCCGCTTTTAAACTTTAAATAAATGAATAAATAAATAAATAATAATCTGTTGCCTGAAAGTTGTTTTTCAGGCACAGGGCAGCCTAAAACCTTCTCAGAAAGGGCACTTGCCCAAACAGATATCTGTGTTTGTACCTTTCAGAGGTGAACTGCACGTGCAAGCCGGGCTACGTGGGGGACGGCTTCACCTGTAGTGGGAACTTGCTGCAAGTGCTGATGTCCTTCCCAAGGCTGTCAAACTTCCTGTCGGTAGGGCGCGTGGCTGGCATGCTGCTCGGTGTGGGGAGAGGAGCCAAGAGGGCTCAGGGGGTTGTACCTCAGTGTTTGCTTTACTAGCACAGCAAACACAGGTAACCACAACTAGTGGAGGGAGTGGTCTAAATCTGCACCATCACAATCAGAACTTTGTTACCATTTTTCTAGTTTACTGGCTCCTAAGAGTTTTCTGGTTTCTAAAATTGTTTTGGAATTAAAATGCTGGTGCAGCTTTAAAGGAGATTCTCTATGACACTGCTCTGGGCTTTTTAAGCTCCACAAGCAGCCTGGTGCTTTGGAACTTCATTGACTTGCTACTGGGAAAAGGCAAAATGTTGAAATGGTCCTTTTCTTGCCACAGCTCAGAAAGGCATTATACATATGTACAAGCAGGCTCAAAGGCAAAAACGACCCAATTTCTGCAACTCAGTTTAAGACATACTTATCAAATCAGTAGCTAAAGCTGGCTTTTGAATACAAATTTCCTTTGTAATGTCACTCCAGAGCTGCTTCTTGGCTAATAACAGAAAGTTCCTTTCTTGTTTATATGGTCTCATCCTTTCTACTCTCCACAGAGAAGCCCACAATTGCTCTTAATAAAGCTGGATTTTGTTTCTGCCTAGGATATCAGGGCTTACTCCAACAGCTCTAGGAAGGGGAGAGAGTTCCTGCAGCACCTCACAAACCTGTCAGTGCAAGCCACTCTCTTTGCTCCAAGTGACAGTGGGTTAAATGAAAATGAGGTCAGTGTTTTTAGGGGGTTTTTTGCCTTCCTTGTTTTAATAACACTTTTTAAACAGTCATTATGGGTGTCTGTATCCCAGTGAAATTTGAACTTAAAAAGGAAAAAATCTTTTAGCTTGATATGAATTCTGTGTAACCCCATATAATTTAAACTGTACTCTGGAAAGAGGTCAGTTCATTGTTTTCAGTTGCCTTTCATGGTTAGGAGTGCAAGGTTATCCAGTGTTCGAGTCAGTACAGAGGCTTTTCCATTGGGGATTTCAGTTACCCAATTATGAAGGAGTCTGCCCGAGATGAAGTCAGTTCTGACTTACTAACATCAAGCACAGTTATTTGAAGAAAGCAGCACACAGTTTTGGTATTTCCCACAAATACATTAAAGGTGTCTGTTCCTAACTTCATTTCTATGCTTATCCCTTTTATTCTTTCTTTCCTTCCTTAAATCGAACATCACCTCAAACAATTCACATGGGTTTATGCACTGGCTTACATCTTCAAGCTGTTTGAAATATCTCTGAGGTTCATCACTTCAGGTCATCATACAGAAGAGTAGAATCCTTTCTCCTGCTGGAATTAAGGTACTGCCTGCTGCAGGCAGGCAACAGAGGCCAGCAGGGACCAAAGGTCCCCCTGTTCACATGCAGATCTCCCAACAACCTCTAATGCTGCTGCACTTGCTGCAGCTTGAACAGCAGAAGGGGAAAAAAGGTCATAGGCACTTAGCCTACTAGTAAATCCAGAGGATTAGTGAGATCCATTAACACTGCTTGTATTTTGCCCTCATTTGCAGACACTTTCTGGGAGAGACATTGAATATCATTTATCTACTGCCAGTATAATGTTTTATGAGGACTTGACCAATGGAACCACTCTTCTAACTCATCTAGGGAAAAAGCTCCTCATTACAAACACCAGGGGCCAGGAGCATCAAACCACAAGTCCTGAACAGGTATCTTTATAATAAATTTCCTATCTTCCTTCTTTTCCCCCCACTCATGCTATATCCTGTAGTTGGGTCACACACTGATCTGGAGAGCAACTCAATAAGGTAGAGTGGGCAGCAACAAGAGGCTGAATTCAGAAGGCTCTTTCCTGCCTAGAGACTGTGAAATAACAGAGGCCAAACTGCAAACTTACAAGTTTGCAAACGGCCAAGCTCTGATCTGCAAAACTCAAGAGAAAGCTGTTAAGTGGCCTGCAGGAATGGCAGGATGGGGATACCAGCGTGATTCAACTCTTCTCTGAGCCTGGCAGGATTATGGGAGACAGCTGTGTGACAGATGAAGAGACGAGAGCAGCAGTATATCATTAAACAAAGGCATTGACGTTCTTAAAGCTTCTTCGTAACTTTGTGGGAGAGGCAGACCACCACAACAACCTTGCTCAGAGCAAAAGCAGACAGAAGAGTGGTTTGCACTTTTTATTACTATTTTAGTGCAGTTTAAATACGACAATTTATATCCTATTTGCAAACTGAAAGTGTATTTTGATATGTTAGGGAAACACAGCCTTTCAAAACACACCAAATCTCTCCTTTGTTATAAAGAAAACACTTCTCAAGTGTTTCAAATAACCTGTGACAGCAACCCCTTGAGACCAGAGTTGGGACTCTGCTGTGGCTGATGCTTCATAGATGAATATAAAAATAAGAAGCTCTGCATTGGAGGGCTTCTCTAGAGCAGTCAAAATATGCTCTAGAGAATGGTACCTGACATAACAACTGGGGCCAGGGCAGATTTTCATGGACACCAACAACAAAGAAATAGGTGCTGCAGGAAGGGGTGCAGTAATGGGTCATCTGTTGCCTTTGCTCCCTTTCTCCTCCCCCTTTCAGAAGAAACTCTTTTGACATAAAAATTATCATTTGTCTTTTTAAAACCACCTTATAGTGCGAACATAGCAGTTGCATTAATAAAATATATCGTTCAGAGAGATCAGGTGGACCAGGGCAAGGCTTACCTGTATCACTCTAGGAGTGATAGGAGCTCTTTTGGATGACTTTGATCTGATATTTGAGTTAGGAGACATTCTCCAGGAAAAAAAAAAATAAAAAAGGAATTTTAAAAAAAAAGTCACAAATCATCACAACCTCCTTTCTTCAAAAGCTGCCAAGGGTGCAGCTTTGAGCCCATTAACACATTTTTCTCCTGACCTCCAGAACTAGTTAGGAATTTGTTGATTCTCTTCCTCTCTAGAAGACCTGAGCAAGTCCTCAGTTAACTCAGCTGCAGTCAAGCTCAGCGAGGTGCCAGGGTGGGAAGGAGATGTGGCAGAATCTTCCACGCGTGCTCCAGGCAGGAAGCACCCATCTGCCCCAGAACACGAGTTTAGAGCCCACAAACCTTTCCCCAGGACCCAGGCAGGGCAGCCTAGGGGTGAGGGAGGACACGAGGTGACTACCACAGTACTCTACAATGACACCACACTGAGCCCCTTCTTCCCTGGGCACAGAAGGTTGCTGTAATGCTCCAGCAGCACTGTACCACCTCATGCCAGGGGCAAGAGCAGGCATCAGCTCCTGGTTCTGCTCACTGAGGAGAAACCACTTTGCTAGTATGCAACTGAAAGCAGAGTTTGTAATAGTGCAGATGCTCATGTGCCTATCCTCCCAAAACACAAATTCAGGCTGGAGAGACTCAGGACCGGCCCAAAGTCAAGGACTCCCATTGCCATCAGAGCTTAGAGAAGTGCTGGGCTGGCAATGATTGATCCTGTCCTGATAACCTGCCAAATGGGGCCACCAAATAAACCGTGGGAAGTGGTTCCCCACCAGTGCAGATCCGGCGCTCTCGAGACAGCAAACTCAAGTGGCATCCTCAGCACAGAAAGCAGCTGCCTGGCACTCAGGAGTAACAACACTCCTAGGCAGAGCTTGGTAATTGCACAAGCATCACAAAGCCCCTTACTTAGAAAAAAGAAAATAAAAGGACAGAGCAGTGCCTTAAGGCAGTAGCAACTGATGATGATGGCTACTTCATGCACAGGAGAACCATGACCTGCCTGGGCCCATCCCAGGCTGATGTCCGGGGAGGAAGCAGTGTAAACCCCCATGTGGTTTTTTTTCACTCTGGATGCCAGTAACTGAGGTGGGGAAATAGTCTTAATATTTATTTCAGTCCCAAAGGGAGAAGGGTCAAAGATCAGCTCTCATTCCTCTCTCTCCTGGCAGAATGAGATCCGATATGTGGACAGAAGTGCTATCGTTGAGTGGGATATAATTGCTTCCAATGGGATAATCCACATTATTTCAGAACCTTTAAAGGCTCCACCAGAACCTGTAAGTACATAGTGATTTAGTTTTTTGAGGTGGTGGGAGGTGGCTGTGGTTTATATCACCCTAAACTCACTGCTGACATTTATATATTCGCAGTTTCCCTGCCATATATACAGTTTTAAGCTTAAAAGGTTACTTTCAAAGAGAACTAGAAGTTGACAAAGGGTGGCAGTGATGCTTATTCAAAATGTTTGTCTGAACAACTTCTTACATTTATAAATTTATTTTCTTTATATAAAATAACAGAGCTCATGTTTGTAATGAAGATTTTATAAAGTTAATTTTAGTTCTTCCAAAAAGACCTTTCAAGCTTATAAGGAGCATTGTTTACTCTTACCTTGGTGTTTTTTCCTATCCAAAACAAGTTGTTTTGAAAATAAATACTTTTTGCCTCTTAAAATTCCTGCAGAGATCCCAGTTACCTCCTTGGTCCACAAGGTTAATTCTATTGACAGCCTATTTCTCACCTTCGTTATGTTCTGAGCAACCCTTTCTCCTTTACAAACCAGCTTTCTATGTGCAGGAACATTGCTAGAAGCCTGCACGATTTCAGTTCACAGAAACCTCTTTCAGCCTACAATTATCAGAAGTAGGAAACCACACCCTGGGGTAAAAGTATACATTACTACCTGCAAATGATTCAAAATAATAGGCAATTTCTGTCAGTCTACAGCAGCATAATATTGCATTCTTTATAATACTTTTCACATGCTAGAGGGCAAATTAAATGTTTCCCAGTATTCAGCTGTCCAGCTGCACCATGTAAATCACTTTGTTTTCTTGGGGTGGGGAAAAAAAATAAAAGAGGATATCCATTAAGACAACAATATGATTATTTTTCTCAGGGTAAGTTTAATAATTTTTCTCCTAAGTAGAAGGCCACTGAGCTAAGGCATCATATGAAAAGCAATACAACCCTCCCAACTGTTTCCAGACCCTCCTCACCTCCCACAGTCAGCAGAGAGAGCACAATGCTTTGGGGAGGATGCAGCTTGAGTGACTGCCTGCCCTGGGCCCCCCAAAACTTACCATGACCCCAAAACTGTCAGTCACCTTCATGATACCTGTCTATCAGGCCACAGAACTACAGAAGCAAACCAAAATCAGAGTCTCAAAGCATTTCTTCCCTTTAGATTACATCCATATCCTGTGTGAATTTTTTTCAGTCCTTCACCCACATATTTATTAAAATATTTATAAAAGTTATATGCAGTTACATGGATTGGCACCTTACTTACTTAACTGGTAAGCAGGGCTCAGAGGATGGTACAGCTGCTGACAGCCAGCAATAACCAACATCTCCCCAGCACACAGATTTCCAAAGCTGCTCAGTTAAATTTGGTACTCATTTCTCTTCTCCAAGCCAGGGAAGTTTCAGACTCATTGTAGCTCCTGTTGCTACTTTGAAAGACTTGAGCAGAAAAGATGCTTTTGACATTCTTTCTACTTCAAAACCATAAAGATAAAGCTGCACTGGAGGCAATGTTCAGTAACCCCCACCCAAAAAAAAAAACAAAAAAAAAAACCAAAAAACAACAACTCTACCTGAGAGGAGATTGTAGCAAGATGGGGGACAGTCTCTTTTCCCAATTAACAGGACAAGAGGAAATTACCTTGAGATACACCAGGGGAGGTTTACATTGAATATCAGGAAAAATTTCATCATGAAAAGGGTTGTCAAACATTAGAACAGGCTGCCCAGGGTAGTGGTAGAGTCATCATATCTGAAGAGCTTTAAAACATGTAGATGTGGCACTTTAGGACATGGTTTAGTGGTGGATTTGGCAGTGCTGAATTAATAAATGGATTTGATCTTTTTCAACCTAAACAACTCTACGATTCTATCAAAAGGCCACATTTAACTGTCTCTAGGGTACATGTACCAGGAAACTCAATCACAAGAGCAGGTCAGGATTAGGGCATATCTCCAAGGGACACTGCACATGCTTGGGTGTTGGAAGGTGGCCAGTGCCCATCCATAGCTCACTCACCTTCTTAATTGCTTCCAGGCTCCTCTCCACACCAGTATTGGGATGGGAATATTCTTTGGCATCTGTCTAGTCATTGGAATTGTGGCTCTTATCGGATATTCTTATCTCAGGTTCAGGAAGAGAAACACAAGCTTCCAGCACTTCAAGGTAGGTTGCAGACAGAACCACAATGCAGGGAAGGGGGCAACTCTTACCTAGACCCATTGCACCTCCCAAATACACAACTTCCAGTTTCTTCATGTATTTTGTTAAGCTAGGAACACCCCATATCACTTCTCACTTGAACTGAGACACAGTGAAAGTAGGGAAGGCTCCCACACTTGTCTTGGACACAAGCTTATGTTTGCCCTTAGACATCTCCACCTAGAGTGCCCAATGGGCTCCTGTGTGCATGGGAACTTCCAACAAGAGCTGGCCAAAAGCTTCTTTAACTACACCACACCAGCGCAGAAGCCTTTGCCTCACTAGAAAGCTTGCCCTTAGGGAAGCAGGTAATTGCAGCCACTAAAAGAGCACCAGTTCTCTTCCCACTCATCTGTGGCATTGCTAATCATTTGGTTGCTCTACAGGTTTGATAGGAAAAAGGCCAGATTCAAAAGAAAAGCAAATTCAAATGACTGCAGGACTGAAAAGTGCAAGTTTTTACACTGATACACTCTTAACCTTGATTCCTCTTAACTTGGCTATCTTCAAGTAGCACCACGATGATGTGAAATGAGTCAGCAACAGCCAAACTACTCAGAAATAAGAGATGACAAAAAAAAAGTTACAGAATACACAAGAACCAATCCAAAACAAAGTCTACCTAAAAGTAAACAGAAATCCCTTCCTGTTATAGCCTCTGCATGTAATGTATATAGTCTTCTAGAAATAAAACACAGAGCCAGGGAAATGCCTGTATTTTTATATAGTTGCAATGAGAGCTCCCAGAACCAAAAAGCTATTTTTTACCCCAGGCTCAATTTCAGGACCACACTTCCTCTCCCATTCTTTACTGAGGCTTAAAAATAAGGAGAGAGAGGAAAATCAGTATTAAGTGACTGGAGATAATACGACAACCACTCAAAACACAGCTGATGCTCAGAAATGCTGATTTAGGTGATAAAGTCTGTTCAATCACAGCACTGCACTGGCTGGTAGTGAAGTTTAAGTGCTCCACTTAATGCACCAGAGGAAGAGGATGAATTTTAAGCAGGCTTATGTGTTCTTGTGTAGTCAAAAGATGACACATCACTGGACAAGTCACAGCCTTCAAATATCACCAACCCCTCATATGAAAGTTCTTCTGCACAGACTCCACCAGAACCTACTTATGATCTTTTCTCAGTAAGTGTTAATTTTGGTTTGAGATTACAATGCTACTAATACAAGGTTAAGGGGGGATGACTTTATGAAAGGAAAATATCTAGTTGGGAAAAGGAGAAATTTGTTCACAAAAACAACGTAAGTTCCTGGCTTTCCTGTCTCACCACTGCTTGGAATTGGGTTGCCTCACAAGTCCCAAAATGAAATCTGTGATCTACAGCTGTAGATCATGTCCATCTTCAAAGACAGCTGGATTAAACTGGACTACAAATGCTACTGGATGACATGTCTATACAAATCTAATTTTGTCTTCATGTCTCCTTGCTGCAAACACAACTGAGTGCAACAACTGAGCACTCCAAAAAATCTGAAACACACGGGGAAGGGGGCTGGGAATCAAGGGAAGGAAGGATTGAGTGAAGCCAGGGTATCTGAATAGCTTCAGGGGTCTCACTTAGCAATACTCTCACATACATGCAGAGTCTAAAATCAAAATATGCCTTTTTGCATCCAGTAAAAATTCTTATTTGGCGAAAAAGCGTTGTGTGCCAACTCTGCCATCTGTATGGACAAATTTGCCAAAAAGTTACTTTCATTTCTTAACATAACATTCAAGTCTGATTTTCTTTTTGTTCTGTTTTATAGGATTCAGATGACCAACACCTTGTGATGAGTGGTCCTCATGACCAGAATTAGACTGGATTAGTCAGTTATTAAACACATTTCTATTTACACTTACTGTGGAAAAAAAAACAGCACCTACACATTACAGTGAATAAAATCTTGTTACAAAAATCCAAACTTTTTTTTAAAGTCCAGCTTTTTTTAAGATGCAATCTAAATAGATCACAGAGTTACCAAGCCCAGAAGTGTTGGCTGTATCTGAGCAGTACCAACTATAAGTGCTAAATGCAAGACTGAGTCTCAACAAACCCATCCAGAAGCAGACTCCTCTCTGGAAAAAGCAAGTAACTAGCCTGCTGTTTAACTGCTTTTATTCTTCTTCACAGACTTTAAAATGGCCACAAACACAGAGCTGCTCATTTGGCAAATACCCTAAATTTCCTAGTACTCCAGGTCTGTGCCTTCATTTGGCTCATTTACAAGCATGAAACGCAACATGTGTTAAACCTGTTTTTAAATTGAGGGGACATTTTTGCCAGTATACTTTCAAGTAAAATATTATTTACTTTCAAGTAAAAGCAGCAGGAAATGCAACCATCCTGTCTGCCTCATTTGCCTCCTCAAGCTTTTGTCTTTCGTTGAACTTGGCTGTGCTTTGTGGAGGCAACTTTAGCAAGAAATGCAGGAGACCTGAGAGCATTCAAATGGCAATCAACCTTCACTTAAACCATTTTTAAGACAAGTGGACAATGAATACAAACACTCCCTTACCATGCAATGTCTACAGTCAGTTTTTCAGTTCTGAAGCTGCTGCTTCATGTACTGTATTTTTATAAAGCACAGCGATAACAGCTGTGACTGTCACCACACTATTAAAAGTGAATCACTGTCGTTTCCTCCTATGAAAATATTAATATCATAGTGATACCCTGAGAACACAGAAAAGAAAACCACAAAATAGCACAAAAAGGAAGATTTTCTTGCAGGCAGAAGCAATATCCACCTAATTCAAGGTGGGCATTAGGTGATGCCACCCCAGGATGCCTACTGTCAGAACAAGGTATGCAGGCAAATCCAGGGCTCTTGATGCAGCTTTTCAAGCACAACAAAGGGAATCTCATCTGTAAATACATCTAGAAGAAACAGACAGGCTCAAATAATTTCCCAAACTCCCTCCTCTGCTCCCCCTACACATGCCTGCTTGTTTTTACCCATATTAGAAAACATATACAGGTATATCTTTTTCCCACAGATTTCACAATACAGCTCATGTCCCTTCCTTCTCCCCAGTTACCCAAAATATTAAGGCTTATAGAGACAAGAAAATAAAGTCCAAGCATTTATTTTTGTAATAATCATTAAATATTTTTATCACAAAAAAGAAAGTCATAAAACTCTTCCTTTAACTGACAGACAATTCACCTCTGTGTGTTTGATAGAACAGAACAAAAATTTCTCCCTGGTGTTCAAGTGAACTATACTCCCAAATTAATATAAAGAAACATTGCCTTTTAAACATCCTCAAAAATCTCTTTAAAGTCAGTAGCATAACAAAGTTAAAATAAGCAATTCAGAGAGTGCCAAGGTGAAGTAATTAAAAAAATGCAAGACATTTTTAAAAGTTAAAGAGCTGCATTCTAGTACTGAAAAATAAATAGTATACTTAAGTGTTCTCACTTAAATTCATAGTATATATAGTTGGGGTATTTTAAAGAAACACAACTTTTGCATAATTAATTTGTTTCATGCAATGCTGTTTATTTCAAGAACTCATGCAGTATAAACAGTATTTAACTTGAGCTGGCTGTCGTAACATAGCCTGGTACAGAAGTTTGATTTTCTAGATTGAGAAAGGAAGGGTGAGAGAAGAAAGCAATCTTGAAACAAAATGTGTATTACATGGATAACACCATCCAAGCCAATTAAACTGCTCCTGCTTAACACAGGAAAATGAAGCAAACTGACTCCTAGCCAGCTTTAAAAGAATAAGCATCACAGAGATAGAATCAACAAAACATGATCAAGTTCAATAGTACAGAACTAAATAATACAATATTTTATTTGCTGGTATGAGTAAGATGGAGAATGTACAGTAGTTTTGGTGTTTTCTTTTTATTTTCTTAGAGAGTGAATTGAAATCTCTGGAGCATGAGAGGTGCTACAACTTCGGTTCTAGCTGAGCAATAAAGAACTGAAGGCAAATCAGGATATTTCCAACCCCACATTACATTAAGTTATGCTAAATATTTCTTGCACAGCCCTACCAACAAGTCTCCTGATAAAGTCGAACTATTTTCCTGCAAAACTTTATCTTTCTATTCCAGCAAAACAGCAGGATGGTCAGATGAACTTGCTCGTTTCAAGTATATTCATCTGCTTAAATATACACACACACTTCAGATGTGTTGCATGTCAAGTTTGAAACAGGAGCACAAAAAAACCATAAAATCTGTAACTGCCTCTGAGAACTTCAGACTGATTTCAAGCATACAGGAAAATTACTTATAAAATTGTGCAGGCTAGATTAGAATACATTCTTTACTTTGCAAACATGTTTTCAAAAACATGAAAGATACCGTATATGAAATTCAAATTCAATCTAGGTACTTGCACATAACATAGATAGGTTAAAAAAAAAAAAAAAAAAAAAAGCTTTTGGTCACCAAAAGTTTGTTTACCTGACAATCAAGACAGAAAGCAGGTGATATCCCAAAATGAAATGAAGAATACCAGGTGCTATATATTTTGTCAGTGTATGCTTTCAAAAACCAAGCCTTTAGTAACTAAAATTTGAAAATTATTAATCATATTATCCCTGATAAAATGGCTGGCACCAGATAAAAAAAGAAATAAAATCATTTAATTTGGATCCAGAGAAAAAGTAATTCATACTTAAAAACAACTATATAGCAGTTCTATAAAGTGCCTGTTTGAGGAAACACATCAACAGATGTTTTCCTTGTGCAAAATAGACATTCTTCAGCTCAAATCTCTGGAACATATATTCTACCCAGAGTGATCAAGCATCACCTTCAAGTTCAGTAATTCAGTAAAATTTTTAATCTGCACTGCCAAAACTATTTTTCTTTATGCAAAATGTGCACCACACCTAATTCAGCTTTCAGGGCTTTAGCTAAAAACATGTCAACAGAAATCTCCGGGTTTCACTTTCTGTGTTCTTAATTTTTCTTTTAACTCCTTTGACCATTGTGCGTATTTACTTTTGACTGTAAAAGGCTATATGAAACACATTCTCTCCTAGCAAACAGCAAAACCACATTGCATACCACTGTAATAAGACACTTAAAATTTTTAAAAGCAGCATTTAAGAATCAAACTAAAATCTGATAGAAAGATCTATCTTCACTTTGATGTGTAAAATGCAAGCCTTTTGAAACTTTAAAAGAAAGTTACCAAGAGGAAGCTGAAGCAGCCCAAGCAACGATCAGTTTTAGGCTCAGGTCCACCTGCAGCCAAGCACAGACATTACAAGAACAGAAAATGCACAGACAGGAGAAAGATCCCATCAGCTTCAGTGCTGCCATCACTGCAGTGCAGCAGAGCCACATCAACACTGCAGCCCTCAGCTCAGGTAAGGCTTTAGCCATGGCAGCAAGGAAAGGTACAATATGTACACCATCCCTCTCAGCATCACACTAAGATGGTTATTAACTGTTTATCACTGAATTACTAATACTGGATTTAAGCTTTTCAGTGCCAAGATGCATTACAGGCACCAGCTGGAGTGCTGAAAAGGGCCAGAGGTGAGAGTAAGGGTATTTCTTTGTAAACCACAAGGCTGCAGATCAAAGTTTCCAATGAGCAAACAAAAACCATCCCAGAAGACCACCAATCCTTTCCCTCAGATGTGCCCTCCCTTCTGGCCCACTACCATTTTGGCAGTCCATCATCTCTTCTGCGCGTAAGAGGAGTTTTCACATGTCTGAGCAGGAGAGGAGAAAACACAATGCTAACAAGTATGAAATCATCTAAACCAAGGTAACAGATTTAAGTGACTTAAACAAAATACACATACATTCAAAAAAACCAAGATGGATTTGTCCATTTTAGAGAGGAGTCACCAAATTTTTATTTGATCTGAACTGTCTCTTGTAGGAAAGGTATTCTGAATGTACCAGTGCACAGTTGGTCTGACCAGCCAGGAAGTTCATGCTGCAAAGGAGTCCTTCTTGGATAAAACGTGTAATCAGGCTCATAGTTCAAGAGACAACTCAGTGATGCCATGTAGATATCTGCAAATCTAGAGAGGCGTCGTAGGAAATAAGTTGGATTCTCATCAGTTCTGAATATGCTTCCAAACTGTGCATTGAAGAAATTCCTGTTCATCTCCCTGTCCCCCAAAAAAAAGGAAACAGACAATGGAGTAAGCAGACCTGCACATATCTCTTCACTAGCCAGCATCCAGAATCTGAAGCAAGCAGTTCCTTAAGTATGGTTTATGCATTATTCTCTTGCCACTGTACTTTTAAACATTTCAATGTGCCACATAAGAAAATTTTTCACCTCTTGCACAACATGTAGCCCAGATCCAGAGAGCACAGTTGTGAACAGAAGAGCTTCACACTTCTCCCACCAAACCCATAGATAAGCTGCTTCTGACATCAGAAACATAACATCTCAAGACTTTTTTCTAGAGACTGTGAAAGACCTTTACCTTTATCTAAATCCTAATGACATCCACTTGTCCCAAAGATAAATGACTTTTTTAACGAGTCAAAGATTCGGCTTAACGCACACAAAAAGCTTAAACACATCTTGGAATTAACTTCTGTCATCAGTGGCTGCTAAGTATAGCTCCCATTTCATTTACTTCCATGTTTGTGGGAAAGACTGTTGTCAGTACAGATGCTGGCCTTGACAATTATGCAATTCACAGCCCCTGTATTTAGGGGTGATTCCTTCATGATAAGAGATTATTAGGACTTTTAGCCCTATTGTCTAGCTTTGTGATAAACACACTGATAAATCCAGACTAGTGCAGAGCCCAGTTACGATATATTCTAAAATGTACTACATCTAATCTGAAGAAATCATCTAAAAAACTGAAAAAGTGATCTAAGTCTTGACAAATACATTTTTTTAATTGTGCAGAAGCTGTGTAATCAACAATGACACCTGAACATAGAGGAAGAGGAAAATCAAAATGAGAAGAAGTATTGATGTGATGTTACCCTTTCATGCAGGAAAGTAACATCTGTTCTAAAGAAGGGAAACAGGGAAAAGGGGTTCATACACATGAAATGTCAGAAGAGCTACACAAGGGACAAGCAGAATATTGCTTTGCAGAAACATTTTATAAGGTCTGTAAGTACCAGCGAATATAAATCAGGGATGGAGAGAAATTCTAAAGAAACCTGTGGAAAGCATACATAGAACCCTGGGCTACCACAACAGATATTGCAAATTCTTCATCTCCTGTGCCTTACCTCATTTCCTTTCTTTCCTTCTTCCATTCTTCTAGAATCACTTGAGAATCAGGATCACGGTGCACCTGGAATGTGAATTATGGACAACGTGTAACTAGGGATATCCTTGTAAATAAGCCTTTCTATAAATAATGCTTATCAGCCAACAGGATGTGAGCAATACTTCAGACAGCAGTATATGGGAGTTATCCACATGTATTTTAAACAATCAAAAGCAGGAATTGATCCAGGCTGACTAGGGGAGGAAGGGACAAGACTTTGAGAAAACTCCTATTAACCAGCCACAGAAATAACTGCATTTATTTATCTACAGTCAAAACCTTCAGTGAGAGTGAAAGCACTTGCAACATCCATGTCCAGCATTTAGAAACTTGGCCATCACACACAGAGAGAACAAACCTGCATGTGTTCCAATAATCCTGTTAAGGTCTGCAGCCAGGTCATAGTTTGAATGTACTTCTCTGTGTTCATGATTTTAATCTCTGAACGTAACTCCGGAATAATTGCCCCAGTGCGCCAGCCATGCTTCAGGGTCAAGTCCTGTTTACCAAGAATTACAAAATACAGGTATTAGTCTTAAAAAGAACTACTTAAAAGAACTGAAGAATTCAACCACTGTTTATTCCAAAGGGGCACTACTTGCTTCTTACATATAAGCAGAAATATGAAACAGTGAGACTTAACTGTACCAATAGACAGTAGAGTTTAATTTCATACCAAGCTTCAAATCCTGTATTTTTGAAGGGAGAGATATAAAGAACACACAAGCACTTGCAAGTAAACACTAATTCATTAGTTGTAAAACAAACAGCAGGAATTTCCTCTTGTAGATGTGAACCCCTGCTGTTGTTGGAAGTACCTGGAGGAACCATGCGTTGAGTCTGTGGTATTTACCCGTACATTCAGCTGACAGAAGGCTCCTATCAGGAGCCCCTGTGAGCCCCAAGCTCCCCCTGACAGGTCCAATACATGGCAGCTGCCACCCATGCTCCCTTCTCCATTGTACCAGACTAGAAAACAGCTGCCTCCTCCTTCTTTTGGTCCTCAGTCTTCTAAAGCACCCAAACTTACTCTTCTTTTGTAAAAGCAGACTGGGTAAAAAACGTTAACACCTGCTGCTGCTGAAACTTGTTACCACAGCTTAGCAGTAAAAAAGTCCTATCCAGAAATTCCTATGAAATCAATTAAAGTGGTGGTCACTCACCCTAAATAAACAGTTAACAGTACATTTGTTTGTAAGGTGGTAATAAAATCCTTGGACAGGATACAAACCAAGGCAAGATCTTAAGAAGAAAGTTTACCAGTAGTGACAAGAAGATTGCCTGTTGCATTCAAAACAGAAGTTCATTCAGCTCTTATTACACTTGGCAGTAAATGTCATCCAAATCATGCATATCCTGTACATTTGGGTATCTGTATTTACTCTAACACCTGACACAATCAGTATCTGGATCAGGAATACAAACTCACACATTCCTGACCACAGTTAGTAAACAAGTTAAATGCTACAAGTCAAGTGGAAAATATGGTTGGCCTTTTAAGGCACCAACGTTTTTCACTGCAAAACCAAGCAATATGGTTTAACCACCAGATTTTGTTGTATTTCAAAATCTCAAAAGTGTGTTATACTGAGTAAATGGAGAGGAAGAGAGGAAAATTAACAAAAAGCCTCTTCTTTTATCTTATTTTGTGAAAGCAAACTTACTGCCAAGTCACTGTATATGTGGTCACCAAAGTAGAGAACCTTAGAGCCCCTCCAGCCAGTAAGCTTCAGAAATTCATACAAGTTACCCTGCAGAAACAACAACACGTACATTGTAGCAGCATAAAACTTGCACCTTCACAGGCATGAAAAAAGAATTTAGTACACTTAAAAATATTTTCATATTATTAATCTTGTCCTCAGTTTATATATTATGAATCCCAAATTTTACAGGTGGTTTCAGTAATACTATCACTTCAAGGGGCAAGGACACACAATACAAACAATGAATTTCTACAATTAAGACATTAAAATAACTCTTTAAAAGAACATATTACATTTAAGAAGCTTTTATATCTAAAGAAGGTTGGGATTCCAGGAAACAGGTATTAAATTTGAACCAAAAGTTTATTGAAAGCATACCTGTTTGTAAATCTGACCTTTCTGCAGCTTGTGAATCTTGTCCCAAAGCAATACTCCCCTTTCATTCACCTTCCGGAATGGTCTAGAATAGATACACAATCGTTATGTTGCTATAGAAATTCTGTTCATTCTTAGGAGATTAAAATCTTCACATTAAAAATATTCATCTCTCAAAAGGTAAATGTGCTCTCTAGCACCTGAAAATTCTGGAATAGAAGATGCATAATTCCAAAGCTTTCATTTTAACCAGTGAAAAGCAATGTATCTCTCCAGTACATCTATGATATTTATTACAGAGTTTGAGAACAGTTGTTGAGGTAAGGCAAGGACCCCAGGCAAAGGGAAAGAAACAGCATGTACTGTCTGCCAGGAAGGAGAGAATACAAAAAACCTGAAGATGTGTAAGAATCTTGCCCAATACCTCATTTCATACAGGTGGAAAACTGAAGAAGAGGGCAGAGGACAGGGGGCAAGTCATACAGCTAAGCTTTTAAAATAAAATGAAGAAAAGTAAAGGGAAAAGAAATCTCACCTCCCTCTACCTCACTTTCAAATAATAATCACACATAAAGGAACAGGTCTTTTTCAAGTGTAAGAACACTGCATAGACATTGCAAATGTGTTTACTTAATTGAAGAACTAGTCCAAATATTCCAGTCAGTCACCCAAAGAGAAGCCCTTCAAATATCATGTGTGACTTAAAAAAAAAAAAAAAAAAGCAATGAAAGACATCAAAATTTCCTCAGGTTTATAAGGAAAGAAGCACACTTCTCCAACTTACAACCAAAAAGTTGTTAAAAACAGCTGCTGTGACCCTAACTCATTCCAGAAGACCTGTGATAGCTCCTGAAACTGTCTTAGGTAAGAAATGGTAAATATTTAGACTTCAGAACTGGGTGTTGCTGCATTTTGTAGTGACCTTACACAGGATTTCATCAAGTATGATTTCATTTTACATTGCAGACAAATTAAAATATTACATAACTCCCTCTATAGCCTTTTGTGGAACAAGCTGCTTGAATCATTCTTTAGTGACTAAACACCCACCTTCGCTTATCATTGAAGAAGTTTGGTTTATCAGCCTGTACAATGACCACATCAAAGAGATCCCTCCAGTCCTTGCCTACTATGAACTTCATGCCTTTGTCCCTAAAAAGGACAGAGGGATATTAACAATGAGGCATATCAGAAATGCAGTCATCTGTGCAATATAATTAATTACACTGGAGAAGCTCATCTTCTCCACCCTTTAAAAGCATAAAAAAGCTAAACAGCAAACAAGTGTTCTTACACAAAACTGCTGGGACTGTTTGTGATCAGAAACATCTTCTTGCCATGATCAGCCAGCTTAGCTAACACTGCACGAGTTTGCTCGGCATAGCAGATGTATTTCTCTGTGAGGATTGGGGAAAACACAGCAGTATTAATTGAGAAGGCTTTTCACAAGAATTTTCTCTGCATTGAAACCAGGGCCCAGAAGGTTATACTTAAAAAAGGCACCCTTGACAAGTGGAAACAACGTTCAAGCTTTAAAAATTTAGAATTTGTAACCAAATATGGAAGCCAGAAAGATCAGTATGCTATCACTGAAAAAAAGCTTGGCTAGACCGTGTCGTTAGTACTTACCAATATCTGCTTCAATTGCTCTGTACATTATTCCTTTGATATGGACATCTCTGATTGAATCCTGTAGGGAAAGCAGAGCACTTACGGAACTTAAAAATCCTTTCAAGTATAAAATCCACGCAGTAGTAATTTGTTTTTAAAGCAACTCCTTTCTCAGAATTGCACTTTACAGAAATGCCATGTAATGTCCACTGCATATATATATATATATATACACATACATGTCACCACTAAACAGAGAGTAAGCCTATCCTCCAAGACACTAACTTCATCATTTTGGGAGGGGCTGTCTTACATAATTACTGTGAAAGTTTGCTCAGAAGGGTAAAGTGGGGTGAAAGCCCTCTGCAGCAGCAGAGTCATCACAGATTTCCAGTGACCTTTGGAGCAGAACACATTCCTTTGCTTTGACAAAAAAAAAATTATGTCTGGCAGATTTTAGATTACAATCACTCACTAATGCCCCAGCTATTTAAGTAAGGAATTTATGAACAGAGGAAATAAGCTAAGTGCTTGAGCAAAGCACTCATAAGGCGCTCTGGAGGCATTTAGCAGCTCTCCTGAGCCAGCTCTGCACCAGACAGCTTTGTTCAGAACAGCAGTACCACCAAACTTACTAAAAAAATACCAGGGGCTTCCAAAATTCTGGTAACCACAGGCAGAAGGGAAAATTACTCTGGAGGTCAAAAGTTTCTTAAAACCCATCTGATGCACTTGGGAAAGTGAGAAATTCAACACTTGAATGCATCACATCTGTTGAACTACGCAAGTTCAACGCACATCAACAAGGAGCCAGGAAAAGGTTTCAGATGGAACACCTATGCAGACAAATACTATCACCCTGGGCATGATCTCTTTTGTTCTTACATAAACCATATGATCTCCTCTGCAGGATAAATCCTGAGGAATCAATAGGGTCAAATTACCCTAGATTAGTACTACAGTTTTTCTGGAGGAGGAAGAGAGGTAAACAGGCAAAAATAAATAGTCTAAAAGCATGAGATAGCAAATGATTGTATATTAGCCAAGATGCAGAGGCATTACAACTGAGAGCTCCAAAGTGGAATTCCTATGTTTAATAACAATCCAAAGTTTTATCAACTTAAAAGAGCTTCTTCACTTTCCCCCACCCCTTAAACCTACAAGAACAACAGCCCTAGAATGTCAGATTTCTAACATATTTCAAATGATTCTATGTTTCTTTTTCAAGCTCTACCTTAATTTTAGTCATGTATTTATGGTTGTATAGCAATAATTACTCCATACAAAACCTAAGCTATTTCACTGAGGCTGACAACAGGCGAAAGCTTCCTGAAATGCTCACAGAGAAGACACACAAATATAGAGGTTTACCTAAATCTTCAAAGCTACTACCTTGACATCTTTGTACAGATGAACAGGTTCATAGTCTATGTTGTTTTTCAGAAAATATTCGTTCACACAAGAAAGGAGTGTCATTTCTGGCAAGGAAAATATATCCATAAATTGCTTCATTGTATTTCCTTGTGAGCTCTACAGTGGTGGAAAGACAAGGGAAGAAATGCAAAAAAAAAGTCAGGCATTTGACAGATTAGAACACTTCCATTCATTCAGTGTAAACACCTTAGCCTTGTTGCAGACACTCAACTTCTGCCATCCCTGTTCACATTGCTTCAGACTCTTTTTGAACTAAGACCTTGGATAAAGTATCTCCAACAAAAGTGTTTTAATTCATCAAAAAAAGAGACAGTCCTCAGCTCAAAGGCAAGAAAATCCCTTAGAGGTCTTCAGCAGAAATTTGCACTTCTGCAAATAAGAGGCACTGGATACTGTGATGGGGGATGGAGGCTTTCTTATTTGTTTGGGGAGGGGGCGGTTTAGTCAGTGGAATAATGACCAGGATTGCAAAACGATTGATCTCATTGAAATGAGAGAATAAAAAGGTGTAAGAACGTACAACAGCTAATGCAGTAACAAGGGAAAAGATTTCTAGCCTGCTAAATCTGTAACAATAAAGTTTCACAAAAGTAGACAATCGTACAACCCAAATATTACTCAATGAGATCATAAGTAAAGCCACCAGCTCAAGATCACAGAACCACAGAACAGCTGATGTTACAAGGGACCTCTAGAGGTCAACCTTGTCCAACCTCTCTGCTCAAGCACAGCCACCTAGAGCCAGTTGCCCAGGATATTGTCCAGATGGCTTCTGAATCTCCAATACTGGAGACTCCATAACCTCCCTGGGCAACTAGCCCATGCAAGTGCTAGGTCATCCTCACAGTAAACGAAGCATTGCCCGATGTTCAGAGGAAGCATCCTGTGTTCACTTTGTGTCCCTTGCCTCTTGTCCTGTCACTCTGCTTTCCAAGATCAAAGCAGTATAGGCCTAAAGAGATCCAGGCATCCCACAGGGAATGCCAGGATGATATTCACAACTGCTGCAGAGACCACTTTTGGAAATTCTAAATTCAGCTCCTTAAAATAAGAACAAGAATAAAATGCTCCACAGCACAAAGGGCCTTTTATGTCAACATGGAATTAACACCCATAAGTAAAAGGTGTAAAATAAACCTGGCTTTTCAGTAAAAAGGCAGCACTATTCTTCATTTGGGAAAGAGGAAGGAACCTAACAGCAAAAAATCCACTTTCCTGAGAAAGTCAGATCCTAAACTTAAATGTTTAATCTTCTATCATTCATCTTTTGACAGATCCTCTTACTGTCACTCTGCTGGTGTGCATTCAGGATCAGCTTCCATACATTTACTTGTTACTGCATCAGTTAAGCCATCAGACCACCAGGAAGAAGTACATAGCCCGGGGTAAAGAACCAGATATGGTTCATTTCCCAGACTTTTATCAGATTGGCTGAGCCAGTCACTTGATTTTCTGTGTTCCACTACTCTGTCTGTTTGACTGAGTAAAGGAACAGTCAAAGAAGAAACTACAGCAAGCAAGAGAAAGAAAACTGTAGAGGGCAAACTTCACGTCTAGCCCTGTAAGTCAATAATATATTGAGAAAATATAACTGCTATTTATAATGAGAACAAAATTTAAATACTACTACCCTCACACCACAAACAACAACAAAATCAAAACCAAAAACAAACCAATAAACCCCAACCATTTATAAGGACCAATTTGTGTTTTTACCTTTCCATAAAAGTCACTCATTTGTTCTAAAGGGACATGAGAACCATCATACATTGCAATGACTTCTTCATCTGGGACAACACTGAGGCCTCTAGAAAACAACAGCAGGTTTAGTTCAAAAGTCAGATTAAAATTTTCAAGCAATCACCTAAATCTGACACATTAACTCTCAGATCTGGATCTTATTAAAATACTAATAATATCACAGGAACACTTTTGCCTCTAAACTAAAACAGCATCTTTCCTTACCAAACATGTAACATTTTAATAGGCTGATAAACACAGAACACATTCCAATTTTAAGTCCTTTTTACAGAAAAAGAACTAATAAGTCCTCATTGAAATTATGTCTCAAGGGTTTGTTAGTAGTAAGAGCTTCCAGTTTCTTAACACAAAGTCATTCCTCACTGCCTTTCCTTCATAAAGCATCGATGATGTGATAGTGCTTAAATCAGATTATTCTGCATCATGACTTTGAAGATTCAAGGGAAAGCCTAATGCTGGACCATGCCATCTTGTTTCCTCTTTCATTTTCTTTGCCTTCCTATCCCCTCTCCCAAAAGGGAGACAAATTAGTAAAATTACAGATCAATGGCTATGGCTGATTCACCTGCCTACCTGCTCAACTGGCAAACAAAGAGAAGTAATGAGCACATTATCCTTATTTCATACTACCATACACAGTCCCTCATAGTAAATCACTTCAAGGTCATGTCATCTTTTGGCCCCAAATGAAAACTTTTTGTCCAGTTAAGAAAGGTGGTCTGGCCTCTTGTTTGATTTAAAATCTGGTACTGAGTGTGGTGTTCATGTCAGTCAAATGTGTACTGCTTCACTACAGCAAACAGAGCCCTACTAAAAACTCTCCTGTCAAAGATCACATACAGTAGGTCTGTATCATGTAACAGGGCAGAGCACAGAGATTGTCCATATTACATCAATTCGGTAAACTCAAAAAGTCTCAGGCTCTGTTGTGCTTCATTCTGCAAGACTGATGCGTCCAAACTTAAAAGCTCCGTGCAAACACATCAAGACCTCTCAAGTGTCTCCACAACCACACCAAAGTCATGCTAACAGGCACTCCGTGACAACTATTTACATAGAAAGCAACAGCACAGAAGTCATCAGTGTATTTTTAGATGTCTTTCAGCACAATTTAACAGCCGGAAACAAAGTGAGTCAGCACTATGTGACCAACCAGCTTGCCAACTTCCCCAGCACTGCACTGGGGAATCAGCCATACTGTATCAGTCAGCAAACGTGTACACATGTCTGTGTGTACACACAGAGGTGCAAAGAAACCCCCTTGCAGCAAGACTGCAATGTTCATTCACGGCTGTTCTGGTCACATTAATAAATTCATTTAAAAGAGTCAAAAAACAAGTGTACACATTCTTATTAGAAATAGAAAACAATGTTACCCACCTGTAAACTGTTCCCAGCTGAATATAATGAAAAGCATCAATCTTCATTAACAATGCCTTGCAGGGGAGAAAAGAGAAAACAGTTTTTATCACATCAACTATTTCATATAAAATTAGAGAGGTCAAATGAATTTGATCTTAACTTGTTTTAAGAACATCTGAGCACTCGCTTCAAATTCTTTCACAGCTTCTAAAATACTTTTATCAATTACTTTTACCTGGTAAATTGCCTTCCCCCACCCACCACGAGGTTAATTAGAAAACGTTTTGGGTGTTTTAAGACCTATTACAATTAATAACAGCAACAATCACAATAAATAAGCCAGGTTACTATGAAAAAGAAAAATACAAAACAAAATCCTCACAAATCAATGCCAAGTGGAAAGCTGGAAGACTCAAGAGCTCTATTTTCTTTGGCTAGGTTCTCAACACTACATGACACATCACAAAGTGATTTATACATACCCGGTGCACATCGTAGTGAAGTCCTCTGATGGCAAAATTTGGATCATAATCATATTTTCTTATTTCTCCAGGATACTAAGAAAACAGAGCAATGATTTGATTTTAAATCCATAATAGAAACAAATAAAAACTGTTTCTGCAGAACTTTAAACGTCTAAGTTTACTATGCTTCTTGTTTGCTCTAATTGTTAAGAGGCTTTTCGATAGGCTGGTGAAGATTTGCAGGAACATATGTACATAGAGCAAGACAAGTCAATCATGGTACCTGAAGCTGGACATCCAGGTATGCTCTGCAGTGATTACCTTTGAACATTAGCCTCTTGTTCAGAAAATATATTCATAATATATTTTTAAAAAAGCTTTGTAGAGTTGCACATGAATGTCTTTGTCACGTACTCTTTCCTTATATTTTTGTATGTAATATAGGTAGCTCACACTACTATTAAATAGTTTTCTAGCACTTTTCAGTACAAGCCCATTTTCAGTCCCTTGTAATTTGGTCCTGCTTTAAGCATAGGTTCCCATGAAAAAAATGTTAGGTGTGTTCCTTGGGTTAGGGGGTGGTTCACTAGTTTTTAAGATGTAAAATGCTTCAGTCCCTTTGACTAGGCCTGAGAAAACTATAATTTCCTTGATTAACCCTCTAAAAGGCAATCTTTCATTTCCCTCCCACAGGCCACAGTAGTCCTAGAACTTGACAAATCCATTTCAGGCACATTTTTCACCTTCTCTACAACAGTCTCCATGTGTACATGGCTAATTTACAAGCCTTCAGGGGAGGGGAGGGAAAAGTACATTATGCAGCTTCAACAGAGGTTCTAGCCACTTTTACAATAAACAAATAAATTGCAATTCAGCCCAACGTTTTTATCTTCCTGAAGAGGACCTGTACTGCAACTGCTGTAGGTTGCACTTTAACTGCAGATGCCTGTGCTCAGTACAGAAAAACAGTCCTTTCTCTTAACTATCAACCTTACTACCACTTCCAGAAAACATGGGGCAGGCTATGGATCTGAATGAAGAAAAGCATTAAAAGCCTACAGACAGGTTGGAAGACACAAAGATTTGGCCAGGTAACATGATGCAGAAGCACAAGGGAAAACATCAATGAAGGATACAGAATGTGATCAGTTAAAAAGTGCCATGTACTGCACATGCCCCAAAGCAACCACATCAGACATGTATAGTGAAATTAGTTTCTGACTATCAAATTTTTTCATGCTTGACTTGCCTACTTTATTCTACTAGAAGGCTGTGTTTTCACATACATGCCAGTACATAAAGATTGAGCCTACCCTGGCACACAAATCAAACCTTTGTTACAAACCACACAAAAAGATGATAGAAGTTATATTACTTGCTTACTCCACTTTTGGTAGGGATAAATACAACCAGGTTGAAACAGCAGGATGGCCCAAGGCCTGTACGTTAGGAAAAAATAAGCCCAAGAGCAAGAGGTTCGTTCCACTGAACACCTGCTGCTACCTCCATGATTAGCACTAAACTGATGTTTATTCTCTTGGACATATTTCAAAATTCCTTGCTTCTTACACTTCATTTTGTAATTTCTGATGAATTACCTCATGCTGCCATGACCAAAATTGGCCATCTTTTAGGCTGACTGTAATAGTCATAACAGACAATACTATCTAGAAGATTTTTTCTAATGTTAAAGGTAAAAAAAAACAAAAAAAAAAACCAGTATAAGCAGCTACAGAAGTATCACCAATACAAACCATTGTCTCTCAGTAAATTCCAACAGAATGTATTTCAATAAGCTGTCTCCAAAATTGCAGCTTTGCTTACTAAAACTAGGGATATTTTAATCAAGACAAACTAGAAACCTACTGTTACCTAAATTAATTCAAATACTGAAAACAGAGCACCTTTTGAATTTTTGTCTACAAGAATTAATCTTGACTCCTACAGTAACATAGGTTTTTGAAAGAACCATATAGCTTTAATAAAGTGTATTTACACATCCTACAGAAATCACTATGAAAACATGCCAAAATTGCAGGGGGATCAAGATGTGTATGCTAGTAGCACCCATGAAGTTTTGTTTGTTCTTCCAATGATATTTATAGATGCTTATATATAGCTCCTAACCTTTAGATTCAAATACGAAAGTAGACTAACACCATCCATTCAGATTCGGACTGTATAAAAACACACAAGCAGTTTACTAGATTCTTCTGTGTACCTTTTGTCCTTTATTTTCCCGCAAGTCCTACAGTTCAATAAATTTTGTCTGTTTTAGTCTATGTTTCTTTTTTTTCCTCCAGTCTTTTCCCCCCCAATACCTTCAGTTTCCTAAATCACCCATTTCCCTCTCGCTTCGTGACACACAGGAACAGTCCACATCCCCAAAACTACCCAACACCCAGCTCCAAAATGCTTGGATGTCAATGGGTCACCACTGCAAACACACTGCTTCGTGAGGCACCAGGGCAGGGGACACCTGAGCTGCACACTTACTTGTATCCAGGCTCTGATTACAGTGTCACTGCAGACGCTGCCCCTTCAGCTAACACAGCCAAAATGCCAGGTGCACAACAGAGCACCTTGCAGGCACACAGTGCAATCAAAGACCTGCTGAGAAGTCAAGCTAAAAATATTTTCTATGGAAATTAATCACTGCAATGGATAAAACAATAAAGATAACTTCTAAGCTTCTTATTTATTAATGTGACTCCAAGTGAATGGCAATCAGGAACAAACAACAAACCACATCACCATATTAAAAAAATTAGGCAAAAATAGCTGTACTCCTTAACAGGCTGCGCCCTGCTTAAAACTGCAGCTGAGAATAAACCAGCACTTCTGTTGTTTATATGTAGCTCTTGAACAAAATGTGCTATAAGGGAGACAAGCTTGGACTGAGGCATGAAAAGATCAGTTATGCCCTTCAGTCAGAAATCCTTTATATTATACTCTTTATTAATAAATTTATTGTTATTCCATTCATTTTACTTACCCGATGTTCGTTGATAAGAAGATCTCGAGCAGCATTGAATATGAGCGTGTGCAAATGTTTAGAATAAAAGACCAACGTGTAGTCATAATCAAAACCATAAATTTCAATGTCTGACAGGCTCATTTCATTGTTTGAAAAAATAGCATCTGGATTCAGCATGTTACTCATAATTGAAGGAACCAATTCTGTGAAGAGAAAAAAAAAGTTATACCAGCCTTGCAGTTTTAGTTAAAGAAAGACATAGAAATCCATTAGCAATTGCTAAATATAGATATGTGATGATGGAAACTATCAAACCAATTCACACTAGGCAGCTATTTCTTAACAATATGATGCTATTGAACATGCTCTCCCTAACTCGTCATGGTGACCCATAGTTTTTAACTGAAGCACTATCCAAGCTGGAAAGGAGATGCATTTTGCCATCTTGCTTATCAGAGAACAGCAGACATAATTTATTGCTAACTCCATTAAGATATTTATTAACAATTCTGAAAATGAATTTGGAGAATGATATCACTGTTGTTGTTATTACTCCTCCTCTAGGAGCCTTGTCTTCTCCCATTATTTGCTCCTGCCACAGAAGCAGAACTAACATTGGTTTAATTTGACAGCGTTGTAATTTTTATTTTTTTTGCTTCAACATTTCAAGATTACCACATTCCTTATTTGAGTTGAAATTGAGTAAACTTTATGTGACTGCCATACCTTCCAAACAACTGTTACTTGTTTGCTATGCTTATTAACCTAGAAAATCATGAAACAAAAAATATTCTGCTTATTCTCTACCTACACATACCTAGAGTGTATAAAACACTTTCATTTTTACGGGTATGTTCCTCCTGATATTTGATAGAAAAGTATACTGGGACGTTAAGACCATAGTATATTAAGTAACTTCAGGATCAACACCAGTGTCAATACTAAACATTAAGAATGTTTATATTCTCTGTTTAGAAAACGTGAAAGAGCAACATTAGGAGGCTAAATGTTACTCTCCTGGCAGCATAAAACATTAATGTTTTCCTTCCTTCCTTTCTCACACACTATCTTTATATTCCAGACTTGCCTACTAGTGGAGAAAAAAAAGAACTATCATCTTAAATCTGTGCTTGGAACAGTGAGTTTAAATGCAATAATTTGTTTGGTGACCTTCTATATAGGTCTAAAAGGAATTCATCAGGCTTCTCTCAACACCTTCAGCTCTGAGGACAGATCACTACATGCTCCACTACCAGAGGAAACCATGTCAACAAGACGGGTGGGCATGGAGGCTCCAAGTCTGTTGGACAGCACTCCCTTTCAAAAACCCTGGCCAATTCATGCAAGGGCAAATCACATTTCTTTTGAAAAAGCAATGCCTTTAACAGCTGCACAGTTGAGGGGCAGATACAGTCAGAAACATACAGATGCCCAAGTACAGCCAGTCATCTGAAACCATTCAACTTTTTCAGATGCAGATATCCAAATCTTTTCATTTTTAAGAGAGGAAAAAAAGCAAATTCACTGAGTTTAATTCCAAATTTCAAATAAAGCCCAGCAATCATATCAAATGCAATTTGACATGCTACAATTAAGGCAAACACTCTTCCTCTATAAAAAGGGCCATGAATCATTCAATTAACTTCAAGTCATAAGAACACTTTTTAGTGATCTTCAAAATCACTTTACAACACCTATTTCTGTATTAAAGTATTTTTCCAAATGTCAATTGTTCAGCCTGGTGAGTCAACATTTGTTTTAAAAACAAAGATATTTATATAGCTCTATCTAGATTAAAAAAATTTTTCAGGTAAAAAGAATCATGAGTAGTGTCTGTCTTAAAACACAGTATAAAAGTTCAGTAGCTGTTAGACATTCTGACTGGCAGAGAGCATCACAAGTGCTACAAACCTTGGGTCAAAAATCAGGAGGGATGTTGAGATGCCATTTTGACATAGTAACTAAATGAAATATCACATACTTGAAGGCACTGGGAGACTTAGGCTGTAATATAATAGTCTGAAATATTCTAGAAGCACTTGCCTCATCTTTCGCCAATTCACACCCACTGACCAACTTAATTCTTTCATAACATTACCTCAAAGTATTATTTGGGTGGGGTTTAGAATAAGAGAAAGTTAATTCCAAAAACAGGAAAGGAAAAAAAGATTCAAAATAAAAGGCTCTTCTCTTCTTCCTACCCCTTATCTGACCCTCCAAAAGCTCACAGCACTGAGATCCCTAACATGGCTTTTAATTTCACTTCTGAAATGCTGACGCTATTTCACGTCCTCAAATGCCGTGTTTGCACCCAGCACTGTGAAGCCCCAGCTCACAATCAAGACTCTTAAGTGCAGGATGGCACAGTAATTTCTGTAAGGGCAAAACACACAATCTAAAGCATTATCCATTGCCACTGCAGGACAGGCTTTTTCACTTGATATTGTAGAACACACTCTGCCTATCAGTTCTCGAAAAAGATCACACATTCAAGTTTGTAGTCAAGCATTAGCTTGGTAATACTATTGGATCAGAGCAAAGGCAGAAGAAAACAAGCATTTGACCCCTTGCTAGGCCAGAGATCCAGGGTCATGCCCGTATCAGGAGCACTTAACAGTGCTTCAGTGTTACAATGGAACCACAGGCAAAATGAAAAGCCAACCAAAACTTCCCAGCATTTTAACTTCCCCGAAGAGCAGCTTATTGCAGAAAGCCCTCCGAACTGAGGACCACCTTCTCTCTACCCACTCGCTTTTCTCCACACACCTCCAGCACCTGCCGCTCCGCCCGGATCCTTCCCCGTGGAGGGGCTGTCAGACCCCTACGGACTCCCCAGGGGACGGTCTCTCCGTACCCCCGAACCCCCGCGCTGCTCCCACGGGCTTCGTCCTTCCCCCGCATCCCTTCGTCCCAAGACCGGCGGCGCCGCTGCTCACCCTTGGTGACCCTCTTGGCCTCCTTGTAGCGCGACCACAGGTAGCTCTTCATGTCGGGCGCCGGCTGCGGCTGCTGCTGCTGCTGCGNCAGCAGCGACCGCGCCGACACCGCTGCCATGCTCCGCTGTGCCCTGCGCTCAGCCCCGTGCTCAGCCCCGCCGAGCACAGCCTCGCCGCCGCCGGCTGAAGTCACTTCCTCGGGCCCCGCCCCGGGAGGCGGGTCCGGCCCGGCGGGCGCAGGTACCGGCGCCGAGGGATCGCGGTGTTCGCACCCCACCGGGCAAGAAGAGCGATGCAGCAGCCCTGTGCCCACCCGGCTGTCCCACCTGCCGAGCCCGCAGAGGAAAGCAGCGACCCCCGCCATCCGTCACCACCTCCTGCACCTGCTGGTCAAGGTCAAGAGGAACTGCGCTTGGGGGATGCGCCCCGCCACTGCGTGCCCCTGCTGCTGCTCCTCGGGTCGCTGCTCCGCTCGCAGCCGCCTGGGATACTGTACCACAAACACCACATCAAACAATTACCTTTCCAGCCGGCGTGCACTTTGGAAGTGCTATATGCACCTGTGAGAAAAATAAGCTCAAAGCATATACTCGATATGAAATGCACAGTTCTACTGCTGTCTTGAGGCCCTCCGTGGTCTGGTGAAACACTTGGCACTGATAGCTGGAGGCTGTGGCAGTTTGAGAACTTGAGCCGTATTTACTAATACTTGTAAAAATAAAAATTAGATGATGCATGGATGAAGAAGAACAAAGACCAGACCACTGCCACAGCAGAATGGTTACAGCTCCACATTCAGAATTCCTGATGTGCTCAGAAACTTTCTTTACAACAAAAGGAACATATTCTTTTTCCAGTACAGTAAACATCAAATACAACTTGTTCTTTTACCCGGGAGATCCACATAACGCATTGTCACTTACATCTAGAAGTTACTCAGCCATTCCTCCCCATATATTTCTCAACGAAGTAGTCCTATACAAAACTGAAGGAGTTTTGGCTAAATACTACTATGAGCATTCTCTTCTTTTATAAAGAATGATGCTCATTTTTATAGGCAAAAATCACAAAAAACTGAAGGAAAAACAATCAGCTTTGGAGTTCAAAGTGTCTGTCACTGGGGAGCTATGTGCTCTATCCTTCCAACCAAGGCTGAATTCTTGATTGATATTACAACTGTGATTACCAAAAGTCTAATATTCTACAGACTTCTAACACTTGGTTATTGGTGAAGACCAGCTACAGCTTTCATCAGAGTTCCTACACTATCATTTACATTACACTGTCATATTGTTATTTCAGTATGTGATTCTGGTATACAAATCTGTCTTGATAAATTCTGGAAACATGGTGAGAACAAGATGGTCAATATTTAGAAAACAGATAAGGTGAGAGGCAAGACAACTTCATAGAGAATTTCTGACCTGGTACTTGTTTTCCTTGATCTTTCTAGTCAGAGAAGATTTTTACAGAATGCTTTTATTGCAACACCCTGCAACAGAGAAAGTGAAAATGCCCACTTCACTTTCAATATCAGATTTTTTAGGAAAAAAAAAATTAAGACATCTATGAAATGATGAATTCTGAATTCAAAGCATAGTTCTAGAGTATTGTAGGTTTTCTTGTCACTTTAATCAATCACCTCCAATAAAGCAAAAATGCATTATAGCTGGACAGCTTTTTCACTCCACCCTATGGGTTAATTACTCCCACATGCAATTCAGTTGAAATTAACAGAGAGTCACATTGTTCTTCTCCTGAACACGGCCTAGCCTGGTCTCCCAGTCCCAAGACTATAAACATTGTGAACAATAACTGCTTTGGTAGGTGAGGCATTCTCAAAGAAGAGTTACAAGAATTGCTCTGAACAATACAAGGAGTCATAATGAAGAAGCCGTTTCCAGCAGTCAGTGGAGATGTTGTTTTTTTCTGGCATAAGCAGTAAGTGAATATTGCAGACACAGGGATTTATGTTCCCTCATTGTGACACCAGCATTAAGGTTAGAAAACTTACCTCTAATGCAAGTCTAATACAAGACAGTGCAATGCTCTGTAGCACTATCACTCACACCTTAAAACCTCAAGGCTGTAAAATTTCACATTCATTTCTCTTACACTATCATACTAGAATGATAATACTTCTATTTCTTGCAAGCATGTGCAAGGCAGAACCTTGAGTGTGAAAACCACTATTGGTGGTAGAAACTGCTGCACAGAGTTTAGCTCCCCAGAGAGCCAGGACTAACCTATAAAAAGAAATGTGTGCTTCAGTATCGAGTCCCAGTGCTTACAAAGATCATTCTCCCTGCATATCAGACAACATGGTTGGGGTTTTTTAATGCTTGATGTATGCAATTCAAATAAAAGGAAAAGTTGATAAATTCTGTTAACTAGGGCAACTTTGATGGAGTATGTAGCCAGCACGTTATTCTCACAAATCAAAATAATCTCTGAGTGTTAGCAGCGGGACTGGAGCCAGAACTAAAACATGAAGTAATGTTTAAAAATAAGTTGTTAAACAATTCAACTTCGGACAATTCTGTCCTTTACCTTATCTTCTGGTCTCTGAGTAAGGACCCAAATAGTGGAAAATATGTGGTAATGTAAACTAGTATGAAGGAGGACATGTGGAAATTAATTTGCCTTTATTTGGGATCTACATTCTTTCTTCCAATAATTGTATCAGTTTTATTTAAGCATAAACATGCATAAGTAGAGGATGTCAACTTACATTTTTTGTAAACTGGCACTTAACATGAAATATAATCCTACAGGCTAATGTTACTTTAAATGTCCCTCCTTAATCAGATGAATCCAAGTGATCCTAGAGATGACTAAAACAGAAGTTTCCAATACTTTACGCAGTGCACAAAAGAACCCAGACTTTCCCTCATGTTATTTTCAGAATTGACCACACCTATGATACTTGGTATAAATTCAAAGGTGTTTAGGGATGGTTGACAATTAAAAAATAACAAAAAAAGAAAACCCAAACCAAACATAAAGAGTTTCACAGAAGAATTACCCTTTAAAAACAATCTCAGAGGACTATCTTACTGCATAGATAGAACAAGAGAGAGCATGTGCCTAAAACCAAAAAGGCACAAGTTGTGTTACATACATATCACGTCGCCTAATTTATATCTGGCATCACACTACTATTCAGGGCTGTGGAATTAACTCAGGTCTGGGTGGGGATAACACACACAATTTCTTTCAAGATAAATGCTTATGAACTGTGTTACTTTTGACTGAATTTTGTGACCAGGAGTAATTCAGAGAGAGACTACATAGTATCCTCAGTGCACAAACACCACCTCTATTAACAAAGTTGAACGTTCAGGACATACATGCCATGTGATCTCTGTATGTGCATACTTCAAACACCTCTGAGAACCTGCCAAGTGTTTCACATACACTGCGTATGACAAGTTAAACCTATGATTACACCACATTTCTTGCTTTTGAACATTTTGTTCACAGAGGGGAAACACGCAAGTCTCCCTGCAGCCTGCTCAGCCCTGCCAGCTCCTTCTCATGTCTGAGATCACCAGGAGCACTCGACACTTTGGAAACCACTTGGCTAATAAAGACACCCCAAGTCACTGAGGGATGGATTTCTAATCAGCTAGTACAGCCTCCAAGGAAAGCCTGAGATTGGGTTGACAGATACTACAATTCATTAAAGTGCTATTGAATGAAATTACAATGCAGAGCAAGGAAAGCTGACAATATCTTAATGCAGTTTCTGAGGTGCAGCCTTCCAAAAGGAATAGCTTGGTAGGCAATGAAAGCTTTTGACAGATTCTATCAGACAGTTGTTTATTACAGAGGTGAATGACCCTGGACTGACAGAGAATGGGCAAAGGCAGCACAGAAACAACTCCTTGTGAAAGAATACAGAAAGAACAGTCTTACCACCTTAAAAGATTCTGAGGAATGTTATTTTCCTCATCTTTAACATATTTCTTGCTTACATAAATTTTCCTAAATTTGTTTGCAACAATTACTTTACTTTAAAGGCCACAGAACCATCAGATGCTATTGATTCAAATCTCCTTGGAAACCATACCCTGTTACAGTCCCTTTAACCAGCCAGTACTTCCAGTAAGAAATGCTTCCACATGGGAAATGTTTGCATATGTTAAATTCTCATATGCTTTTCATTTTGGTACTGGTGTTTAAAGATAAGTGGAATTGTGTTTATGTGCAACTATTTGGTAAAAGCATCTAGTTTTTTGGAGAAAAAGCTCTTTTTCCTGAGATACTTATTTTCTTCCTTTGCTGCTATTTCAGTAATACTAACAGTAATTGAGATTAATTTGCTGTATCCAATGTGTAAAAGTGAGAATATAAGCACACACACATGTGTATTAAGATATGGTTAAAATGAGAGCAGAAAAATTAAGCTATTGAAATCGGAAACATTAGTGTTTGCATTGTTCCTCACTAAGAGCTGAATACTTTCAGTTTTACACTTCCATAGTGCAGTTGGGTAGAGAAGATTCTGACTATTTGGTTCTGCCTGGTAAAAATTTGTCAGCTGTCCCTCCTCTGAGAAGAAAATGCAAATTCCAAATAAGCTCAGATTTCCTGGCACAATTTTACTATTCAGGAAACTTGGAATATGAATTTTGGTACATTATTCCATCCACTAAATCAGACATTGCCAAAACTTTAAAGATGTTTTAATACAATTTGAACTAGCACATAAATTTTGTACAGACTTAAAGGGAAAAACAAACAAACAAACAAAACCACAAAAACATAGCCGAGACAGCTCCATTAACATCAGACAATCCTAAATAGGTATACAAGTCTTATCACTGCTTTTTTTCAACTTCCTAGTTTTTCAGCCTAATCTTATACTGAGAAGATTAAATGGCAATCAAAAAAAAAAATAAAAAAAGTTTCTTTTCAGACATGAAATACATTTTGAACTATATAACCACTTAGGAGCAAACTTACCCGAGGAGTTAAAAGCCTGTCATTATTTTCTGTTAATACCTTCCAGTTCCAGTATAGCATTATTATGTGGCCAGTGAGCACTTAACCAGCATCTGGTTCAAAGGAAATTATGAGCCTGCAAGGTGAAAAATGAGTAATCTTGAATTATTTTATACCAAACCTCAAAACAGTAATGCTGGCAAAGCAGGCACAGCCAAGTGTGTCTTTACTTGAATTCACAATGGACAGGAAATGCAAAGAAACACACTACAGGGACAGCCAAGCTTGCCCCTGCCTGCCACCATCCTCAACCATTCCCATTAGCTCTTGCACAAGTTTAACACTCATAAAAAATAACCTGAACTAAGAAAAGTCCACCAGGCACTGTTAACTACAGCTAATTCAATTTTGCATTGTAGACACATCACTATTCTGATCCTAGCTAATAATTCAAGATATCTGCCTCTGGGCAGAACAAATTAGCCTGTACAGGAGCTGGTGCATTCACACCAAACTGCTTCTGGTTTTGTAGCTCAGGCATCTCTATGCTGTATCAGTCTGAGTTAGAATAGCTCAAAGAGCAAAGAATACTTTTGCATTGCACAGACATGCTGGCATGGACCAGTGTCCTCTAGGTTACTCCAGTTGATGCTGCCCTTTCCCTCTCAAAAAGTGACTGCCAAGAAGTTCCAAGTGCAGGAGTGACTAAAGTAATTTTCCAAGGCCTACCTCATCTTAGGGCTGCAGAAAAAGATGTCATAGCATTTTCCAACTTGGCTGTCTATCACTGGAAGACTACTCTTTACATGATTGACCTGATTATCAGCATAGCATGACACACCACGATATGAGACTAAGTAGGACTTGTTTTTTCCCCCCAACTGTGCTCAGCCAGAACCCAGTAAAAACTCATCCTATAATCCTACTTAAAATGAGTTTATGAGCAGGTAAAAACCAAGAGTCTGTAATCCATCAGCTGTCAAGGTTCCCCCCATACCTGGGGAATTGAGTTGTTGTCACCCACCTAAGCATGTATCACTGACAATAAATTTGAAGATCTTGGGGAAAACTGAGGAGCTGTCAATTTTTAAAGATACTAATGAAATTCAAATAAGGTTTCAAACACATAAAAAACATTATTTCCTTTACAGACAAATTTAGGTGAGTTGATCATATGTCACTTATTACTCAAGACTTTATATATAGCCCTGACTTTTCTTGAGATGACTTGAAAACTCTGCCAGCTGTCCTTGACCTCCAGCTAAAGGATTAATCCTGCCATGCACAATGTAGCTTGCATAGAAGGAAAACAGGAAATACCATTTTAAAAAAAATCTGAAGATAAAAAAAGAATTGGGGGAAAAAAAACATGACAAGAAGTGAATTACTAAAAACATTCTTTTTCCTGAACACAAGCAAGCAAAAATAAATATTAGCTCTAAAACAAAGGATTATTTTTGATTGACAGCTTGTTTGCCTGAATAGACTTAGCTGATCAAATGAAGTCATATTGAAACCTGATATGAATACACACTTTGTGGGAATGTCACACTGTAGCCTGTGGGGTGGCCGTGACTGCACAGAGTGGCATTATCAGAGTGGTTTAGCCAAATACCCATTGAGCTCATCCAAACTGCAATTCTAAACCAGAGCAGTTTAATTAGCCATGTATATTCTTTCCTAGGCAATCTCTACTTGAAATTTCAAAACAAAGGAAAAAAGCCTAATGTAAATCTTATAGTCCACATACCAAAACTTTGCCAAAGTGAAGCCCAACTGGAAACAGCCTTACTAAGATTATGTGATGTTTCCTGTTACTAGAGGCAGTGTCTATAATTTTACCTGTAAAAAGAGGTGAGTTTACCTCCTTTTAAACATCAACATCTCAAAGCCAAGAGACAATTTAAGAGTGTACAGTAATATGTATAAATATATAATACAGTAATACTTCAAACTGAGTATTTCACACATATACTGTAGAAATGCAACCTCTCTTCTTAGAAGTTACCTTGAAAACAGATATTTATTCAGGGAAAATAAACAGTAAAATCTACTCTAATGCCAGACACATTGGATTTGTCTCCAACCATGCAGTTCTATTATTTTATCTGGTCTTTTGTGTCTCTGAAATCTCGGATCATATCAGAAAAAGACTGGTCAAAGTTTCTATCTCCATTGCCCTTTCAAGAAGGAAGAAAACAAAACAAAACTGAGCACCTTTAAACACATTTTATCACAAATTAAGTTGGAAGCCTCAAAACCGTCATCTCACCACATGGTGAATTATTCTCTTCTCACAATGTCAGCAACATGTGTTGTGCTTTATGCTGTTAAAGGACCTTAGATGTTGGATTTGCAGCAGAAATAAATACTCCTGACCCATATCCATCTCTGGGATAATACATACTCCTCAGAACATTTTGCATTAAGAATTGGCAAAACCAGGATGCTAGTATCCATTGGCTGGAAGACAATTTGTTTCATCTTTGGATACTAGGTTTGAGAGTGTGTGTATGGAATCAAACTTCTAAGTTAATTTCTTTTGTAATTTGCTATTGGTTAACGTTGCCACCTATAACCATAAGAATATGCAAGGATAAATATTATATGAGGTGAAGGGTCCTGAAGAGAGATGCATCGCATTCTTAATGTTCCTTAAATGTGATGTTTATCTGTCTTGCCAGGGCATAATGCTAAAGTAGTGATATGCACGTAGTGAATGACATTCCAAAAGAAAAGTCAGCAAAAGTATGTATGTGTTAAAAAGTATGACTCCTTCTTCATGACTTTGTCCATAATGTTACTAAGCAACATGAATTCACAGACACTTTATTGCTGCAATTACAGTGATCTCTCCGATGAAATTGGTACAGCTTCAATCTGCAATCTGAGTAATTCTGAACCCTATAATTAGTATTATCAGAAGAAAAGCTCAGACTATTTCATTTCACAAAGAGTAAATAGACAGTTAATTTATAGTGCGTTTCATAATCCCTACATTTTCTGAAATGAAATTAAATACGTTTGCTTTTGTCCTCAGCTTTTGATAAATTAAGCAACAGATGCCCAGCCAAGAAATCTCAATATCCTAAAGAACTGAACCATGTGTTGTAGAATTTATGACACAACTGCTGGATTAATGATAACAGTCTCACAAAAGCACAGCAGAAATACCGTCACTGATGGTAATCACTGATAGGCCATTCTATAGTCAGGGAGGGCCTAGAGTTGGCAAACAGATGATGACCAATTACATCTACTGACCAAATATGGCAAAGTGTACTGTAATCAGCATAGATCAAAAGCACCATAAAACAAATCAGCCTATTTATTCTGAAAGCTTCTTACTGGTAAGAACTGTACACAGAAGAAATACAACATCACAGCCACCTAGTGTATCACTATGCCATCTGGAAAGCTCATGGTGGATATCTTGCATGAATTAAACACTAAAAATATTTTTGAACAAGCCTGTCAGGAAACACCAACACACTTAAATCAATGATAATTCACCCCACCCCCCCTTTCCAATCTCCCCTTAATTTCTAGTGCATACAATTCAAGAAGTTCTCATGGAAATCCATTTTTTTTGCAAATTACTGAAGGTATCTTCATGATCTTCATAGATCAACCTTAAAAAAATGGAAAAGATACAAAACTTCTCAAGAGTTCAGGAAAATTCAGTGTCAACAAGGTAACAGAATACTACATTAAACTATGACAGAGCACTGTCATTGCAATGTAACATACATATTTAAGTGGCTGGAATATAAAATAAGACCTTAGAAGCTTGATCATGCATATGTGAGATTAACAGGAGTTTTGGCTCTATTTACAAGAGGTAATTACCATAGGCAATATTTCCAGAAATGTTAAATGCTAAGCAGCTCTCACTTAATAACAACAATAACAAGGAATTGCTGGGTACAGCCCAAGATTGAAATCTGGGTTAAGATTTGACTCTCATGTTCTGTGGAGCCCTTACATCTTTTGAAAATCTGGGTGCTTATTGATAGATCTAAATTCAGATAACAGGGGTCTTTCTAATTCTACTCCAAGATGTACAGCAAAATCTATTACAGCTTAGTAATACACCATTCTTAAAATACAAGTTACTCAGAAAAATCTAAAGCAACAGACAGACACAGTTTCTCTTAAAAATCTACTGCAAATCCTTTTAAAGAATTCATTAGTTTCCTAAAATTGATAATTTCATCACATCATCCTCTGCATTTCGCTGCTCCTTTAAAAAAATGGTATATTTAGCATTGCTATTAATAAAAACTCACAGCAAAATGATTTATTTAAAAGTGTCTAGGCCTTGTAGCTGGAGACCTTGAGAATCACTTGACATAAAATTATTACAGCAGATTTCAACCTGTCTCTTTTGACTGTTTTTGTCTTTTGGGAGAATGCAAAAGATTCACCTCCTCCTTTTTCCCCCATAACTTTAATAGGCCTAACTCAGGCATAACAGCATTTTGTCTTACACAACATCTTGTCAGATTCAAAGTCTGTTTCTCTATCCTAAATTTTATTACTGTCTGCTTTCATTACATAATCATTTCTACCGGCATTTTCACAACCTGTTACCTGTTGGACACAAGCAGAAAGAATTCTCAAAAAATTCTCAAAACTACTACTTTATATTCAACCCTCAAAATCCATAGCATAGTTCAGGATAAATAACATAGATGTACAGTAACTTTATTGTAGCATCCATCAGTATCAGATTGCTGGCAATTATCTGTGACTCAAAGAAAATCTGTAGTAGTTCTCATGCACTCTAAAAACCATTTTGCTTTCAAAAGTACTTGAGAGTCACAGCCACATGCTGACTTGCCACCTTTCAGATAAAAGTGAATAAAATATAGCTTAGAAACATAAGCCTCTCATAAAGCTTTTTTTTTTTTTTAATGAATCTTATTCAACACATACTAAACAGGCTGTATTCTATAGCCAGGCTTGTGCAGCCAATTTATCACCTAGCTACGATACTCTTATCTTACCAACATCATTTATCTTAGGAAATGCACTCTTTCTCCCATTAAATATCCCACCATGTTTCACAGAGAATATTCAAGAGATAGACAAGCCTGAATTTGATCTGCAGGAGGACTCATACTGACAATGAAACAGTTTTCATCAGTGTTGCCAGCAAATAAAGCACACACTTTTCACAAAAGTTGAAAAGAGCTCCTAATACATAAGGATAGCAGGGCAGCTATGGATGAAACACTTTTATACACCAACAGAGAGAATAGAGACTCAAATGAGTTAGCACTTAAAATGACTGAGAAATGCCAGGCTAAAAACACATGAGAAAAGTAGTTAGACATGTAATTCTGAGTATGCAAACAACTCACTCACCCCTGTTAAAGCTGTTCCATATACAATAATTGAATCATTTGGCCCTGGAACAGAAAGGATGATCCAACTTCATAGACAAGACCTGAAAATGATCTTTGTTACTAGTGTGCTCCAGAACCAAGCAACCAAGTCCAGTGTAGGAGACTAACACACCCTAGAGAGAGGAGAAAAAAAGCTTTGTCCTGAGCAGTAAATACTTTGGTTCTTTTCTATTGCATTTTCCAGGAGCTTGCTTACCAAGTTGCTCATGCTATCCGCTGCTTTTACAGTAATGGAAGTACAAAGAGCCACTGGAGCTTCCTGAATTCAGTAAGAGAAAAGATATTTCATACTTGTTTGCATAGGTAGAACACATGGGCATCTCACTACCTCCAGCCTCAAAACAGGAAACATTTCAGAATCAAACTGCATGCACACAAAGAAGCTCTAACTACCCTGAGGGTGCCTGTAACCTTTCTTCCCTACAAAACTTCTGGTTTTGTTATCATCCATCCAGACTTTGGCTCCAGTGCTCAGGCTATACTCTGTCATGACACAGCTCTACAACTTGGAACAGACTCCTGTGAGAACAGCTGTAAGAAGCCTTATCAGTGCCTCCACCCACACACCACCCATCCTTTGGCTCCCCAGCTGCATGCAAGCTTAGGCCCTTAGTCCTCATACGGGCTGTGCTCTAGAAACACCTGGCTTGGTCAAGGTGACTTCCTGGCTGGACTCAGCTCCACCTGGTCAATATGGACTATCATCATTCAAAGTCTAGTAAGGAATTGTCATATCATCCTTAAAATTCACTTCACGGTCACAATGTAAGGTTTTTCCTTATTTTTAGGTATGCTTGAACACACAATCAGTACACAGGTTTAACATCAACATAAACCTGGATTTCACAAAATTAATTAGCAAATAAAGTATTTTGCCATACTCTGGGAAAACAATGATTTTTTTTTTTTCCTAATCAACATTCTTTTACTATTTTCCGGGTACATTACATTTGACCTAATATATAAGAATCAAAAACCAGAAATAACTAAAGTATGCCTCCAGCTACTCACAGAGATCCTTCTTTCTGTACAGGCAACAGGCCTAGAGTGCCCAGGCTACTGTAGTTTACTTATGAAGTTTCTGGATGAAGGAATAAGGAGTCTCCACAAATGAAGGTTACTGAAAGGTTGTCTATGAACCTTGTCTGGCAAAGAGTCTCTTTCTGGGACACAAGAGAGAAGTCATGACCCATTTTCAAGGAGGTGGCAATTTGTATATCCACAAAAACATATTTTCCCTATTAAAAAGTTAGAGAAATACTTACTGTAAACATATGCATAAACAAATATGTATGTGCAAAGAATCGCTGAAATATTTGAGATATGTCTCCTTCCAGTCTTAATGTCTTTATATGAGGGCACCGTAAAGCAATGCAAAAAGGAGAATACAATGGTAAAGTATTTCTTCAAAGTAGGAGGAAGACCAAACGTACCGCAGCCGTGTGCACGTAAGGACCTGGCAGGGGTGATCTCTTGCAAGGACAAGCTTCTGACAGGCCACCAGGGCGAGCTCTCGCCCCACAAATCCAGCCCCGCAGCTCTGCCGCTTCGGGTCCTTCTCTTTTCCCGTACTTCCAGGCAGCGGAGGAGGGGAAAGAAAAAGCGTTATTTAAAATCTTAATGTCTGCTCTTTGAAAGCTTTTATACCCTTGTGCCTTTGATATTGAGCAAGAGAAGAGCTCCAGCGCGCAGAAATAGCGTCTCCCACGGGTACATTCAGATACAGTCAACTTAGTGGACATGGACTCTACTCTGAAGAGATTTAACACTCTCTTGAGCGACAAGAAAGCTGGGCCAGCTCGCAGGAAAAAGCTGGAAGCTATCCCGACATATCTGGGTGATGCTCTGCAAATACCCTCTGCAGCCCAGCTGAGCCCTGGGGACCTGCCCCAGCCCGAGGTTGTCCCCTCCTCTGCTCCGCTGCCAGGGCTCCCCGGCTGCCACCCTCGGGGGGAAGCGGAACGGGAGAGAAACTCTTCACACCCCGGGTTTGGTGGGTTCATTTCGCTGCAGGTGTCAGCAAGCTCCTCTTCTATTAACAGAGATGTATCCTCTTGCACAAATAGAGTACTTGGCCATTTTAGCTTTACTCTCTCTATACTACCAATTCAGATCAGCACAGAATGGGAGCATTAACTTCAAGGATGTGAAAGGTTTCCTTGATTTTTAATTAAAATATGTGCTTCGATGGAGTTGACCTCCTAAATCTAATTATGCAGCACAAGGCAGAAGCTGCTGTGAAACCAAAGAGAATTTGTAGCTGATGTCACCCCTTGTACACTCACTGTGGCCAGCCATTTCAAGCTAGTCTTTCTTGAGCCATGGAAAACAGTACTTACAGATCAGAACAGGGCATAACTATTTGAGAAGAGTGGTATTCCCTATGACATATTTTTTTTATTCTTAGCCAGAAAAATATGTTGCTGAAGGCGCAGATTTCTTGTGATACTGAAACTTAGAGAGGTTTCAGTATTTGAACACTCACAGAGCTTGATATACTGATCAAAACGTGGTCATTTTATCTGTAGAAGGATTCTTCTAACTATGATTCCTCACCTCAGCTAATTTTCTCATCAGTCCTAGGCTCCTTAAAATCCACTCCCTCCTGTGAATTCCTCTATTTGAGGATATAGAGCATTAAACTTCAAGGAACACCTTGCAAATTTCAAAAATATTTGATAGTGGGCTGGGGGAAACCCCACAGATTACTGATGTTTCACTAACAGTGCCAGCTGCAGTGCAATCATCAGTCTCAGGAGAAAAGGGATAAAGACAACTAAAAGCCAAATAATACCTGACAAACAAACACTTTCTTCCAAATTTAGGGCAGAAATGAAAGTTAGAGATACTCTAAGTATGACACTGATGACTAGGTCAGTATTTCACATTTTTTAGAACATTATTACAAATATTAAGTGGCAAAAGATACAGATGAAATTTTTCTAATGTGATTTCAACAGTGTTAGGAATAACTGTCATAATACTGAATGAAATATTTATACCAAAAGTGTTTGCTGAAGTAACAACTCAGACCCCAGTCCTTTAGATGTTTCAACACTAGCTCTGACCAGGTATGTAGCATGTCTAACATCAGTAAATCTTTTGTCAGACTCCTAGGACTTGAATATCGGCACAGGTACTGTGTCTTCTGTAAATGTAGTGTCTGAAAAGTTAGGTATTTCAGACCAAGTTTTTACAAGATCCTTTTCACCTCATAGAGTTTTCTGAACCTTACATTCACAGACAGTGAAATCTGCCCTTTAGTTCCCTCTTCAGACATATGTGTGTCTGAGACCAACTCTCCAAAATCCTTCTCCAGTCCTGAAGCATCTCGGTTTTTATTCTGAAGCTTCCCAAGCACTGAAACTCTCTTTTCTGGTACTGCAACTTACTTAGAGTGTGAAGAATATACCTAATTCATGACCTCCACAAAACAAACTTCCCTCCATCTTTCACACCAAAGTGACTTTTTTTTTGGTCCAGAAAGGAAGTTCAGAGCATAGTCAGTAGACCGAGTTTCAAAACAAGGTGGAGACTGCATCCTTCCTTCCTTCCTTCAAAAACTAGCTGCTATTCACAGCATTTCTATCCAGTGACTCAGAGATTAAAACATTAACCCAAGCTGAGAGAAACTTCTGTTCAATTCATTCTCTACCTTAGGGTATTCACCCTCATATCTCTTGCCACTCTGAATGGTGATCTAAAAATTGTGGGGAAAGGAAGAAAAGGTTGCAAACATGCAGCAACACCTTTCGTTGCAGTTGTTCCATTTTTTGTGCTGAATAATGAAGGATTGGTTTGACTGAATATTACAGTGCCCAAGGTTCCCTGTGGATCTGGCTCTGACTGTACTCTACACTCACAGAATCACAGAATCACAGAATCACTTAGGTTGGAAAAGACCTCTAAGATCATCAACCTTTGACCTATCACCACCTTGTCAACTAGACCATAGCACTATGTGTCATGTCCAGTCATTTCTTGAACACCTCTAGGGATGGTGACTCCACCACCCCTCTGGACAGTCTGTTTCAATGCTTAACAACCCTTCCATGAAGAAATGGATGTCCAACCTGAACCTTCTCTGGCACAGCTTGAGGACCTGCCCTCTTTCCCTCTTGCTAGCTGTCTGGAAGAAGGGGCTGATCCTCCCTTGGCTACAGCCTTCTTTCAGGTAGCTGTGGAGAGCAATACAGTCTCTCCTGAACCTCCTTTCCCCTAGGCTAAACAGCCCAAGCTCCCCCAGCTGCTTGTCATAGGACTTGTGCTCCAGACCCTTCACAAGTTTCATTGCCCCTCTCTGGACTCACTCCAGAACCTCAATGTCTTTCCTGAATTGAGAGGCCCAAAACTGGACACAGGATTCAGGGTGTGGCCTCACCAGCGCTGACTACAGAGAGAAAACCAATTCCTTGGTCTTGCTGATCCCATTATTTCTGATACAGGCCAGGATGCCACTGGCCCTATTGGCCACATTGCTGGCTCGAGTCCCGAGGGTTGTCAAACAGCACCCTCAGATCCTTTTCCAATGGGCCACTTTCCATCCACTCTGTTCTCAGCCTGTAGCACTGTCTGGGGTTGTTGTGACCCAAATGCAGGACCTGCACATTACTGAACCTCACTGAACCTCATAAAGTTGGCCTTGATCCACCAATCAGTCCTGCCCAAAACCTTCTGCAGAGCCTTCCAGCACTCCTGCAGATCAACACTCCCACTCAATTTAGTGTAATCCACAAACTTGCTGAGGGTGCACTCAATCCCCTCTCCAAATCATAAACAAAAATATTACATAGAACTGGCCCAGCACTGAGCACTGGGGAACACCCCTAGTGACCAGCTGCCAGCTGGATGTAACTCCACTCACCAACACCCTCTGGGCCTGGCCAGGAGCCAGTTTTCTACCCAGTCATGAGTGCACCTGTCTAAGCCATGGACTGCCAGCTTCTCCAGGAAAATGGGCACAGAGACAGTATCAAAGGCTTTAGTGAAGTCCAGGTAGGCAACATCCACAATCTTTCCTTCTGCAGCTCTGACATCAGGTCAAGCAAGAGGAGGGCACACTTCTAAGGTGGGAGGCAGAAATAGCTGTTCATTAAAATGGCTTCTGCCTTTTATAGGGTCTGGATAGAACTTTCCAGAAGGGCTGGAGTTAGGGTGGAGCATGGGAGGAGCATGCAAAACAAGGAGTTGGAATAACCATATAGGTAATGCAGTAAAAAATAACCAATCACAGGGTAGGATTCAAGGCCATGAGGGAAGAAGGAATTTTCCAGCAACTACAAAAGAACATATAGTGAATTATACATCAACTGCAAAACCCTTAACAAAACCCAAAACACAAAGCCCATTTTAGTGAAAAACAGTCCAGTCCTCTTCACACACTTGTCTCTCCATCAATGAAGGTTCATTGTCAGATGTTGTCTCTCCAACCTTGGTAGCTCCTTCCTCCTACGTCCTTCATCCACCAGTCACTTGGTCATAAAAAGAGATCGGGCTGGTCAAGTAGGACCTGCCTTTAACTGATCCATGATGCCCTGGTTGTTCTGTATGTGCCATGGGATCGTACTCACCATAATCTGTTCCATAACTTTCCCAGGCACTGAGGTCAAGCTGACAGGCCTGTAATTCCTTGGATAAACTCATTGCATTACTCATTGCATTCAGGTCCCTAGGCATTCCAGTTATTGTATGAGCTGAAGAGGTTCCTATGGAGTTCCCAAGAACGGCCATCTCAGATCATCCCATTATCTTGTCTTCAGCAGAAGTCAGCTGTGGATGCCATGGAAAAAAACAATGAAATCAATAAAAGTCCATTTTTTTCATAAAGCAAACCATATAACAGTTCCTTTGCAAAGAAAAGAAAAAGATTCAAAGATGTGTCTAAAGATACTTGTACATGTAGCTGCAGAATGTTTGACTGCACAAGATTCACAGTACAGGAATGAAAGAGCTAACCTTCTTGTTAGCCTTCACAGCTCTTAAAACTAGAGTACAACCAGATTCCCAATTTAGTGGAGATTACTAATTCTGAGACTAAGTAAATAGATACAGGATATATTTCTCCTAATTGGGAAAAAAATGAAATGAAAACATGGTATTTTGATCAAGTTCTTGATAAAAAGAGAGTAAGTAAGAGTAATACATAGCATGGACCCCCAGTAAAGCTGTCAATGTTTACAAACAATTTTAATCCCGCTTGTATGTAGTTACCTTTAAAATGTCCTAATCTTTGGATAATCAGCCTGAAAAGCTAGTTAATGGCAGCATTTTTGTTTGTTTGTTTCATGTTCACACGCAGTCCCAAATCTTGTAGAGCATCTTATGTAAGTGTTAAGTCTTCAGTTTGTGCTGAACATACAATACTTAGCCCCCAATGCAGACACTGCAGAGGAAGGAAATATAAACTGTCAATGTATTGTTTTAAAAGGTGCAAATGAAGTTGAAATTACAGAGAATGCAGACAAGTAATTCTTCATACTTCCAATGCATTATCATACAAGAAAGACAGGACTCAATTTGGTGGTACAAACTTCAGACTCCATTAATTATTCTCAAATAAAATCACACATCTTTTTCAAACACAGCATAACAGTAAACGGCTAGTTAGCTGTGACACAAATTAAAGCATTTTAATTATCCCTGAACAAAAATGTAACTTGAGGTAGTTACAGATTTTAACTGTGTATTAAAAGAGGTTACAACCTGACAATGCAAACTCAATGTCTAGTTTTATGGCTTCCTTATGTTTGCACCTATTTACAATATCTTTGTGTAGTTTACATCCCAGGTTCAGCCCACCACCAAGAAAACCAGGATATCACCTTCTCTTAGCCATAAACTCCTGCTCTTTACCATGCTGTAGTCTGGTGCTGCCTGGACTTGATATAAACTGATTTAACTACGGAGTATTTTGCTGGGCTCGATAGTTAAATCAGCTCAGGAAAGAGTCTGACATACTCCAAAGCAGGACCGTGAAGGGAGGAGTGGCTCTCTGACATGGATGGAGAGTGGGCAGATTAGCTGGCTAATTTAGCTGGTTAAATCAAACACCCACAGTTGGGTCTCATGAACTCCTCTCAGTTTATCTCTACAGCTATTTCTGTCAAGGTTATACTTCTTGCCAGTCAGAGCTTAGAGTTGGAATCACATGGCATGCTTGACTTCCACACAGACACATGGATGACCTGTTAAAGTTGCAAGTTGAGGGGACTGGAGAGAGTCTTGCTTTACTGTTTACAGGGAAAGAGACACTGGCTGTATTCTATTTGTCTTATCACCACAGGCCTCTGAATTTTTAGTTACTAGAACAACACAGCATTAAAACAGACTATTTCAATCATTATGTACACAATTATCAAAGTATTTTTAACTGCTTTGTAGAAGTCTTTCATGTAGCTAAGTTGCTGAGGAACTATCACCACAACAGTTACACCTTTCCTTCTGTATTAAATCCTGAAAGGTGATACTCAGACTTCTTTTGAATGGCAGCTGTAGTCAGTGCAACTAATATCTTAAAAACTCCCTCAAAGGCTTTTAAGCAGAAATTAAGCTGAAATTTATAAATTTTCAGTGAAAATTCTACTCATATTTGCTTATAACATTGACAATTGTATTTGGCAGTATTAATTATTTTTAGAAATTTAATATTCAAAGATATTTTCTTCAATTTACAACCTCCTTGTAAAAAGAACAAATTTTCTTTCTAAGATCAAAAAAACTTAGCTGCTTCATTCTTGCCTATCAGTTTTGGCCTAGATAATCCAACTGGGCATTCACGAAAGCAAACAGTATCATTTACATAAAGTAATCAATGTTGCTAAACTCATTACAGTTCTTACTAGTCTGGCCTCTAAATTCAACACAAACACAGATTAATCAGGTTTTTTATGTCCTTCAAAAGCAGTGTTCTACTTTGTATAATCATAGGAGCAAAGCAGCCAATAAAATCTGAATTCCACAAAACTTAATCTAAAATCTCTGTTGGTTTAGCACAGTTGATAACAGAATTGGTTTGCATTCTTACTATTCCAGCTGCCAAAGTTCAAAAAGACTGTCACGAAGCATTACATTTTCCTGCTGCCAGTAAAATGACTGCTAAAACAGAAATGACACAAAAACCTGTTAATGTAAAAATTCTACAAGACAGAGATAATAATTACTCAGTGAATCCCTATGTCCCTCAAATTCATAATCATAAAGCAACATATCTCATTCTGGGAATCATACAGGCACAATTAGGAAATCAAATCCTGAACTGCTTGTAGGTGAGTTTTAGAAAAACACAAACTTTCTCTACTTAGACTTCTGAATAATGAAATTGTATTACCAAATAAGAAAACTACTTTTTGGAAAATAGTTCTCTTAGTTCACACAGGTCTCCAGAACCTGACAATTTTTTACTTACAACCCTGACACTGACCCCTCACACTTACTTTTCATAGTCATTCTCATATAAATTTTGAGAGAGCAGCTTATTTATCTTGTAATTTATGATCAGCAAAGAAAAGCTATTAAAATTGCAAATCATACAGAAGAGCTATGATTATTTTTAAACAGGTCAAGATTGAATTTTGTTTCATGTGCTGGTTTGACTGGGATAGTTAATATTCTTGACTGGAAAGGGTTCGTGTTTTGGATTTGTGCCGAAAACAAAGCTGATAACTCAGGGGTGCTTCTGTAATGAATTCCTTGGTTTGTTTTGCTTTCATATGTGGCTCTTGCTTTACCTACTAAACTGTCTTTGCCTTAGACCTCAGATTTCCCCAGTTTTATCCTTCTGATTCTCCCTCTCACCCCCCAAGTGACTGTGTGGGGCTTTGTTGCCTGCTGGGGTTAAACCATGACACTTCATTAAGAAGAACCCAGAGATAACCATTATTTACTGCAATACAGAAGTTCCTTTCCAGTTCCATAAACTTTAATTATCAGTAGGACAAAAATGTACAACACCGAGTTTTGAAGGGAGAAAAAAAAAAAATTCTATCTGGCCCATTGTATAACCAAAGGTGTTAAATTTAATTTTGCCAAGGCTTTTAGCTGCTGAGAGACTAAGTTCTGTGTTTGCAAGGTTGTAATCATATTGAGAGTTTGTATTTTTGGTACTGAACACTGCAGATCGGTGTCGCTCAAATGCATTCCTCCGTGAGTACAAAGCCCATTAAATCAGGGCTTGCCACTTCGGTGTTTGCTTTTTTTTTGCCCAATCTACTGTCGCACGTGTGTAAGGCCAAACAGATGACCGGCACATGAAAACCTGGGCAGACTTTGCCACGGTGGCACGTAGGGAGATAAATTATCTCAAGTTGCTCATTAACACGAGCTGCTAACAGCGACGCATTGCGGAATTCGCACGTGCTGCGTTTTCATGTCGCAAGCTGCAAAACCTGGAAGGGGCAACGTGAGGGGACGGGGATGTCCCGCCGGGAGCGGCCCCCCGTCCCTGTGGCTCCCACCCCGCCCCTCCCGGCCCCTCGCCCCGCAGGCCGCTCCACAGCGGCGGGAGCTGCACCCTCCGCCAGCACCGATGTGCCCAGGGGCGAGGCCGTGTTCCTGGTGCCCGTGTGCGGACACTGCCGAGCCAAGGCGGGGACAGCGGAGCACAGCCGGGCCCTGAGGGCGCCGGGCACCCACTGGGACGGGGGAGCGTGTCACGGCGGCCTGGCGCAGCTACCGCCAGGGGGCGCTACGGCGCGGACTACACCTCCCGGCATGCACCGCGGCGCAAGAGCGCATGCCCGCACCCGCCGGGCCTTGACAGCCAGGCTCGTCGGCACCGCCCCTCTGCTGCCGGTAGCTGCGGCGGCCCAGGCGTCGCGCCGCTCCCTCCGCGCGGCCCACCGGTTACGGCCGTAACCGCGACATTTCGCTCCTCCCACTACCCGCTGCGACCGGAAGTTCCCGTTGCCATAGGGCCCGTGTCCGCGGTGAGCGCCGGAGCCACCGCTCCCGGTGCCCGCCCCCCACGTATCCCCGAGAGCAGCCAGAGCCACCACTCCCGATGACC